>OZ038477.1:74534871-74549871 GCA_964036315.1 Acanthosepion esculentum | reverse complement strand
AGCTCCTGAATTTAATTTTGTTATTAAACCAAAGACATTAGTTCCATTTCCTCATCAAGCGAATTTTGGAGTAACTTACTTTTTAAAATTTACGGTTGTTAACGGCACAGGAAAGATTCATAGTTTGAGGGTTTCCAAGGTTACCGATAAATCCATTCATCTAGACAAGGGGTGGTAGAGGGTTCAATTTTTAATTTTCGTTGTATCAGTTAATAGTTACATTTGAAAGCGGGGTTATGTTTAGGGATGTATCTTTTAACAAATTCTGTCATCCGCTAAATTCATGTCATCTGGGTTTTTTTCTAACGGCAAAAATTCTTATGGTATTTTTTCTATTTGTATATTTAAAGATTTTGAGGGACTGTTTAGGTTAGAATATGTTTTATCCACCTTTCTAGAAAATTATTTTTAATATTTAATATACTATACTTCTATTTAAAAACCAAGTAAATTTATTAGGATTAGTTACAGTATTTAAAATTATTTATTCTTATCGAGTATAAGTAAATATTATTTTATGACAATGACGGCAAAGGTGGTTAAATTATTTCACTAATTCAATAAACTTTTATTTATAAATTTAGTATTATAAATGTATATATGTATGTATAAAGGACATTTAATGTTCAATATTATATTCTAACTTATTAATTTCATTTGACTTTCGGTGTTCACTTGGATTCTTTTCAGTGTTTGAATTGCTTTGAGAGAGGTGTTATGGTTAGAGTATGTCTTATTTAATTACAATTTTAAGAGATGTTTAGGTTAGAATCTGTTTTATTTAATTTCAATTCTAAAACATTTTAAAAAATTCTACTTTCAAATTTAACTTTTAAATTTAATCGGCTATATTTCTTTATAAACCAAGTAAATGTAATATAATTACCTACATTATTTAAAATTATTTATACCCATCAAATATGAGTATGCATAATTATCAGGTAATTTTTTTTTTTTTTTTTTGTTAGAGATTATTTAAAGATTATTTAAAGAAAACTTTTGGCAATGACGACATAAAATAGGTATTTCATTTCTCTGATTCAGTAAATTTTTATTTTTTATAAACTTAGTAATATATAGTTTCTCATGTATGCATAAAGGACATGGGTCATTTAATGACCTACATATTCTAGCCCTTCTTATTAACTTCCATTTCACTGTAGCTGTTTTATTGGATTCTTTTAGGTGCCAGAAGTACTTCGAGAGACATGTTTGACTTTTATACTTATTTATCCTAAACGAGGATTGATGTTGGTTGAACCTCTTTTTGAACTCATGGCTAGTGCAACCTATATAAATTTTTATGTTTTCAGGGTTTTCAATAGAAGATATATTACATTGGTGTACTACTGATTCCATGCAACATTTATTTTGTAGAGGACAGTTTTGAGGGTTTCTACAATTACATAATTTTTGTTCACCCTCATTAGTTGTTGTTTGTATTTTTCCCTTGTCTACAATTTTTTGGTTCTGGTATAAGTGTTTATTTAAGATATTAGTATTATGTTTCTTAATAATCTTTTCTAGGTTATCAGTACAGCTATAACTTAATTTTAGTGTATTTCTATTGAAAATAGTACTAAGTTTACTTCCACCGGGAAAATGCTTGAGTATTAATTCAAGGAATCTTTGTCCCAATTTGTTTTTTACCATTTGGTTGTATGGGGGTGTATACCAAATTATTTTCCTACTTCTGTTTTTCCTATGCTTACCGTTTTCATTTTTAATATAAGTTAGTTTTAGGTTTTTGTATCCACTATCTTTTAGAGCTTTATTATAGAAATTAATATGTTCGTCGAAAATCTTGTCATTTGCTGAATTTGTACTAATTCTTTTTCGGATAGATAAAGGTATATGTTTAATTATAGATGAGGGGTGGTTTGATTTAGGGTGTATATATAAAGGATTCGTATTGAGTTTTTTATAAGGTGTGTATGTATTGTTCTTTAAATCTAATGTTATATCAAGGGAGTTAACTTTTTTAATTTTAGTGCTGACGGTAATTTTTAAACCCATGCTTTTAAATTCTTTATATAATGCCTTTCTAATTTTATCTATTCTGAAGTTAGTAGAATTCCTAATAACCATGAGACCATCGTCCCTATATAGACCAATGTCAGTTGAATCAATATCACGGTGCGCTGTAAGGTTGCATAAAATGAAAAGACCAATGAGATCAGAAGACTCAGCTGTCTAGTGATCCCATTGTGATGTCAAAGTGGTCATATGAATTTTTTACCCATTATGAATCAGTACCGATTTCTTCGCATTTAATATATATATATATATGTATATATATATATATATATATATATATATATATATATATATATATATATGATATTGTTATACATTTCGACCGTACCATATTTTCCTATATATCAATATTTTTTGTAAGCAGTTAGTAGGAATTCTTAATTTGTCGAGTAGTTAATTGTACAGCATGGGGGGTGATTTTGCTGTATTTATTCTTTTTATATTGTATTATTGTGTGCTGTAGTGTCTTCGCTGCAGCACGAGCTATATTTAAATTTGTTTCGGGCGTGAAACTGACAATTCCCACGAACTATGGATGCTCTCTCTCACTCTCTCTCTCTCTCTCTCTCTCTCTCTGTCTTTTAAATTCTTCTTTGTATATTCAAATATATTTATCATCTCTAGTCTGCTGAAAATACTCGACTATAAAAGCCTTTCTCAAAATAAACAAATGAGTTAAATACACACCAACATATAGTTGATGTTCGTATTCAAAGATAAATACTTTGACATTGGTTGACATTGATAATCTTTAACTAAAACAGAACTTGATCATCATTTCGTGCTCTTAGCGTGTAAGGTTGCTTTGATATGGATGACATTGAAGTTAAACTTTCTGGCTTCGAAATGTTCAGGTTCGACGCCGATAATGCATCTAACGATAAATCATCCGATCAAAACTTTTGATCAGTTCAGCTGCACAGTATTTCACTTCCTACCCTGCAAGACACAAGCTGCCAAACAACAACCTTCGATTTTGTTAAAACCTCATTACACATATCAAACAATTGCCATTGAGAAGCCTTACATCGTAGAAAGGGAAAAAAGACAGAAAACAAAATTCTGAGACCATAACAAAAGTATGCTTGGTCGGCTATTTTGTTTCATCCTATTTTCTTGCGTTATTTTTCATTTTATCTGAGTTCCTTTTTCTTGCGTACCATTTTATTCTTTCTAAGGAGTGAAAACTAAGGGAATGTCCTAGGTAGGTAGGTGACATTCGCAGACTGTTCATTAATTTATAAAATTAAACAAAATAATAAGAATCTAGTAAGAAAAAGATAACGCCGTCTGTTTTCATCAATCCATTGTACTAGTGTATAATGACAACCTTCCTGCACAAACGTCTATCACCAAGCCACCACTCATACTATTTCAACTTTAACAGCAACAGAACTGTTCATTTTATTTATAATTAATCTAGAATATACAAATGCATTAGGAGCGTAGGAAAATGTGAAACTTTATAAAAGTAAATTAAATTTGGACATGTAGATAAATGATGTACGCACACATATGTATACACACAAATGCAAATTTATAAACACACACGCGTATTTTTTTACCACTGAGTTAATTGTAATGTAATAAATTTGTATATTAAATATGTGTAAAATAAATACTATGCCACCAATACACACACGGATATATATTATATATATGCTATTGTATGAATACAGATTTTCATATTTCAGTATATTTTACATTCTCATTTCTGTATTAATTTGCATTTAGATATGTCATTGTATGTGTCTTCCTATAAGTATGTTCTGGGTCTGTCAGTGTATCTTTCTACATTTTACATGTGCAAACGGATACACACACACACACACACACACACACATATATATATATATATATATATATATATATATATATATATATATATGGGGAATGTAGTTGGACATTACGTCAGAGGAATAGTAAAACTCGATCACATCACTGTACGCCGAATCGCCAAGAGCAGATAAGTGTTCAAAAATTTCATTACATTAAGTGATTATAAAAACATATTTGTAAGTTTTAAAATGTATCAACGTGAGTGCCGTCAAAATTATCAATGTCTGAGTTAAATGATCCAACGGGGAAATCTTTAATAAAAAAATTAAATTTTGAACTGAAATATTTTTGTCGATTTAATTTCGGATTTACAATTGGTATGCCGCTAAAGTCAATTACATTCCAGAATAGTGAGTGTTTCTTAACTTTTCTCATTAAATAGGCCTCTGCATAGGGTCATGGAACCTATCAAACACGGATAAGGAATTTAAACAGTACCTACATAATTTTATATTATACTGATGTCACTGTGTAAATTATATATATATATATATATATATATATATATATATATATATATATATATATATATATATGTATATATATATATATATATATTTATATATATATATATGTATATACACACACACACATATTTATATATACACACATATATATATATACACACATATATATATATATATGTGTGTGTGTATGTGTGCGTGTGCGTGTGTACACATCTATAATGAAATTAATAAACAAGTGATATTTGTAGAAGCTGAATGACAAGAATATAATGTATAATGAGTATTGAAAAAATCTTAGATATTAGAATGGGAAGAAAAAGATTCCAAGTCATCTATAGACAGTGAGCAGCATATCTTCATTCAGGCATGTTTGGTTGAATAATGTACACATATTATGTCTATTCATTTTTATTTGAATCCCTTCAGATTCACGGATCAATTTCTTAATATTGTTATTAAACTAATTAAGGAAGACTCCGTATTTTTTTCATTTCTTTTAATTTCCCAAGTTATTATATTCTATCTCATCCAAAATCAACGTCAGGGGTGAAGTGAAAAGACAAAAGTTAATGAAATTGATGGCTGTTAATTCTTCTATACATGTGCATGAAACGCGCTCTCTTGATCCAATTGATGTTATCCAAGAGACGTAACTTAATTTATATTTGTAAATTAAAAAACAAATGCAATTTAAATATTTGAAACCTTTTCTGTTATAATTGCATATTTTAAAATTACAATTTAGGTATTTTAAAACATTGCTGCTTTTTTGTCATAGCAATTCACTCCTAAAGATGATCTTGTATAAGATTGAAAATAATAACTTAGGAAAATGAAAGAAATGAAAAAAAAAATAATAACGCGCCATCCTTAATGAATTTAATAACTGCATTAAGAAATTTATCCGCGAATTTGAAAGTATTAAAAGAATATAGATTATATATGTCTGGATTATTCAAACTAGTTTGAAATTATATATATATACACACACACACACACACACACACACACACACACACACACACATATATATATATATACATATATATATATATATATATATATATATATATATATATATATATATATATATATATATATATATATATATATATACCCAAGTATAGGATTGGTGTATACGGAATAAATTCCAATAATCAAAAAAATACTATTCTTGAAAGTGTGCTCAATACATAGTGGAGCAAATATAATCATTTATTCGAAAATTATAACATAAATATGCTATAAAATCACTACAAAAATAACCATTTTCTTTCAACACTTCTGGTATCTTAAGAAGTGATGGTATTGAATGTAGAATAAAGGGTTTTCAAAGGTTCAAATCAATCAAACACCCCTCGCTAGAGGAAACGCTGTTACATAAGCTGGAATGACCAATCAAAATACAAGTATATGAAAATTCAAAAAACTTGACAACGAACCTTGGTTATAATAATTAATTAATGCTTTAATGTTAGGGTTAGACTAAAATAGAATTCATTATAATTAATATTAAATTTTACTATAAAATAAAAAAATAAAAATTACCAATTTTAAATTTTAACATTAATCTGTATTAAGTTTAAAAAATTATAAAATTATTTAAAGAAGGAACTGAGGAAAAGTCCACATGTTATGTTATTTATTTATTTTTTTTATTGAAAGGTCAAAAATTCAGTTAGAATAAACGTTAAAATCTAATGTTGCTCTGAGGTTCGTTACAACTTAGATACATTTGATGAGATGATGTGGGTAGTGGAGAGTGAAATCTTGCAAGAGACAATACGTACGTAAACAGATTATAATACACCTACACACACGCGCACACACACACACACATATATATAAATAAAAAATATGATCCCATCGCTACACAGGAATTACTATGTATCAAAGACAGTAACTAAAACTTTAAACTGAATCAGAGAAAATCAATTAAAATCCCTAGTACTGTTTCATTTCCGAGCTATTTTTGAAATTGATACTTATTTCTACGATAGTACAAAATGTGGCACAAGGCCAAAAAGGCGGGTTGGGGAAGAGGACGGTCTTCTTCTGTCTTAAATTCTAAACTTAGCTAGTCACAAACAACACATTCTCTCCTAACCTTCTTACTACAAACACCTTAATACCTTAATGTCTCTGTGAATTCCTAACTAGTCCCCATATGTACATTTCTTTGACTGTGGGGAGACGGGAACAAAACAACAATTTAAAAAATCCCCAATGAGTATTTACAATATGATTGAATTCTATTTACATGGAAACAAAACAAAATAATGTTAGTAATACCCCCCTCACAATCCCTAAATGTGGCAGAGAAATCCGTTAACTGGAAAAAAATGCGGGATTACAATGGTATAAAAAACATTCATTCATCCAAAACATTCACACAAATTCATTCAGACACAACAACAAATACGAAAACACACACGCGAAACGAAAGGCACCCTGCATCAACCAGAGAACTGACATCACTGACCACCTAACGAGGGAGGGGATGGGGAATTAAACTAAAGAAAAATAAGGAGAGAAATAAAAGGGGCCAATAAGCATATATACCCTAGCTAAATTAACCGGGAAAAGGAAACTAAAGACTCGAACCAAACCTAAACTAGCCTAATATTGAGATGGGTTGCCTCTGTTCAACACAAGAAGGACAAAATCCTGTACCTAACCGGCATCAAAGTGCCACTCCAGGTCAGCCCCTTTCATTCTACACAGTCGTTCAAGATTTACCTACCTTTTGCCAAATTCTGATGGAGGGATGCTTAAAGTACAAGATCAGTTGGGAGAAGTGAACCTCTCACCGCCATAGAATCCCTTCTGTCGTGTCGACCAAATCACAACTCACATAACACCAAGGACAAAAGTGGAACACATATTGTTCTGCCTCCGTCAACGGCGGTGCCACATTGCTACAAACAGAAGAGGCCTCAAGGACAAAGAACTTTCCCTGCAGCATAAGGAACCACGAGGCCTTCAACAAACTTACACAACGGTGCTACCAACTTGCAATGAAAGAAAACGTATCCAAGGGTCATGACTTCCTCATCACAGCGTCGGCAGTTTGGAGATTTTTCCAATCTCGCTGAGCAATTTCTTTTGGCGACCCAGATGTCCCCACGCATCACCAGCCAGGTGAGGGATGCCACATCGTTATTGAGACATTTCAATCCGGACGCTCAAGGCCAGATTGAGCGAGCCTCCAGCTTTCGTAAGACCGAGCTCGTCAATCAGATCATCATAAACGGAGCCCCTGAATAACACTTGATATAATGCCCTACGAGACAACGCCTGGACGTTGGAGAGGCCATCCGACGCCTGTAAGAGGCGTTTCAGAGCAAGACGACATTCACGGTAGAAGGAGCATTCGGTTCGGGGTAAAGGGTGGGCCTCCTCCCTTCCATTCACTCAAACGCAAACCAACAGACTTATCGGGGTTGATCTTGGTCCCTGTCACCATCTCATAACCACTGATTTCTTTTCTGACTTTTCAATCTCGGCTCTGCACGACAGAAGAACCGAAACGTCATCAGCATAGGCGGAATACCTAGCCGAGGTGGTAGCACCAGTTAGTGAAATTCTACGTAGGACCGGATTCGCCTTTAACTTGCGAAGGAGTGGTTCCAACGCAAGAACGTAAAGCATAGGCGAAAGCGGACAACCTTGACGAATGGATAGGAACTATACGAAAGCTTCCGATCTTACCCCGTTCACTTCCACCAGCGCACCGGCAGTCGCATACAGAAATAGGATCCAGGAGCGCAAGTCCGGCCCGAAACCGTCAGCCGAAAGTACAGCCTCCAGGAATCGATGGTCAACCCTATCGAAGGTCTTGGACTAATCCAAACTGATCAGCGCGGCCTCATTGTCGACTTTCTCTATGATCAAGCGGGCCGTATGAAGGTTGTCCTAAATAGTCCTGTCCTTCACAGCCCAAGTCTGATCGGAGCCAATCAGACTAGACAGGACAAGCTGCAAACGGTTAACTAAGATGTTTGCCAAAATTTTAACTCTATATTTAACATAGGTAAATGGCGAAAATTACCTATCCCATCCGCACCGTTTTTGTCCTTATGCAGAAACTTGATCACACCCCTGGCGAAGCGTTGAAGTATAGACCCTTGCTTCATCCAGTCCTTGAAAATCAGTTCCATTAAGGGAAAAAAACTGGCGACTGCCTCAAGTAAACTTCGTAGGGAACACCATCTAATCCCGGAGATTTATCCAGGCCAACCTGCTTCAACGCTTCCCAGATTTCCGACTCTGTGATGGGACCCTCGCACCCAGCCGCTTCAGTTGCATCAAAGCCGGGAGAGTCAGCTAAATAGGCGTCAAAATGGGCAGGGCTCAGACTGGGCTACCTGGTAAAAAGATCCCGAAAATAAACCCCAAAAGCCTCAACTATACCCGAGTTTGTAGTCACGGTCAGCTTATCCGGCAATGTGACGCACGCGATATGCCGCCGTGATGCATTCCTACTTTCCTCTGTACGCGATTCATTCGTCATATTCGTCGCTTTAGATGACATTCTTTTTAACTTAGCCCTAACTACCAGAGCTTGATCCTTCTTGATAAGCAAGGAGGACAACTCTGTTTTAGCTAAGGCTACTTCCCCACTATCACCGGATTTAACTGCCCGATCTACTCTTTGCTCACAAGCCGTTTGTGCTGCTAATCTATCTAGATTGAGTCGACGAATAAATCGGCAGTAAACGTTCGAATTTTAATTTATCCCACCAGGCATTTCTCACCACAGCCCCCATCAGTTCCCTTTGTAACGCTAGTAGCAGCTGGTCCCGTTATTCCTGCTCGCCAAGTCCAAACTACCTCACGGGGGTGCTCATTCCGGTATTTGTCGACAAGATCAAACCCGTCGACAAAATCGCAAAAAAGTTTCACGACCCAGTTGTTAGTACCCGAATTTGAATTTGAGCCTATACGATCTATGTCGGGATCAAGGATGGCATTCCAATCGCCCGCTAAAACTAACCGACGTGCTGTCGTCATAAACGGCTCGATCTGCCGAAACAAAGAAAGCCGCTCAGCCTGGATATTGGGCGCATAAACCCCAATGAGACGCAGAGCCATATCCTTTATAGTAACATAAAGCACGCAAAGTCTGCCCGCCGGATCTGCGAAGAAAAGAGCACACGCAGCCTTCAAAGACTTGCCTACCAGCCAAGTGACACCCCTCGAGCGTTTATCACAGCATGCTGAATAAAGAGAAACCCCCTTAGACAGAATGCCTTTATAATCGGGAGAAGAAAAACGGGTCTCTTGCACACTATATATATTCACCCCAAAGCGCTGAAGGTCAGGAGAAAGCCTCAACATTTGAGTCTCCGACCTCAGGCCTCGGGCATTCAAACTTGCCAACTAGAGTGACATAATCAAAACAATTAGTGTTGTCCTCCAGAATAGAACATGGTCGGGGTGAAAACACCGAGCGCCCGTCCCATTGATCCAGAAGACATCTCAATTTCGACGGTATCATCATGAGACATGCCGCTGATGTCCGCAGGATAAGTTAATTTCAGGGCTTTATACAGGGATGGGTGAGCAAATACAGGGTCCCTCCATGTACAATGCTTCTTCATTTCCGTCATTTGAGTGTCAAGCAAGTAGGCCACTGGGGGCACCAATTTCAGAGGCGCGTTTGCCTCCTCTAGCATGCCCCAAATCTCCCGCGTACCCGGGCCAGATCTCACGTTTTCGGGCACTTCAATGACCACTCCATTGATAGGCTTAAAATTCCATAAAAAAGACTTTTAAAGCTTTCGGGTTCCTTGTTTTTTTTCTTTCTCCTCTCTGAAGAGACCTGAACTTCCGGACTTCTATTCCTTTTTATTGAGGAGATTGTGTAGGCGTCGGAGTAGGTGTGCTTATGAGAGTATAAAAGGGTGAAATGCAAGAAGTGGTCTTAAAAGGGGAAGGTGTAGTTAATGGACAGTCAGTTTGTGATTTTGGTTTAGTCGGTATGCTTGTCAGTGATTTGGGTGCAGGTGGTTTAGCAAATGTTTTTTTTATATGAAGGGGAAGACGTGGCAGAAGATGAGGAGACCGGTGCCCTCGGTAATTATTGGTTTTTCTCCCGCTTTGTACCCAGTTTTTCCTTCAGTTTTTTCAGGTCCAGGATCTTCTGCCAACTAGGCTCATTCACTTTCTGAGTATTTGATGCAGCTTTTTCATACGACGCCGAGTCGACGCCCTCAGAGCTGGTAGAGGGAATGAGACTGTAGTTGTTTTTCTCCCTGGGGTCATGCTGGGACAGAGGCCCTGCTGCCCCTACCCACGACACGCCATTCCCCCTCTTCTTTCTCCTTATCCACACTTGTTGGAGGCGTCGGTATGTGGGGGAATATGGGGGAAGACCCAACCGAGGCATTATCCTCACCGGTCTGTGTCGCAGATAGGCTCATTCAGCTATTTTTTGGAATAACTTATTTTGAAATTTACTGAGTTTATAAGCACACATATTCTTGATATTAGTTGCTAAGGTTACGGGAAATTCAATCATTTTGATAAGGGGTGGCAGGGTATTCATTTTCATAGACAAACTGTGTATCAAAATATGAGTTACTTTCAAAATCAGATTAAGTTAAGATAGGGGTGCCTGTTCAACAAATGATGACATCCGTTTTTCTCATGTCATCTGTTTTTTTTTTTTCAATGGCAAAAAGGTTTTGGCATTTTTATTTTACCGTTTAATTGAAAATACACAAATATTTTTCAAAACGGTCATTTGAATATGAGGGCGTCGTACTTTTAATATTTAAAATCTATTCCTACAATTTTAAATTATTATTCTTAATTCTAATTACTAATTTTTCTTAAACAAATAAATATATTAGAATTACTTTCTTATTTAAAAATTAATTACTCAACGATCACGTATAAATATGTATGTTTCATTTGTTTATTTTTTATTTTTTCACATTTAATCATTATTTAAGAAAAATCTTTGACAGTGTCTGCAAAAATTAGCTATTTCGTTTCTTTGATTAAGTAAATTCTTATTTTTCATAAACTTAATAATGTATAATTTTTCATGTGTGCACAAAGGACATGGGTTATTTAATGACGTAAAAACTCTATCTTTTCTTATTAATTTCCATTTTACAGCAGATGTTTAATTGATTTCCTTTAAGTGCAAGAAATATTTAGATAGGGACGTCTTTTCGGTATTTACTGATTTTAAAAGAGCTTTGATGTTGGTTCCATCGCCTTTTGAATTCCTGTCTCGTGCATCCAATGTAGACTTTAACTTTGTCTGGATCCTCGATAGATAAGATGTTGCATTTTTACAGTAATGATTCAGTGCGAAATTTATTATTAAGAGAACAGTTTTGAGGATTTCTACAGTTACATAATTTTCCTTTATTTTATTTTATTTTTTATTATACTCTCTATTATTTTATGCTCTACAGAATTGTATTAAGCACGATTTCTAAAAAAATAATGTAATTAATAAGAACACTGGATTATAAATCTTACTGTTCTTTCTCATTATTTTAATATCTATCTATCTATCTCTCTCTCTCTCTCTCTCTCTCTCTATATATATATATATATATATATATATATATATATATATATATATATACATATATATATATATATATATATATATATATATATATATAGGTATAAAGAAATATACATAATATCTTACATTGGTTGCACAACAATATAATATATATAGTATACAATTTTAGTTCAGAAAAACCAATGTCGTCTGACTGAAATTTTAATATTAATTTATTTACAGCTAAAGAAAACAAACGGTTTTAACTGATATCACACGGAGTGAAAAAAACAAAAATGGTGATCCAGTTGTCTTTGCATTGAGTTAAACGGGAAAAGAAACAGTTTGTATAAACACTTCATAATTCTCCTGTTAGTATTCTTGTTCCCATTATGGTATGTAAGATTTTTTCCCTTGACTCAATCGTACACATATCAAGAAATGTTTTTCCAGATATTTTCTACAATTAATATTGTTTTTTTGTTAATTTGAAGAAACATTCAAAATGCACACACACACACACACACACACACACACACACACACACACACACACACACACACACACACACACGCACGCACGCACACACACACTAACAAATCAGTTAACTAACTACACAGTATAGACACATTATCTTATGTTTTCCATCAACAATTAAAATGTATAGAAAGTTATTGGAAATTAACAAATCTTATGAAAAAAGATTTTAAATTATTTTTCAAATTGCTATGCAAATGTGTTCTAATTTAGCGATGGATTTATTGCTTAATAAAAACATGCAAACAACTAAAAAGTCATCAGGAAAACGTTTATGAAAAGGAACAAATAAAATTTAGCAGAGAAAAGTTATAAATATGAAATGGAAGTGAAAAAAGGCAAGGTAGACAGATTTTGAATTTTGCCATTGTAGTGGGTAACTTAGTTATGCCAGCGATCGCTGGTTAAAGATCGATGTTGATCAGGGTGGTAAGTTCAATTTACAACTGAAAGCAATGCTGGAATCAAACTAGCTTGCAGTGGTTAGTTTTACATATTATCTCTGGTTTTCAGTAATAACTGGTGGTTTTCACTGAATTTAAAATGAGAGCAATTCTCTTCAAAACGTCGGGACTTGCCTTAGTATTCTTAATTTTCACAATACTGACCTCTGAATGTTTTCAAGCTTCTCACTGATTTCATATTTCACCCAAGATATTTGTCAGGTTTGTTCAAACTACTAGAATAATGACTGGTAACGTTATTACAATTACATTGCAAATAATTTTCAACTGTCTTGTAAGGTTGAGATACTTGGCTGGCTTTTAACATTTTACATTCATTTTCCGGAATAATGAAATCGCCAATTTGACATGTTTTTTGTCTTGTTTTTGTAATAGGAAATTCGGTATTTTGGTCGGTGTGTCAATATTTAGTTGATTTCACACTTCTGAGTAGATCACATTCTCTACACTGTCATACCTACTATTAGATTGTTTCTGAGCTAATTCATTTATTAGGTGATTGAGTGTCTCATGCTAACCTAAAAGACTTATTCTTTTCGCACCTGTCTATTATCAAACTTATATAATTTGTTCATATAAGAATGATTTGGACTGATATTAAGAGTGACACACTTTCTTTTTCAAGTTCACCTATGTAGACAAATACATTGCGATTTATCTGCTATTCCCTTAATTATTATTATTATTATTGTTATTATTATTATTATTAATAATAATAATAATAATAATAATAATAATAATAATAATAATAATATCATTTATTTTTGATTTTACATATATAAAAATTAAAATAATTCATAAGAAACAAAATAATAAGAAATAAAATAATGGCAATTATGGAGAGAGGAGAAAACAATGTTTGAAAGAGAAAACAAATGGGCAGAAATCAGAAGATAGTCAAAAAACAAAGTTGAAGATGTTAGCAAGAAAAATAGCTTTAAGAAGTATATTAAAAATATTAAGCAGGTAATCATCAAGAAAAATGTATTAACCAACAATGAAATGTTTGAAGAATACTGTGTTGTGAATGTAAATATCACAGATAGATAATATGAAAAACAGTGGCTGAGTATATGAAAAGAAACTAACATTTTTCAGTAAATACAACCAAGAACATGGAAGCTGGACAAAGGACATGAGGAATGATGTTTGAACATTAGCTGTTCGGGCGGTGATTTTGTGAATAGATTCCTTCTGATTTGAATACTGTATTAGGATAAATGAAGAGTATCGTTTTCATTTCTTGGTACAAGTCCAATCCAAGAATCCTTAAGATAAAATGTATATCTATGTAAGTCAATGCGTCTTCAGATTTTCCAAAATTTCTTCACCTTACCAACGATACGACATTGATGGAATGACCCGATATTAATCCAACTGAAAGAATCCTCGATGAAAAATACATTATTCAAGTAAAGATCTGTGGAAAACAATAAAAACTGTTATAAGTAATGTAAAAATGGAAATAGAAAAGTTAACAGTCAGTAACTGAAACACTGATGACTGATATATCATGTTATCAGCACACGTATTAACATGTCAAATAAGATGATACATTTAAGTATGTTAATCTAATAGATGCTTATGTGGCCTATAGCTTTTTGAACTATTTATAACACAATTTATATAATTATTTATATTATTTTTTAAAATCTGTTACATTTAAAGATAGATTTTGATTTCTATAAAATCTCACAGAGAGATTCTAATATATATTTACAGATTCTCATGTATATATTTACATATTCTAAAATAAGTAAATAAATCATTACATTTTTGAAATTATATAGATACGTGAATTCACACACACACACATACACACACACACATATATATATATATATATATGTGTGTGTGTGTGTGTGCGCGTGTGTGCGTGTGTGTGCGCGTGCGTGTGTGTCTGCGTGTGTATCACTGATAACAGATAAGGCCCTTCGATTAAGCTTTTTATTTAATTTTCCTTGTGTTTGAACAAGTGTTTTCTTTTCTGGACAAAGTGTGTGTACAAACTCCCCAAATGTTCTGTAATTCCAAGCGCTTTCGGCTATATTTTTAGCCATTATCAAGGATGAATTTATTTTTACTTTTTAACTGGATGTATGGGTTGGGTGTATATTTCTAGTGT
>OZ038477.1:74504871-74529871 GCA_964036315.1 Acanthosepion esculentum | reverse complement strand
GGGAGTGTTTTGTTAATTTGTTTATTATTTGCTTCATTTATTTATTTATTTGGAATAATTTATTTTGCTTTTTTATTTTCTATTTATTTTTAAGGATTCTTTTCATTTTTCGATTATTATTATATTAGTAAAAATTTGTTTTTGTGTCTGCAATTTAAGGTGAGTTCTGATCGTTTATTTAATAGTTTGTTTTGGTCTGGGAAGGCAATTAGAACTATTTTTTCCTCCAAACCGTGTTGGCAGTTTTTGGATTGATTATTGTAGTCCGATATACTTTTCCTTCTTATCCAGTTGAGCGAGAGACCAACAGTCCTCCTTGTAAATTCAGAGATGAACTGAAGGCAAGCTTTCACCACCTTAAACAAGGAGACCATTCAGAAGAGATGTATGATATTCCGATGTCATCTGGGGGCCAATGCCGATTTTGTTGAATAAATTTACACTTTAATATTTCAATATATTTTCGTGTAACTTTGATAAATATATATGTAAAGTGTTATTTTATTTCTTTTGTAATTTAGACAATTTATCCATCGCACCCTGTACATGCATGTTTTTATATCATTACCTGAACATATTAATAAATATTAAGACTTGTATATCTAGTCACACTTGCTAGAGTTAAAAATATCAAAATGCTGCACATTTCACGTCGATTTCAACAATACTCTAATCTGCTGCTTCTAATCATACTCGGATTTGTAATAATTCAAGACATTATGCAGTGGTCCCCAGAATTATTACAACGAGAACAATTATCATATTTGCAATTCTCAATGTGATATTTATCCAGCGTGATCTAACTTTTTTCACTTTCTATTTGGCAGACGACACACATGAGGATCGTTTTCCTGATACTAGCTATCATACTAGAAGGTTAGTTTTGATTCCAAACATTGCCACCTTGATCTCATTATTATTTTTCATTTAATATTTCAAATAGTCTGTAAGTTATATATATATATATATATATATATATATATATATATATATATATATATATATATATATATATATATATATATATATATATATATTTTGAACGATAAAAATTATTAGAAAAATCAATTAAAATCTTCAGACACACTGGGTTGTAGATTAATATTCTTATGCTTTTATTATTATTATTTCATTTATATTCCTCGACTAGTTTCGACCAACATGGCCATCATTTATATATATATATATATATATATATATATATATATATATATATATATATATATATATATATATAAATATATATATATATAAATATATATATATATATATATATATATATATATATATATATATATATATATAAATATATATATATATATATATATATATATATATATATATATATATATATATATATATATATATATACGCATATATTTTATTTAGTTAACAGTTCACATATTTGGGGAATACATAGTGCTACCTAAAATTTTGAACAAGTTAAAAATACCTGCGTGAAGAAGTCTAAAAATAGATATAAAATTTGTAAAAACATTCTAAAAATTGTAATTTCACTATTAATTAAAAAAAAAAGAATCATCATCATAAGTGATTAGTACCAAACTATATACAAATAGCAGTATCTAGCAATGCGAACTGAAAATGAGTTCACCCGACAAAACGGGTCATATCAAATGACTCAGTTACACTGATGTTGCAGTGTCATTTTGAATATGCGATGAAATTAGAATTTTATATCTGAAATTTTGAACATATGTTGAAATATTTATCAAAATATCCCTTCCAATTATGAATGTACATAACTTATTAGTGAAAGAAAATAAGAAATATACTTTATTCGATGTTGTTCCATTTTGAAATTTAATTAATTTTTCGACAGAGAGTCTGTTTCATCACGAAACGAACAAATACATTCTCTCAAACGTTTGAACTTGAACTCTCTAGATTGTTTCCAAAATTCAAGCATAAAGATAAGGACACAGTAAGTGACAGATTTTATTTGAATAGAAAACTTTCGTCACTTTTCATTGTTTTTTTCAATCAAGTTTCGAATTGCACAGATAATCGGCAATATTAAGTTTTATAATTTCATTCTACTTCAGTAAAATTGTTGTATATTAAGAATTTTCTCTCTGCAATGGACACTTTTATTATCCATCATCTAAGATGCTAACGAAAGGGGAATAGTAGATCTTAGTTCCCGCCCATAGATCACCGTAAACACAATTAAAATATCTCTAAGAGTGAACGGTATAGTAGGACCCTTAATCCATTCAGAAATTCCCAAAATTAGAGTAAGAGATTTCTAGAAAATGTAAAGTGCATCTATGCATGAGTATTCCGGTCAAAATCAAACAATATGGATCGCGTGAGTTCTGGAAAATGTCTAACCAAATGTGTTTACAATCATAATGAACTCGAGTTTATCTCATACTCGCTAGATAAGGCAAAGCTTTTCGCAACAAACTTTGCATCTAATTCCAACTTAGATGACATGGGCCATCCCTTTTCTGATCCCTTCTCACGGAACACAACCTTGTGGTTATCCTTAAGAACACTATCCCTCAGTTATCTCCAATCTTAAAATTGTTTAACCGCTTCTTGAAGAAGAAATCCTAACCAAGTCTATGGAAGGTGTCAAGTGCGTACACTGTTTTCAAGAATGCGGGTGAGCTTTCATCTCCGCCTCAATAGGGTCCAAGCAACAAACTCCTTAGGGCTATCATCTTCAAGAAGGACAACAGGAACAATCTCCGGATCGAAAAAAAAAACGGATTTGAATCTACTCGTTTTACTGCTGATATCCTGTCATTGCCTATACATTCAGTGAGTTATTAGACTCACGAAGACGATCGCCTTAGATATATTAAAGGCTTTTGATAAGGTGTGGCATCGGTGGTTGCTACAAAATCTCTCCACCCATGAAATCACTTCAAGACTTTTTCAATTAACAAATCATTCAAAACTTGTAGGTCCATGAAGGTCGCTGTTAATGGCAAGTCCTCCAAGGCCCGTAAAATCATTGCAGAAATCTAAGGTTCACATCTCTACCCTAAACCTTGCTCTGCTTTATATTATTGGTCTGCCTAAGAACATACCTTTAGTGAATATATATGGTATATGGATGCACATACAAACATCTAGATGACCAAAGCCTGGCAGGTGATCTCTACTCCAATAAATTTCTATCATTACTGAGCAGACTCTAAGTATTAGAATATCGCGGTGAACAGGTGGTCTCAAGTAGGCTACATGTCTTGAACGCATATTGGAATTTAAGCACACCCCAAACTTCATGTGTCTACACGGTCCAATGCTAAAGATGCTGCAAAAGTTTCAGTTCTCTCTATCACTCCAATACTTACCTCATTCCTCCTGCTATGGGCTACATTTACAAGAGCCAGGTCACACCGAAAATTGAGTACTGTTGCCATATCTGGTTGCTGGATCTGAATAGTTTTCACTATCCTGTTTTGATATTGCAAAATCTTCTGCATGTTGAATTATTTTCCACACTACAACCCTTTTCACAGAGATGAAACGTTGCTATCCTCACCATTGCATCGCTTCGTTTCTAATTTCTCCATCTATCCATCTAGTCATGATTGCTAATTCGGAGCACTTGATTGTGCGTCCGTTCCAAGATCACGCTGCGTCAACAACGCAAATTGGCTTAAATTTTGGCATGAATCCTCACAAATCATAGATGTAACATAGGTTTCTTTGATATCGTCAGATTTCCCCAACAAGCCTCTATACACACAGCATGTCATGCCTATTCAGATGAAGCAAACTGGAATGAGTTACTGACTTTTCTACGAAGTATAAAACTTTTTTTACATTGATATTGCTTAATTGGGCATTTTATTTAAAATTACTAAATTAACGGATTTAAATTATTTGAATACATGGGTAACTCAGCTGATCTCTAAATATTAATCCAATTGAAACTTGTGATCCATCATAAAAATGTACATGGGAATGGAGAAAAAATTATAAACAAAGTCGTATTGCAATCCATAAAACTACTGTTAAAGTCAAACAGTAGAAAAGTTATCAAAATGAAATCATGTAAGACTGATAACGGTTCTAGAATTTCAAGAACTCCAAATTGGCACCACATGACACATAATAGAATTCATAGGGTATTTGCTCATCAAATTTAATTTTTTCTGGCCAATATATTGGGGATTTATTTAAATGTTAATCCATGTCGCGTTTAGTTTTTTTGCATAATAAATCACCCCAAACAATTATCAATATTTTCAATAAGGATAGATACTGCAAGAAGAAACTGAGACAAAATGGTACTCACATAAATATAGCTATATCTTAACAATCCTTATCAGCATCTGTTGGCTCTTAAACATTTTATTGGAAAGACATTACATAATAAAATCTGGTATAGCGAGACAATATTCCCAAGGTTCACCTAATTCCAGCTGAACTACTCATGTATTCCAATAATTTAAATTTCTAATGATGCTAATCTTTGCTATAATCATAAGCAAGCCAAAGACAATATCTCAAGAAAGCTGGCCTAAACTGATATCTCCATACTTTTCCTATAATCAATAGTATTGATCGTACTCATGTGCACTCAGATACCTTTTCAACTGGTTTTGTTTAATGTATGAAAATATTTTTCATTTATAGCTACTTTGTTCTGTAATGACTATAAATTATCCTTTTCATTGTTGCCATCTGTAAGAGGAAATATGTTAAAAAACTTATTTTCCCCGTTTTGTTAAATTTGACGTTATTTTCCGTGCTATTTCGTTTATACTTGCTACGTGATAAAAATCTAGGAAAGAATACGACTATTTGCTGCTTTGCCTTTGTGTCTGCCTCACTTTCTCACTCTTAAAAACGCAAACAAACGTATATGCTCCCGCACATGCGCACACAAACATTTCCTTTGTAATGAGTAAATTGTTTTTATTTTCTTTTTCTTTATTTTTTACCACGTCCGTCAGCGTAGACCCATATATCAGCACTGCCATGTAAATTTATTTTCACTCGCCAAAATACCGACGGGTGTTACGGGGAGAGCTGTTACGTCCCATAAAGGACCCACAGCCTTGCAGCACGGGTCACTTTATCAAGTGCACTTGCTAATGTTGTAATCTGAGCGGTGAACAAGATGGTTTTTCTACGGCCACCTACAAAATCGACTCGCCATTGTAACATAGCGCTACTGCTCAAAAACTCCAAACACTGCGTTCTCCCATATGCAACCAATCACGTTCATCACGTGCTTTGGGTTTTATTTATCCTTAATTTTTTTCTTCTTTTAATTTTGTACTGGGATTAAGTACAATTGATAAGTGAAACAGACAGTTTCACCCGGCACGACCACACGCGCCGCTGTTGTTTTCTGTATGTGCATCTTTGCGTTGCATCTTTCAATAAGGAGGAAAGAACTGTGAATAAACTAATCCAATCGTCACCATCAGACCACACATACTGATATCTTTCGTCAAGGGATTATATCGGGTTACTTTTCCAAATAATAGTGGTGAGACTCGATTCAATGGATGGGATGCAATGACTGCAATTATAATTGTGTAGGGACTGAACGGAAATATATATGAAAATATATTCTTCAATATGACTTTTTTGTGAATGAGTACTCGATATCGGATACGGAGCATTTATAGACATGAAAAAGGTGGACATAGGAATCAACACGGTATGATGACTGTCAGTTTAATGCTTCAATGTGATATGCTGACAAAATAGCACTATTCTATTAGCGAGCTGTATTTTTAGATCAATAAGGGTTAAATGAAGTGGGAACAGAGGAAAATGGTTCTTCATTTTGCTTAAGGCTAAGGGGAGGTTTATTTATGGTCATGACATCTATATGTCTCATTTTGCATGTCTGTAGGAAGTTTGAATATAAATGCACTCATTTATATACAGTTATAGCCTCGAGATTGCATACATTGATGTTATTTTATTGAATTAAATTTATTTTATTTATGTTTTTGTTATTTTAATATTTGATATTTAAAATTTATTAGAATTATTTTGTGAATTCATTTTTAGTCATGATGTGTTTGTAGGTAGTTCCGAAGGATTTTATTTTTGTATCTGCATTTGGAAATAAGCTCTGATCATTTATTTCGCAGTTTATCTTTCCTTAAGGAATAGAGCACAGCAGAATCATACCATAAATAGGATAAGGGCTCATTAAAGTCATTGAAACAAGGAACGCTATAATCATGATCAGATTGATATCAGAAAGAGCAATAAAAATGCAAAAGGATGTATACCTTTGTTTTATAGATTATTCAATAGCGTTTTATGAAGTACATCACAAGGAACTGCTAGAACTGCAAGGTAACCTTGACATATATGGGAAGGATATTAGAATAAGCCAGAACCTATACTGACAGTAAACTGCCTGCAAAGGGAGAGGAAATGAGTTCAGTAAATATACAAAATAAAAAAGGATGTAAGACAAGGATATGTCTTCTCACCAGATCTCAAGTTATAAAGCGAGGTAATTATGAATGAATTATAAGTCCTACCAGGATTCATTGTTGACGACCACCATCTTAACAGCATAAGATATGCAGGTGACAGTGTTGAGAGCAGATGCAGAAAGGAAACTACAAGAGCTCCTACAAAAGGTAGATTAGGAGAAGAAAGAAAGGATTAAACATTAATTTCACGAAGATTGAATGAATTGTTTTTAGCAAAAGCAACAGCTCAACGGACTGAAGATATCGAAATCAAACAGGTGCGACAATATAGATATTGGGGAAGCTTATTAACAGCGGATGCAAGTACGACACAGATATGTGAAGGCGCATTTGGATAAGGAAAGATGTCTTCCAAAAGCTGAGTAAAGAATTAAGAAACATAAAAATATCCATATATATAAAGAAAATATTACTTAAATATTATGTAGTATCAATCCTCCTATATGACAGTGAAATTAGTTGAAAAAGAAACTTGAAGCAACAAAAATGTGGTCCGAGAGAAGGAGGAAATGGACCGAACATGTGAGCAACAACGAAATTCTAGAAACTGGTAACAAAAAGGACACTAATGCGTAACATCAGGAAGAGACAGTTGACATTTCTGGGCAATATAATGAGGAAAGAGGTCTTGGAAAATTTGATACTCACGGAGAGATTAAAGGTAAGACAGAGAGAGGAGAAAACAACGCACAAACTATCTGGTGAGCTTGAGCGAATTGATGGTGGTTCAGAGCTTTGGAGATATGTCAAAAGGATAAAAGTTATTAAGAGCTACAAAGGAGTGGAAGCTGTGAGACATACTGGAGAGACACAGTACATAGAAGAAAGACAATGTTTTCCTTCAGCAAATGTTACATCGTTTTGAGGTATTCTTGTAATTTTTATTTTTTTATTTTTCATGTTATTTTGGCTTGTTCTCAGTGTTGTCAGATATGCTTTAAGAATTCTGTTGTTAAATATAAATAATAGTAGGGACCGCAAATAAACCTCAGAATTAGCCCTAAACAAAAACACTAACTAGAAAAGCCGGTTACTTCCTCCTGCACTTTAATGTTTTTATTTATTAATCCGACAGATTTTTATCCCTTTGAAACTTAATTTTAGTGGATATTCATATTTGAGAAGAGGCTCAGTTTAATTATTAAAAAGTAGATTTATTTATGTTAGTCTATCGGTCTGAATACCCGAAGAAACTTATAAAAATATGAGCTCTCCGTATGAAATTTTTAGTCCACTAAAAGAGTAGATGACATTGTAGAAAAAAATGACAATTACCTTACAGTTTTCATAATTATGATTACACTGTCCGAGTTATTAGATCTTAGTGATAAGATCATGAAGCCTGATTGTGAATCTCAAAATGGTTGTCCAAATACTGGAAAAAGCAAAATAGAAAATTATACATGTTTATGAAATATATGTATTCGCCTATTTGGCGTAGAATGGCCCATCAGGGTTGACATGCCGTTAAACAAAATGTAACCAAATCAAATCTGTCAAGGATATCCCTACTCCATAATATTGGTATTGGTGACAATTGGGAAGTATCTGAATATCATTCTACTGAGTGAGTGAATTTTAGTATATGAAAATGTTCAGGAGCCATCGATAATTTGGGGTTGCACGAAGTTACATTGTGACTGAGCAGTTGAGCATATTAAACTTGTTTAGCTGTTCATCACACAAGAATATGCATTCTCATTGAGAAATTACAATATATATATATATATATATATATATATATATATATATATATATATATATATATAACGTAAGTTCTCTTTGAGATTTTTTAAAATTCAATTATACAAGGATTTGGACCCTTTTCCTTGTTTCCGGGAGAATATGAAAATTGACGAATATTTTTACCTAAATGGATTATTTTTGCTTGATAAGTTTCTAACAGTATGTATGCATTATGACTTCTTCGACAATTTTCAAATGTAGTGTTTTCTTATTTTACTGAATGTCATATCCAATTTTTCAATATCACGTCTTCAGCTGTCAAGTTTTAGTAGTGGATCCTATTATTTGTTAGTTTGTATAATATTTCGTATTTTTCTAATTTCCTATATATTTTATTTGTTTTTTCTATTGTTTGAAATTGTTTATAAAGTTTGTTATAAGATTTTTGCATTGTTGATTAATATTGTTTTATTTTTAAGTTTTTGTTTGTGTTGGATACTTAAAATCTAATTTTATTGAGTTAACGGATACAGGGCAAGTTAAACGGCACGAAAACATAGTCATGGTCTAAACAAATTATGTATTTGAATTATTATTATATATATCTTATTCAAAAAAGCTAGTATATACACGCATATATATATATATATATATATATATATATATATATATATATATATATATATGTGTGTGTGTGTGTGTGTGTGTGTGTGGGTATGTGTGTGTGTGTTTGTGTCTGTTGGCGCACTAACATACGTGTATATGTATGAATTTCTTCGAAAAAAATCAATGTTTACAGAAAGTTTAATCTACTCAAATAAACATTTGAGTAAATTAAATTTTCTGTAAACATCTATCTGGATTACATCACATTGGTATAAGCGCCTTTATTTTGCGCATACATACACACAACTACTATATGCATATTCAGAAATACACACGTGGCTTTTCATTTTCGTATCAAGAATATAAACCCTTGTGGAAAAGGAGATCCACACCTAATTATGCACCCACTCTCAAGCACACACAAACAATTATAAATATAAATATAAATATATCCGCATATATATATATATATATATATATATATATATATATATATATATATATATATATATATATATATATATATATATATATATTATATATATATATATATACACACACACACACACACACATACATATATATATATATATATATATATATATATATATATATATGTATATATATGAGAGAGAGAGATTAAGCAATGTTCCGTCCTGTTGAACTCTTGGCCTTTTAACTCGTGTTATATGTCAACTGAGCATTCTTAAAATGAGCTGAGAAATCTATGCATAGTAGCATTCCAAGTTATAAGGCAGATCAAGGTCTGGAAAAGCTTTTCTGGTGGATAATGCGTAAATGTCACCTGAGTCAATCGGCTCTTCACGATAGAATATCAGTGAGCGTCTTGAAAACTTTTATGAACACTTGATATAATTTATTCGAATTTACGAAAGGTTTTCAGGGTAAGGTACCCACTTAAATTATTGTTTTTCCAGAATTTACCACCAGGCTTTCTGGATTTGTCTGCACCCTCGCAGTAAATTCGACATTTACATACTTGCAAAAGTGAGCATATGCTAACCCATCATTGTTGCACTCATACTTCAGGTGATGTTAAAAATAGTCATTTTCAATGCAATCCTTCCAGTGTTGCTGGAATGCATCGAACTGTTCTCTCTCGACATTTTTCATCCATTTGAATATAAACTAGGGTTAAGTTCAAAATCACCTGATTAAACTCTTTTAGATAACGTTTCGAAATAGAATCAATGAACCATTTTTACGAAAATGTTTCGTGCATAAGAACATTATTGCATGAATTCTGATATATATTTTATTAAATTTATTGAAAAGCTATACTTGAGTTTGAACAGTTTTATTTTATCATATAACATACGTATTCATACCCTACTCTCTCCATATATATATATAAACTTGAACACGTGTCTCATAATCGAAACTCTAACCAATTGGCCACGCATCCACTTCATTGGAAAGTAGCATTAGAGCGTGAAATTGGGTAGACGAAACTGTTCGGAAATATTCACTAGCACAAAATCAGAAGTTATCGTGTTTACGGATTTAAGGGCAATGGCTTTGATCAAACATTATTACACCATATTATGCACTCTCACCCAGAACCTATAACTAATGTCCGCTCAGTATAGTTGTTGTATAAACCACAGGTTAAACAACCATCTTTGCCGTTTCTTCTGATTTATTTTATGCCCTAATTATATTCTTTGTAAGCTTCGCTTTTAGGTTTTAATTTTATTTTATTTTACTTAAATTTTCGTTGTTTTTATTAACAGATCTTTTAGATTTTAGGTTATAATTATAAAACCTATTTGCACTCTTGTTCTGAATATATTTATACATATTTATTATCATAAAACGCAATCTCAAGTATGAAATAACTAAAATCATGACTTGTTAGATCTACAGAATGAATACTATGTCCTAAGTGTATGGACATTTTTCGAATAAACCACCTTTTAACTCTCGTATATTTATAGATACAACGAAGCCTCTTTCAGAAATTTAAATTAAATACTAACAGCTTGATTAAGGATCAAACCGACAGCTATATCTGACTAATCTTACCTTATTATACATTAAGTTATTTGAAATAAAATTATAATTTTCTTTTTTGTTGTAATTCATTAAAGACATGTTTGGTTTTGTATTATATTCATTCATAATCCATCCGAAATTTTTTCACCATAGGTCATCTCCTCATAATTCAACCATATCATGCGAGAATGAAGTTTTCCAATACGTAACTTTTGCAAAATCTTTGAGAAGGAGAAGATAATTAAAAGTAATTAAAACAGATTTATGAATCACCAGAAATATGATGGGGATGGGGTTTGTGATAAAAGCATCAGTTGCTCATATCACTCATAACGATTTTATGTAGTAAGTGTATTGTCTTATTAAGATATTTGAAGGAAGTAAAATCGGAAAAAGTATAGTGTATATTAAATACCTACTAGTAACCTGATGTAAGCATTAGGGTATTTACTGATCATAATAATTTTAATCGTTTAAATTAAACAAATTGTCTGATCCCAAGTGCTTGCATTTATTATAAACATGTCTGCAAAAACCGTACACATATCTATTACACAATTAAGAGTTAATGAACTCACTGATCGGCAATTTGAACTCATCGAGCAGAATTACCATTAACTGGAATTTGATTTACTCTCCCAGTATTTCAAAATAACTTTTGAATTTCCACATCAGAACAAAACAGTAAATAAGTTGTTCTTTTTTATACGATAATGTTTCAGGAATGATTTTGTTTTGTGTATTCATTGATCTTTTCAGTCTTGTTTGCCGTTTCAATGTGATTATGTAGAAATTCTTTTAAACCTAGTAAAGTTAACAGAAAATAACGCTACGCTAAGTTTTGCAATAATTATAAACTATACTATAAGTACGTAAGACTACTTTCTATAAAGATTATTATTCATAACTTTATATTAATTACTTTTTATTACCATTTCAGAATTGACATGGCCTGATTTGTTCAGTGGTGAAATATATAATGGAGAACTGACGCTTTCTACTTTTGTATAAAATGATGTTCCACTATACGTAGTGTAAGTGCTTGGAGTTGACCACAGTTTCCCAAATGTTTATGAATTGTGAATAGAAAAGAAAAGTGAAGTCTTTAACAATCATCGGATATAAATTTTATCGTGTTTCTCAAAAATAACATCTTTTACCTATACAAACATTTTAATTAAATTATAAAATTTCATATTCTCCTTTCATATCGACAAATCCAGTAAAAGGAAACTTTTTTAAGAATAAACAAAAAATATTGAATGAAAGTTTTCGAAAATTATAAAATATAAAAATCACGAGCAATTTTGAGAAAAAGCAAAAGGAAAAAAGTCAAAGTTTTTTGCTAATTCTAATCAAAGGTATTGAATTTAACTATCGTCTTGTTTTGTGTGCATATTTCACAGATTTAATACATAACTCTTTCATTAAATCAAAGTTTACTTTTGTAATCTTATCGGTTACTTTTTGCTCTCTCTTTTCTCATCTTGCCTTTATTGGTTTCTTTTGGTCTTACTCTTCTGTTTGCTCCAATTCACTCTCTTTTGCTTTTCAGTCCCTCTCCGTTACTGTGATCGTCTCGCTTTATCAGTTTGTTTGTGCTGTTTTATTCTCAAGGAATTCATTTCCTCAGGTTGTTTGTTGTTTTCATTTGGATAAATTTTTACTTCATTACTAGTGGGCATTAAATTAAATTTTGGAATTTTTCTTTGTGGCTAAAAATTCATAAACCCTATTTATTGGTGTTTTCTGCAGTCATGAAATACTGAATCAATTTGCTTTCTTTCTTTCTTTCGATCGTTCTTTCTTTTATACAAATATTTCCCAATTCCTTTTTCTAATCTTTCTTTAACCTTTTTCCTTTTCCTTTGCTATTTTTTGAGAAATATTTTCTGATTTATTTCATTGATATAATTTTCAATTCAGTTTAATTTTCTATTTTCCTGCAAGTGCAAAATTGGGTTTTTCTAAATCAAAATCTGTAATTGCGCTTACAAAACTCCAAGAATTCAATTCTCCCAGTAACCAGCTGGAAATATCTTCTTTCTCTGTCTCTGAAATTCCAGTTTTATGTAAACTAAAAGATAAATTAAAAATAGCAGGAAAAAGAGATTATTTATTTATTGGCTTCATTCACTTGCTAATATATTTTGCCGAAAATACTTTTAAATTATCAATAGGAACAGCGTCTGGAGTCTATGAAATCAGATGTAGTAGAATTAGTCACACACACACACAGAGGAAGAGAGGAGAGAGAAAGAGAGAAAAATATCTTCATTTTTTAATTCTAAGGAAACGTTTGTTATAGTGAATTTCTAAGCAAGTGATAACATTCGGAATGGAATAATATCTGAAAAATTACAAAAAACATTAATCTGATCTTCAGATATGCATTAGAATTTACGAGAACATCTCCGAGTAAAATTTTTGAAAAAAATTACATTGAGAAATGAAATGTTTTTAGATATATACCAGCCCAGAAACTCTCACCCATGTTTTTTGTTAAAGAAACAAACAAAACAAAAACAAAAAAAAACAAAAAACAGTGGATCTATATATGCAGGTGCCATGTTGTTGAATTTTATTATAATGGAAAATATTTTTCATTTCAAGTTAAACCAGAATTCATTTCAGTGATTTGAGATTTCAAAGATTTTCGAAAACAATACGCGCTCTGATGTCTACTGAAATGCATAGACTAACCTGTTTTTAGAGGTTTTCATAAATATTATTAGAGTGTATAAATGTTTTGCTAATGCTTTATGAATTTGCTAAATAACCTGACGTGTAATAGCTTCTAAGAGACTTCATGAATAAGGAAATAGATGCACATACACACAAGCACTCACATACACGCACACAGACGCGCGCACACGCACACACGCACACACACACATATGTGTGTGTGTGTGTGTGTGTGTGTGTGTGTGTGTGTGTGTGTGTGTGTGTGTGTGTGTGTGTGTGTGTGTATGTGTGTGTGTGCGCGCGCGCGTCTGTGTGCGTGGATGCATGTTTTGCATTTTATTACATGTATATCTTAAACATGCGCAGATTGAAAGATGTTTTCGTTCTTTTAATCGATGTTTTGTAGCGTGAATTCTTAGGCACCCTAGCCTAATTTGTAACTGTCGCTATCTAATTTTCAACCATTTTCATTAGGTAACACAAATCCCTCACTCAGAAATAGACTTGTAAATAAAAACGCAATTATTCATATCTTGTAATGTAAGTGATATAGTTTAATGCAACATCACATCTACGAGACATCAAATCAGTTAGATTCATGTTGCTAATAATGGGTATTTTCCAGAACAATCTTCATATTAGATATATAATTCACCTTTGTAGCTTTGTATCAAATGCTAGTTTCGATGCTTTTCTTGATGCCTGATTATTGTGTCAACCACACTAACGCCTCAGTGTTGTTCAGAACTTGACGAGTTTGGTATGCTTCGTATTGCTAGCATTTGAAGAAAACTACGATCGACCCATATGACGTTTGAGGTATGGTAGCATAGCAATATCGAATATTTCTTAATAAGAATTATTATCCATAATTCAATTAATTTTATACTACTGCTCATCACGTTTTACCCAAACAGACTTCCACATCATACCACTCGATATTCTCTGTTAAATAGTTGTTCTAATGCAGTGCATATGATATTCTTCACTTCCAGTTCTTCTAATGTTAACAAAAGATGTTAAAATTCAGTTATCTATTACATATCATTTAGACCGTTTATGGCTTTTGAAAGCCCAAATTCAGAAGCTCTTTCTCCGTACTACCAATTAAGCACGTATAGTTGAACGATCTCCGTCTCATTTCGTGCTAACAGTCTATATTTGTTTCATCTAAACTACCATAATGATCAAATAAAAAATAATAAATACATCTTGTTTAGCCTTGTTAGCAAATAAGATGTCAAATATAATTTTCAGCTGCTTCAGTACAGTAAGTGACGATGATGTATATAAAATATATTATTATCTATTAGCATATTTAAATTATACCAGCTAAAACCAAGATGGTGATAAAAACAATGTAGATTATTATTTTAATATAAGTGCATTTATGGTTTTAAATTAAGTACCACCAATCTGAGTAAAACATGAATGTTTACACACATAGGCATATAAATATATATTTATAAGTGTGCAATATGCCCATAAATTTAAAGAAATCCATATATTTTTAATATCAAAGTAGATTTTATAAAATTTGGGGAAAAAGTTCACTGTAAATGGTAAATCTTTTGATAACCTTTTAACAGCGCTGGTTATATGGGTCATAAGGTAAGAGTATTATATCAATTCCTCCTCCTGGCTAAAAAAGTATATTTTAAGTTTCGATAGAATTTGTTATTCACAGAGTATCAAACAGACAAAGTCCACATTTAATCTACTATGTGCGCCTATGTTGTAAACTTTCTGGCTGTGGGGAATAAAATGAAAATCTTCCTGATAAACAAGACATAAAAAGCGGTTGATTTACTTTATTTACTTGGATTATCCTAAATTTGCAAACTGCATTTATGCACAATCCATTGAACAGAAAGCCACATATGAGTAAATGATGTAAGCAGCAGGTTAATGTGGAAATTGCTAGTAGGTAAGAATTTGATTTGAGAAAATATTTACTTCAGTATTTAATAATCTTATAAAATATAACAGCTTACATTATTCGTATTTAAGAAACTTGTATGTTTTCAAAGTGTTTTCATGTTGTCAATTAAGAAAGTACCCAATTAATAGTTTAGTTATAGTTAGAAATGTATTTCTATCTGATAGATATTGTGCATGTCAGAAAAGGAAGATTGAACACGTGGATAATTTTAAAATTATTTCGATACTGATAGCGTATCAAGATGTGAAATAGTTACATATGAATATATACAAATAGAACAACTGTAAGGTAATTATTTAGGCAGCTTTTGAGTTAAAAAGTTTTCTGCCGAAAATGAATGCACGATGTCGAGTCTCGTTGGTAGTCAATTGTTTAATTGTTATTCGCGTTGCTTAGTAACGGTTGTAGAATATCGATCTGAAGGTTGCAAGAAAAGTAACTGAAATTAGCATGAACGAAATCAAAAAGGGGCGGGGTGGTGAAAAGTTTTTGTCCGGATGAACTTCTCAAAATTTAACCAAGTGACTAATCACATATTTTAGAATGACTATTTGGTCAGTTCGAAAATTCTTCAGAACCGCATCCTTATACACGATCTTAGTTTTCAGATCTGTTCACTCATCCATAAAATGATTTAAAAAGATAAAATCCGATATTCAGATTTAGCGTTTCTCATTTAATGAACTTTCACAGTTTAAGTGATTTTCTTCTTCTGATGCTTTTGCCTAAATTTTTCGAAAGTAATGTTAAAAGGAAAAGCGCGAACAGTTATTAGTCCTCGTGCCAATATTACAGAGCGATAAATGTTAGCTTAACTTATAACATCGCAATAAGATCCCCTTCTTTGAAACACCATATTAACAATATTGAACAACAGCGGTACAGGTTAAGAAGCTACTTGTCGGGTCCAAGCAGGGTTGATATACCTGATCTACAGATGTGATTGACATTTGTGATGCAAAGTTTCCACACACACACAGACACACACACAAACAGAGAGAGAGAGAGATACAGAGAGAGAGAGAGAGAGAGAGAGAGAGAGATGTGTGTGTGTAATGCATTGTTGTTTTTTAATGTTCGTCGTTGGCACGTGTCGTAGTTTTGATGAATGTGGCACCGAGAGGCCACGAACGGGCAGTTAATGTGTCATTCGAATGATCGGACACACGTTGGCCCGTGTCAGATAGAAATGGCTGGCAAGACATTCATAACCCATATTACTCTTATTAGTCAGAATTACGCATCAGGGGACACGGATTTGCTTAGGGTAAATGTCAAAGGCCTTTACACCTTTTCCTTCTCGATGTCCTGTTTTCATCACCCACTCTCTTTTTGTTTCTGGTCCCGCTATTCACTCTTAATACATTGTGTGTGTTGTTCTATCAATAAAATCCTCGACCATTATTAGATTTATGATTAGAATCTTTATTAATCAGAGGATGGTTGCTGTTTCTGTTGATTTTTGCATTCGTTGCTATGTATGTTTTCGCATTAACATTTTTGAATTGTCAGCTAGAGGACAAATAGCAAATTGTTGCCAAAGATGTATATCGTCTTTCCGAACACTCACGTAGCATTTGGCATGCTTATTTTTATCTTATATTTGCGGGTGTTTTCGGAAAAATATTGTGAGATTGTTTCCACCCTCCGAATAAATATTTATATTATTTTAACACTTTTATTTCTCAGTTCCATGAATACAACAAAGATAACATATTATCCGAGTTGAAATGCCGAGTTTAGCCAATATATTCAACGTTTCTTCTGAAATGTCATATCCCTCCTGGACATATGCTGTCATATCACGCTGCAGCTTACATTTCTTTAATATATGTGAATAGCCATGGCTTTTCGTGAAAGACAGAGGCTTCGTTTCCCTTTGCCTTCTCCGCGGTTTTGAATTCAGCATTGCCTTTTCTCAGAACAGCTGCCACCCCAAGCACAGAAGAACAATCTGACTTGCTCCTCATAACTGGGCGTGGCAGAAGAGTTGTATTCATTTTCTCAAGGGCGTTAGTGCTTAGGGATGCAAATTCGACTCGCCATTACTAATTTCCACGTCGATAACCATACTGCACCTACACATCCTATTCTACATTCCAACTTACCTAAGCAAATGCTACTAATAAGAACTACAATTAAATCAATAGTTCTCTTATTTTGATCGGTCGTGTGTTTGACCGGGTAAGTTAAAAGTCTATATAAATGGCGTACATCTGAATTTTGGACCGGATTTTTAAAATACATCCGAAATTGTTGATTGTTACTATAAACGTTATTTTTAGTTGATATCCCTGTGTTATTTTATTTTCTTAAACAGGGAAATTAATTTCAGTTACCTACTTAATGAATGTACACATCTCTTCGGGACTTCTCGAATCTATATCTGCTATCTTTATTTTTATAGCAGAAATGTAAATACGGTAAATTTTAAATATTATTTTTAAACCTACATTATTTCATATCTCAATAAACGTTACTCCTTAAGTAACTGAGCCTTTATTTATGTAGACGGTTTCTGGTTGCCTAATTGTTAAGAGCTCACTTCGGATATAGAATTGGTTTCCTGGATCGAAAAAAGGGACTTCATGCTCTCTCCTTGTTGGGAAGCACATTTCTATTTAAGAATTCTCGATCTAGGCCGGTTTACATTAATTTTACTGTTTAAGAAAATAGAAAACAGGAATATTAATTCAAACACGTCTACGCATTGAAAAAATAAAGCTTATAGTAATAAGAAATAAATATATAGACAAGAAGTTTTCGGCCTGAGTCACTTCGCAAAATATGATCAAATGCCCAGACACCAGTTATTATTAATATTATTATTATTTTGCATATGCCACTTGATTAGACTGAGATATTTTCAGTGCTCATTCGTCGATTAGCATCTATTTATGGATATTTTAGTTTTATTTATCTGCAACAAAATAGCTTCTTTTGAATAGCTGTAGCGTATATGAAGTACTGAACAAGTTATTCCAGACAATGTTGAAATTATGAAAATACTTCTAATGTCAGGTTCTTAAAAGAATATTATTTGCTCAAAAGATTATTTGTAATAAAATACATAAAATGTATTGATATGAAAAAAATCAAGTCAATTGTAACACTAGCATTTACAAATTAAGTTAGATTACTTAGGAGCACACCACTGTAAAAGTGTATCATATTTAATGTTAATTTTTTATGATTTCAAGAGATTATTTCATATTTCATAATGTACATTCAAAAGTATGACTTTACAATTAATCTTAACACTCCTCACAGAACAATAGTTTTACACTCACTAATAATGTGAAATAATAATGTTTTACATTTGAAAAATCTTGTTCCTTTGACAAATTCAGGGTTTTTATGAAATAGTTATTTCTTTGGAATTTCAAAAAATTAATTGCGAAAATCACGGAAACATTCAGTTGTCCGGACAAAAAGCAACCCACATACTTTTTCTTACAAACCATAAAATAATTTTCAATGTAATAAACTAATTAATCAAATGAGTGAAGAATCCTTGTAGATATTATTTTGAAAAGTCATTTAAATATTAACCTTTTAATATTCAGATATTACTGTATTTTCTTTTTTAATACCAAGAAGTGAAACATCATGTAGAGATAAACTATTCATGAAAGATAAATGATCTTAAGACAACAGATAAGAGGACTCTTCCTAGAAAACTATTCAAGGCCAAAACAACAGACAAGTATTCTGAGATCATTTCATTTGTTGTGAATTATTAGTAACTGCCAAGACTATACCCATAGACGTCACGGTATTCTCCATTGTTCTAAAAGCATTAAAGCACTTTAGATTAGAAAGCTACGTGGAGACTAATAAGCGCTGTATTACTATAATTTACAAAATGTGATCAATGGTGTAGTTTCTACCATTTAACCCCCAAGCAAAGCGGCAATGCCACTATGAGACATGGGTTTACAGGGAGTGCAATATTAGAAGAAGACTTTAGTAGGAGAAGTAAGGAGAAAGGACAATAAAAGAACTTGATTCAGCAAGACGAGATGATGATTGAGATTGCATTTATATTTTTGAAGAATGTAGGTGGTAGGAAAGCAAGAAATCGGAAGGGAATTTTCACATGTGAGAAAATAAACAAATGTTGAACCTAGCTAGTTCAATACTAAAACGTTGAGACGTAGTTGCCAATCGAGTAGCATGTTTATATTCATGCAGTTGAGGTACTAAGGATAATAGCTCATCAGAACAATTGCCAGGAAAATATTTATAGAAGTGACACATAAGCCACGTGACGTTGGTGGAAAGTGACTGAAGTCGAGATGCCAGGTCAGGATTGATTACATTACAGATTCTTCTTTGGATTTTGTCAAGAGTCTCGGCATATATAGTAGGAGCACCAAAGCAGATATGGCATCAGTATTCAATGCACAGACGAATGGTTGATTTAAAAATGTGTAAGATGGATTCTGGCGAGAATAATTTTCTGGCACGACACAGTGAACAAGATTATTTGCAGAAGAACTAACAAATGATTCAATATAATGTCAGTGGAAAACGTGAGTCCAAAAAGACGTAGATTGTTGTTCTCCTGTATTTTATCATTAGCCATGCTGATGGCGATTAAATGAAAGTAATTTTGTTTTGGAAGCGTTAAAAGTTACAAGCTATTACTTGCTTCAGTTAAGATTGGGGGTTCTTTTCGAGAGCAGTTGCCACTGTTTTCGCTACTAAGATAGGAGTAAATATTTGTGTCGTATGCATAGATACCAAGTTGGGAACTGATGATATCGGATTGGTCGTTGATGGAGATTAAAAACAGTGAATGACCGAGGACAGAGTCCCGGTGGACACTTGTATTAATATGATATGAACTAGAAGCATGTCTATTCAAAACGAACTTCATTACACAATTTGTTAGAAACGATTGGATTAAGCCAAATATTTGAACAGATATACCGTAGTTTTTGAGCTTGTGGCAAAACCCAACATACAAAACCCCGTCGGACGTCTTTGGGATAACTAGAGACACAACACTAGCTTTGCTATTTTTATCTGAAAACTTGATAGACAAATTCGGTGAAAGCAGTGAACACATCGGCGGTCGACATACTGAAATGAAAGCCATATTGCTTATCCGAAAGGTTGTGCAAATTTAAGACGCTTTACCAATTCTGAGTTGGTTAGAGCCCATAATACTTTGTCAAAATGCGGTAAGCGACTAATAGTTTGATAATTCCAGGGCTCATAATTTTCATCTGATTTCTTAAAGACAGGAAATACAGAGAAGTAGTTCCAGCAAGCTGAAATGTAAGAAGATTGCAGGGATACCATCAAATATGTAAACTTTTGGGGGATTTAGTTTAGAAATAATAGAAGAAACGATGGGCAGAGTACATATTACTCAGTAGAGGTTCTGTTCTGGGGAAAATGAGGTAGGGATACTGTAGAGGATTCGAGAGTGGAGTTGGAAGAGGATTTCCGGGCAAAGCAGTCTGTTTTATTTGTAGTAGCTGATAACTCTTCAAATTGATTGAAAAGAGAAGGGACTGAGAATTTGCTCTGGCATAGGTACACACTTGCAAAGCCGCCAGTAGTCTCTAGAATAGTGACTTTTCCTCTTTGAGATCACGCTTGCATTCATGACGAGCGTTGACAAAATGTATGAGAATGAGAATGTATATTAGGTTGTTGTCAATTTTGTTGTTGTGTAAAACGAAGGGAGTGGAAGATCGCTGTGTCATGGGAATTTGAAGGGTTAAGAAAAGCAGACGAGACAAAAAGCGAGTAAAAAGTATCTATAGAAATGCTTAATGATAGAAGTGCAGCAGTTTACAAGGAAATAGGTAACAAGAGATAGCATAAAAACGATTGGGCGTGATTACAGTTGTAAAAGTTGAGAGAAACCAGATGTCAATATTTCTACATAAAAGTTGTGTTGAAAGTGAACTGGCAAATGTTTTATACTGATTTCTTATTTATTTTTTATTATTTAATTTGTGTTAGCTGCAGAATGGAATAAACATAGGATTCACAGAGATTTCCTAAATATAGCTTAGTTGTCGTACAAGTCAGTGATGAAGGAGCACTCATTGCGGGTTGAACTTACTATTCATTCAAAATTGATCTTGCTAACTATTACACCACTATGATACAGACACACAGAGAGAAAAATAAAACTATCTAGACATTAATCATGAAAATTGTTATAATTTAAAAATATAGGAAAGAATGAAAGAAGTTTGAATACAGAAAGTGAATTAAAAAGGCAAGAGAGGGACAAGCATCCAGGGGAAAAATGTAAGAACAAGCAGATAAAACATTGATTAGCTGAAACAGTGGGGCAAACTGAAATAGAAAGAGAAAATATAGAGATACGCCAACAATCCTTAAAGGAAAATGAGTAAACCGGATAGAAATTAACAATGAAATGTTAGAAAGAAACGAAAACAAATCTGACAAGGCGCGATATACACATTATGAACGAGAAGAGAGAGAAATGTGGAGATGGATGTAAAGCGAGATTGAGAGGAATGCTAAATGAATCTGAAGTAGAAGAAAAAGGACGATGCGGATGAAAGTGAGAGAAATAATACAAAAAAGAGATGAAAACATTGATTAAAATTTGAAGGAATTTGCATTGTTCATAAGAACACTAGCTCTCTGCCATGCAAAAATTACCATTTGCTCATATTGAAATCTGTTTGTTTTATGACAACCAATATTCCTCTCATTCTTTCGACTAAAGGGGAGTTATTTACAAATAGTCAAAATAAAACAGAACACAAGTAAATTTATCGACAATATGAACACAGACACATTTGCAATTTGCGTGAATAGTTTGCATCGTTCAACGCGATTCCACGATGCTCGTGATCCATATTCATGTATCATCCAGATGATTCTAATATTATTAATTGCACTTAGTAAGTTATCACACAAGTTGTGTTTGGTGACTCCCTGAAAATCAAGTGACAAGAAGTCTCCTTAATACTTTAACTATCTTCTCAACGTTCGAATTAATTTTATTAATACTGTTTTAGTTATTCATTCCATATATTCCTCGAATTTACACTTGTTTCAATCTCATTTTAAGAACCATCGTGGCTGTCTTATTCTTTCAGTTGTCCCGAAACTTTGTTCAGCTTTTTCAGCGACATCCACTACTGGCAACTTTTCTCTATGTTCTTGATAACTGTATTTTCTGATCTAAGTGAGCTGTTTGAATTTGAAAATTTCAAATGATTTTACTTGTTATTCACTTGGATTTATACTTTTTGTTATTGTTTTGGAAGCCTCTGCATTTTGCATATAATTTTACTTTGCATTTTAAAAATCCCTGTAACTTGCATTTATCTCAGTGGAGCATCATTGTTAGCATTGTCTATTTTTGTACCCAATCTCTGTTAATTTGCTGCATCCATTTAATATCGAACTGACAATTCCATCTCTGCCTCCGCGTAAGCAATAATTAATATTTTGCTTTCTAACTATTATGACATTAATGTAAATGTTTCTTATATACTTCATGGGAGCACCGATTTAAGAATAATTTCGTTTCTCTCTTCAAATGTCATCTTCGTAGCCATGTCCATTCATTTGCAATCCAGTATTTCCTTAGTTTCATCAAATCTATGTAGAGTATCTTCCTTCTGGTTTTTTATTTCTCATTTTGAATATTTTTGATGCCACTTATGAGTCATAATTCGCTGATGCCATTCTTGTCTCATAAGTCGCTGGTGCCACTTATGTCTCATAAGTCGCTGACTTTTTTGTTGTCATAATGAATCTTACATTCGTGCGTTTTGTATAATCCACATCTCCTTTAATTGTTTAGTATTACTTCATCATGAGTTTTTCTTTCTGTTCTCCCCGTGGAGTAGGAAAAGTGAATCTCTGATTGATAAACATTTATGCGTCACTTCCGTATTTCTCTGGTCTCTTTTTCATTTCTTCTTGCCTAGATGTTCATTAATATTCGTAATAGGATACACTTTCTATCGGCTATTATTAATAAGGATTACCTTTAAGGCTTCAATATATTTATTTCTTCAGATATATCAATATTTGTTGTGCAGTTATTTTTTATTTCTTAATATCTCTTGTTATTATATTTATAATTTTAGTTTTAATACTAGTAGTAAATAGATGGGAGGATAACGGCTCAGAATGAGAAATCGGAAAGCCGGGTTGGAATTCAAATTTACATTCGTTAAGTTCGTTACATTCATTTCCGTGCAAATGGGTAAAGGGTAAAGTATGAATCCATATCTTCTCCCATCCCAGCTACGCGATGAATAACAGGACTGACTGGACCCTATAGCTTTAATCGGCAACTAGTCTACCGCAGAAAGAAGCGGTAGCCTACTACGGGAAAATCTTCTGCCTAGTAAGTCATGCATCGAAAGAGACATAATCGCCCAAGCATGTATCACGCATGACACTTAACTGAATGAGTAAATAGGAGATTTAACTGGTGATGAACTGAGAACAAGTTTGTGTTATTGTAGATTTCTGTAATAATGAGCGATAGATGGTTTCAATACGTTCATTGTTATTTATAATTATTAACGTTGTGCCCGGATAGTAAATGTTGGTTTTAATTGGAAATCAAATGGAAGTAATTAATGTTAATATTGTACTGATAAATCATCAGTTTCCTACCCTTAAAATCTAGGAGGTATAAAAAGCACCCTGTTGTATCTGTCAGTAAACGAGTAGAGTAAAGTGCAATAAATCTTTGGTATACGTTTATTCGCTGGTTCTGTTTATACTACAATTTATTGCATTTTCAATGGAACTTTATATGCGGCCAGAACAATTTACATATGACTCAGAAAGCGAAGCAGCAGATAAACGCTGGACACACGAGCTCGAAACTTTTACGAACTTCGTTGAAACTCTACTCCTTGAGAACCCGAATCGACTTATTAACAAGCGTGCTCTTCTGACTATGTGTTTCATTCAATCAACGATATCATTGTAGAATGTAAAACTTATGAAGAAGAGATATATTACACACAACCTACGTGAAGTCCAAAAATGAACTAATTACCCTGGTTCTGTTTTTACTACAAATATGATAATAATATTCCCCGTATTCTCTTTGATCTTAATAATAATGACTTTTTTGACGCGGATTTCTACTTCAGCTAATCTCTTTGAGAGATTTGGGGGGCTGCGCAAAGTACAATATTAAGGATGCGAAAAGCTGTCGACTTTATGTTGCACAATTTTGAGTATTTTCTCGTTTAGATATTTAGGCATGTTTTCACCTGAATTGTATATTGAGTGACATATTTATTCTTCCTGTTCACGATGTCTATAGATATTTGGCCTCTTGCCTGGATTTAGAGATACGCTTGAATTTCCAAATGCTATGCTTTTTAATCTATAAAACCTATTCCCATTTGTGTACATATTCACGTTTTCACACATCCCCATTATTCACACACCATACAAACTCATGCCATTTTGTGATATTTTTCTGAATCACCTTATTACATTCGTTATAGACTATCTCTGTACTGTCGACACTTAACATTTTTCAGCGTTTTACAATACCAACATTGCATTAATATTTTTGTTCTTATTGACTTATTTCGGAGTCGCAATTAATATAAATTCAGTTAAT
>OZ038477.1:74487371-74499871 GCA_964036315.1 Acanthosepion esculentum | reverse complement strand
ATCTATGTTCGAAGATATGTTCTCACTGCATTGCCAATATTAAGATTTTCCTGGAATAACGATTTGGTTTCTACATAAAAGAAAATGTATAGAGAGAAATGTATATGAATTTATGCTAAGTGAAGGGGGAAATAATCTAGTTTATCCACTTCCCAAAATCATACTAAATAAACAAACACACACACACTCTCTCTCTGTGTCTCTCTCAAACACACACACACACACACACATCTATATATATATATATATAAGTCTTTATGAAAAGAGTAACTAAATTAAAGATATATATAAAACAGAAATATTGTAAAATGAATCGATTTCATGTAAAAGTTTGTGGAAAAATTACATATATATTTATGGCCAGAGAAATGTATAGAAATATTTTTGCAATCAGTCATTTTGAAATCTGTTCCATTATCATATTTATTCAGCCTTACATAAGCGCTCGTCCACATACGGTCGTTTGCTGATATTTATATCAATAGAAATATATCCATACATTGCTTTCTTTCTTTTTTTATGCTAAAGAGAGACAAAATACAAATATCACATATAACGGAGTACACGTAGATGAACACAGCGTTTGGGTGTTCATTTTATATCAACGCACATCAGCACATTCCAACAATGCCGAATTGGACTTCATTTCTACATACTGACATATACATAAGAGGACACAAGTACACGTACAATTATGTATATGTTCGACACAATAATTTGGTACTAAAAGCTCTTGTTTCAATCACCCTTTAACATTTAAAGAGAAATGGAACTCAAGTTTCAAGAATTCTTCTCCCGTAAAGGGTAAAGGTAAATAAATCTTTACTTGTTTTGCTCCACTGCCTGCACAAAATTTGCACAACACTGAAAATTTTAAATTTCCTTTCTTTACTTGTAGTAAAATATTTTTCTACTCAAAATATAAATGTATTCTCCTATACAGCAAAACTTCAAAGAAACATATTTTTATTATGTCATAAGCATATACAAATTTCTTGATAGCTAGGAATTAAAATTTATACACGTTTTATTTCATAAGGTAAATAAAGGATTTTTACAGCATTGTACAGGCTGATTGAAATATAACTCTCTATTTTAAAATACTTACAATTTATATATTAACTATAATTTTTCCAGTAAATGTATATGGGAGGAAAGCGTTTAGCATGAGGTTTTATTTAAAATTCGATATTGGCACCAGATTTCGATACCAACTCCTCCAGAAGACCAGGAATCACGTCAACTGATTTCACCAGGAACTCTTGTGGTATGAAAGATATAAGTTGTTGTATTCGCCCTTCCAGTTCTTCCAAACACTTGGTTTGTTATAATAGACTTGATCCTTTAATCAAATCCAAAGAAACAAGCTATAGGGTGTTAAGTTTGACCACTCATACATGAAATAGGGTGTTACTTTCCAATCACCCTGTATATATGAGTTTTATGAAAACAGTTTTGGTAGAAAATCCTATTTTATCAGAGATCGAATCGGGTCGTTACTAACAATTTATGTCCAATTAAATATTGCATTCTTTACTTATTGTTAATACTCTAAAGGTGTACAAATAATATATACATATAAATATATATATATATATATATATATATATATATATATATATATATATATATATATATATATATGTATGTATGTATTTATTCGTGTATATATATATATGTATGTATGTATTTAATCGTGTATATATATATAAATATATATATATATATATATATATATATATAATTAAAATGTACATACACATATTAAACATTTTTATTAATGAATAAAAATATTTAAGCTATTCTTCTTTTATATGCCATGTCAGTTCAGACCGTTGGCGATCATGTCTCTCCAATACTGTCTTTTGATCCTTTAAGTAATTTTAGATCTAAGTAATTACATGAAAATGGATCAAATTTAAGAAACGTTTTTCTAAAAGAATAATTAATCTTAAGCTATTATTCTTTTGACAGTTTTGCGTTTTAATTATGATTCACTTTTGCTTTTAAACCCAACATACTTATCTGGATTTCAAAGAACCAAACTATTAGAGCCCATGATAACTGGAAAATAAGTACTTCGTAATAACCAAATTACCGTATGATGTCAATGGTATTTCCTAACATTTGAGGAGGAAACTCGAAACTTAAAATACTTAATAATAGACAGACAAACAATAAATTTGTGTTTTTATTATCGCCACACTTAGGTATACAGTCAATATTTTTCTAGAAATGTCAAGCTAAATATGCAAACATTCAAAGTAATATGTACGGAATTTAGAAAAGAAATTAATTTAACTTTAGGGTCATACTTACTAATGCAGATTTAACTATTGCTAACTAAATGAATCCCATAAATATATTATCACTAAACAATGCACCGCTATGAATATATATTGAATAACTTCTACACGTATGAATATAAGTATGGCAGCAAACATATTGGCATTACGCGGGTCATTTTCCAAATAAATACAAATATATTGAGAATGTACGCCAAAGCTTATTTCTATTAATTAAAATTAAATCTTATTTTGGAATAACTTTTATAGTTTAATTCTAGTCGGTAAAAAACTGTTCGGTCACTAGTTTATGATAATGTCGCTTTCTATAAAATTATATTAAACAGGAGGAAAAGTCAAACATTGCTGCGAAGCGTGAATTAATTCTATTACTTATTGAACTGTGGTTTGTTTTGTGAAAAATTATCAATGAAGTATTTATGTTGCGTCAGGAAATTTATCAATTATAATCTAGTCAATTTTGATAGGAGATTTCGGACTATTTGATGCATTTAATTTGGGACTACTTTTGTGAGAGTGTGTTTGTATTTGTATTTGAGGAGATTGAGCGAGAAAGAAAGCAAAACAACACAAAATCATTTAGTAATTTTCTACAATTTCATGCACTACTTACTTATTAATGTTAGACGTTGTATACATTGCACTTGCCCGTTAAGATTGACTTTAACGACAAGAGCTTTCATGCGTCCATTTTCGTATTTTGCGCTTCGTGTTTTATGTAATTTAATATTGACCATACAAATTAAATAAACAAGATTTCATGCCAATCAACATTTGTGATCGCGAATATATATTTATTTTAAATAACTAATTTCACACAACGCAAATATTTGTACAACTGAAAAGAAAAATTAAATATGGTTTTGTATACGTGTTGAAAAATAGTTCCGTGGATACACTGGATTTGTTATTACTTCTTATGAGATTATGAATTGTTGCTATTGTTTCCTTTAAAGAAATTAAAATATCAATATTATACAATGGAACAGACATAATTCTATAACTGTTTATTAGATGTTTTTCACAGTTCGCTCACTAGTTTATGATAATTTCGCTTTGTATAAAATTATATGAAATAGAAGGAAAAGTTAAAGGATAAGTATTCTTATTTATGTAGAAAATTTTGTTTAATAAATAAATAATGTCTTTGATATAATTGTATACTTATATATATATATATATATATATATATATATATATGTATATATATATATATATATATATATATATATATATATATATATATATATATATATATATATATATATTGCGGGTTACTACCTACATAGTAAAAAAATTACTAGCTTTAAATTTTTACTTGCAGATTTTAAATAATTTAAAGAGTATAGAATATTTCCTACTCAAACAGATATATAAATGAATGGACGCACACACACACACACACACACACACATATATATATATATATATATATATATATATATATATATATATATATATACATATATATATATATATATATATATATATATATATATATACTGCAACGATATCAGCATTTGGAGTAGGGCCTTTCAAATCTGAAGTTCGAATAAATACACAAACTTCATGCAGTAATAACGATTTTCAAAAGACTCATTGTCTCTATGCAAATAATACTGATTTTTTATTTGTTTGTGCTAGAAAATATTCATTTGAATAAAATTAAACGCTAAATATATTACTATATGGATATATCTAATGTTTAGAATGAATTTAAAAAATGAAAAGTAAACTTTCTCGAAGTTTTAATTTTCGTACTAATTCCAAACTAACAGAATAGATTTAATATTTTCAGTAAAAAAAAATTCCTTTTTTCAACCCAAATTTAAATTTATTGGAATCTTTTTTTTTTCTTGTTATCGTGAAAATCGTCCATAGGGCCAAATCTGTTAACACAACATAATTCTCTTTATTAAAACATCTTTCAAAAGTAAAATATACAAGTCTGAAACGTGAATTGTGAAACATTGGCTGAAACAGATATTAAATATCACCGAAAAGTATTTTTAACACGTGTTGGATGAGGTATCAATAGCGTGATATTTGGAGAAGTTAATTTTGGAGTTGATCATTAAAATAATCTTACATGACAAATACAACGACTTTTTCTATAATAATGCACGACTTTTCCTATAATAATGCACGACTTCTCTATAATAATATTGTAAAAATTCTCATTTTTAATTGAATTTTAGTTACTTTGGCTTTATATCTTCTTACGAAGACGCTTATCGAGGAAATGTTAAAAAATTACCAATACATTTTAAAGTTACGAAAGTTAACACCCTCAATTTTTGATAATATCCTGTACAGACGCCCATATTTACAAAAATACATATAAAATAAATTCAACATCATTTTTTAAAATACTTTGTTTAACTGGAATGCGCTTTTCAGATTATGATTAGTAAATGCAGATTTAATTTAATAGCAATATAACTTGATGGCAACAGATTAATACATAATTTTAAAAGATTTAAAAATTAAAAAAATATCATCAAAATTCAAAAAATGATTGCAATTGATGTAAAATTTGTTTCTTATTACAGTAGTATCCGTAATATATTTTATTCATAAAATAAATTAAAAGTTTTTCTAATAATGTGTTGGTTTTATTGCAATTTTTTGCATTTTAATATTCAGAGTAAATTTTCTATAAACAGTAGTTCGGGTTTGAGTAAAGGAGTTGTCTTTTTAATTAAGCGACACAAAAAATGAAGTTCTCCAAATTTCCTCAAATTGTGTGAATGTAAACAATGTAAAAATATTTTTACAAAAGTTTTCTAAAGAAAAAATTGTCATTTCAAAAATAATGTCATTCATTTTCGAATAAGTCCTGAAAATTTAATTAAAATCCAACGATTATCTGGTTTCTGCATTACTAAATCAAAATGTTTTCACCGCAAAAATGACGCTCAACTTACTAACTTATGGTCACACGTTGACGACAGAAAAACAAGATTTTTAACCAAAATTTCCAAGATTTTAAAAAAGATTAAAAGAAAAGTAATTTTTACAAAAAAATCTTTCGATCTTAATAATAACACAGAGTTTGGTGACAATATTTTGTTCTTATGTTTGGTGAGATTTTTCACATTTTCTTTCCTTTTTAGTGAATTTTGGAGTTACCTATATTACCGCTTATTGCATTTCAAATTTAGTATAGACTTCTTTTTAAAATCAGCAAATATATTGGGATTTTAACAATTCTCTTATTTCCTTCATATTCTGCGTTGGAATTTTCGCTAATTATTATTTATTTCACTTGTCGTTTACTCATTTTAGAATTCGTTAATTTTGAAGCCATAAATAGAGACCATTATTTCGAATGATTTACTGTACTGTTTTATTGATAATATTGCTTCTTGTATTTCATGTTAATTAGCAAGTTACGTAAAGACTTTAGATGTGAAAACGGACTCTTTGTATTCTTATGGTTTCCAAGAATATGTTTCTTTTCTAATTGAAATCTCGCAAGTTATATTAATTTCCTCAAATTTTATTTTCTGGTGGAATCGGCCAGTAATAAAAAGTGGAACTGAAGTTCAGGTATAAAATATTTCCATTTGATTTAATACTATTTACAAATGTGAAAATGTTTAGTTTCAAGCAAACAGGGACATGGGTTCTTTGCTACCAGTTAATTATATGGCGTTTATATTTAACATAAACAAATGCCAAGATAAATTGCGATGAACATTTGCATGCAGACATCTTAAAACGTTCACTTCGGAAAACATATGAAAAATATAAAATGGCAAAGTTAAGGGTTAAAACTTCATATCTCTCTCTGTCGTAAATGTGTAAACAATTTTAAAAAATCTTAGAAAAAATTAAAATTTCAATACTTTAAACAAAATTTAATTTGAGAGGATTGACTAAGATGTTGTCAAACATTCACTGCTTTTCTTGAAAATCTGTTGTACTTTTAGGTGCTTAAATCGATCATTTAAATTAACGCGATAATTTTGGAATATTCAGATTTAATATTTCATAACGGTTGAAAATGTGTTACAGCACTGAATCCCAAGTTGACATTCGGTTGAAATCATCAATCAGCCATGGTGTCCACAACAGCACTTTTCCATTGAATCACATTTAATGTTTTCGCATGCGTTCGAGCTGTCATCATAAGCTACTTTGTATTTCTTGTCAGTGATCTCCGTGTTAACTTTGTCAATTCGTCCATACATCTTTGTCACACACTATCCACAGTCTCTCTCTCTACATCCTTTTATGTGTTCTGAAAAATAATTTCAAACGTTTATTCATTAGTCTTCCCGTGCTAGTTTTCATAGTTCAAATCAGCAAATCTCGCTTGATTTTCTGATAATCAATCAAACATTCAAAGGTAATCCCCTTAAGTTTACAGAACGGTTAGTGTCAAAACTGCAGATCCCACTCTTTCACTCTAGTATAATTAACAACTCCCAACTTTCTTATAAATTCACTAGCTCTTTGTGGTAATTCATTTACTCTCTTTCACTTTTCTTATATTCTAGCGTTTGTTGTTTCACGTTTGTAATGAAACTGAAACGGTCGTTATCATTAATGTGATTATTGGTTCCAGGTCATGTACTCCACACAATGTACCAATAAGGCATGTACTACATTGTTATTCTCTCCTCATTTTTTAGAAAACCGAACCCTGTTCATGGTAAACGCAAATTCCACTTAATTTTCCCTAACTCTAAAAATTGCACATTTTTATTTAAGGTTCACTTACATTTCTTTACGAATGTTTCTATCATATAAAACGTAGGTCTATATTATTTAAAACTTAGACTTTTAATAATAAGTAGTGAGATTCCTGCAAGAAACATGGCAGAGGTTTTAAAAATATTTTAACTTATTATGACATGATTATTATTATTTAAACCAAAAATGCAATCTTATTTTACAACCTTATCCTTAATTCTTTCGATTTGTTAGTTGGGCATTTTTTATTCTTAGACTCTTTTATTAGTCTTAATTCACAAGCTGAGATTAAAAAAAATATCAAACAGGCATAGATGGCATATCTTGTCTGAATTGCGAAATTGTAGGGCACATTGATACAACCTCAGTGGTGAAATCCATTGTCAGTAGTTTATTTTTTGTAACAATTGTAGTTGTACTAACATAACTGAGCAGATATGATTTTAATCAGACACAGGCGATAATGAGAATTACGTTTTTCTTTTTGAAAAACTATTTTTTGTGAAAGCTTCGAGATATAGATTATAAGGTTGACTGAAAAGTTTTATGTTCTTTACTGGATAGAGATCTTCAGATATATTTTAATATTTAATCATACACTTCCTTTTATAGAGTAGTGATCTGATAGAGCACCAACAACTAAGGAATCATTTTCTTAGGCTAAGATGTAGGCTATTTTGATTGTGATGTGATCGAAAAAATAATTACCTGATTATAATAATTTCGGGTATGGTTTTAGTCCAAATTGTTATATTTCCTTGAATATTGTAACATCTTAACAATTCTACACCCTTGTGAAAATTAACTGAAACAAAAGAATAATTCCGTTATTATTTAATTTTTTCATATTTTCCCAATGTTATTTGTACTTTGTGAGTCCATACCACTAAGTTGTTTCTTGCAGATTGAGCATAGATTGTCGATTGGATTTAAATCAGGACAGTTTCCGTGCCAGTGTATAGTACTTTGATTTGCTCACTAGTAAGACTTACAGTGTTACAAGTTTCGTACGCCTCCTTGGAGTAACGTCCATCGCAGGACAACTAATCAACAGTCGAGACAACAGTGCCTAGGCGTGATCAAATTCTGATATAATCAAGAATAAGGTAATATTTTTCAAGGTCAAAATCTTCAGATATAACTAATATATATATATATATATATATATATATATATATATATATATATATATATATGTAAAAGCACAATATGAATAAAGATAAAAAGAAGACTTATCTTAGCCGAAGCGTTTCGTCTTCTGGAGGACATTTGTCTTTATATATATATATATATATATATATATATATATATATATATATATATATATATATATATATATATATATATATATGTAAGGCGCAGCAATATACAATACTTAAATTATGTTCCTCATTTTGCCTGGTTAATCATTACATTTATCTACTTAGCGTTTAATCTGTATTTTCTTACGAATAAGCTCGTACAGGTAGTCGTTATCGTCCTGCGATAATTCGTTCCATGTCTTTTGCATCTGTTGAGGCAATTGCCTAAAAGTTGTGTATGGACTCTACGCAAACGATTTAAGCCGCATCCCATCATGTCTTATACATCGTCACATTATGACGATTCGGCCGACAACTTAATCATGAAAAATCTAGAGCGCAGTATATTGTTTAGCATCGATATCATGTATGCGAGCATTGTCCTGCTCAGGCAGAACACCTCCAACAACTTGCAAGAGTGACGGGTTAAAAAATATACTGGACGGATATAGCGCTGTTTAAATTCCCTTCATAAAAAGGCGAGTGTATGTTTTAATTAAATGTTCTAGAACTTTGATGCCAGATGTTGCCCCTGTGTTTAATGGGCAACTACTTTTCGTAAAATGCCGTTTAAATGGAGATAATTCGTAGTTTTATCCAACTGGAAGGGAATTATGCTGATATTCCAAACCATTTTTCTCTGATCTGATCGTTACAATACCATAATCCTGGCAAGTGTGCCTTCTACCTGGACTTATAGAATTCGGTTTACAAATGTAGGGATGTTTCTTTGATCAATCGAGCTATCATCAAAACTCCAGTTATAACGTCATGTCCACAGTGCGCAGCCATAATCAGAAATAACAATACAGCTTCCTGATGGACCAATAATCAGTCCTTTATTAAAAGGCTGTAATTCAAGTAAAAGGAGCATGTATACATAACCTTTCACATTCAGCATACATATTTTTAATATATCAATCATTTGCTTAATTTTCGAACTGCACACTGGAGATTGACTAACCAATATTTTTTTTCAATTAATTGCCTGCACCTCACTAATATGGTAAATTTTCACACTTCTTGTAGGGGTAATTTTGAAACAAAAACGGATACTTTTTGTGAATATCTGTATAGAAAAATAAAATTCCTTTCTACAAAGAATTCCCTTCTGATAATATTCAATAACAGTTTATTTTTAAAGAAAAAATATTCCCATTTTCATAGGAAAAGACGAAGAGCGAAATAAATAAATATACGAGAAGAGTAAGGGGAAAGGATTATGAATGGACTCTCGTGATCAAGTTATTTTCCTGAAATTCAGTCTATCGCAATAGTTTAAAACCTGAAATAAAGGCCATAAAGCATTTCACAGCAGAAGACGCAGTTTTTTTAAGCATTCAGCACCAAGCAAGGCGGGAAGCCACTAGCACGCAAGGGATTACAGAGTTGGAGCGAGAACAAAGAGGAATGATAGAGGAACGGATGTAAAGAGGGTTAGGGGATAGATAAGGGCATCTGGAGACGTCGATTGATGTTACATTTGAATAGTTGGAGATTATAGCTATCAGGAAAACAAGAAATGGAGAAGGAGTTCCACAGGCGAGAAATGCGGACATGAAGCTATTGGAGTAGAAGAGACGGCTACATTTAACAGTTTCGAGAGTGAAAGGGTGAGAGCGAGATGCCAGCCTAGTTGAACGCTTAAATTCATGAAGTCTGGGAAAAAGCGAAAGCAACTCATCGGAGCAGTTACCACGAAATTATTTGTAAAAAAAGATAGAGGGAGGCAACGGCAAGTCTGTGAGAGAGCGGCTGCAGATGAGATGCCAGATCAGGGCAAATTATATTGCATATCCGTCTTTGGATTTTATCAAGGACCTTGAGACAAAACAGTCTCCAGACCATATATGGCAGGAATACTCCATGAAAGGGCGAATGGTTGATTTGTAGATTTGAAGGATCGACTCCGGCGAGAAAAATATTCTGGCGCGGCACAGGGAGCCAACTTTCCTAGCGGTTGACGAAGCTATTGACAATGTATTCGTTCCATCTCAGGTTAGCGGACAATGTGAGACCGAGCAGTCGCAAAGAGGTGCTCTCGTGGAATTGAGCGCCAGACATTCTAATGGGAGGCAGGGATAGTTCTCTCTGGTAAGTAATAGAGAACAGTTTTGTTTTTGAGGCATTAAAGTTAATCAGCCAATACCTGCCCCAGTTCACAAGCGATTGGAGGCCCTTTTCAAGACAAACGGCCAAGTTAGTTTTGTCGGCGACACTAGATTTGTTTTTGAGGCTGGAGTAAATAGTAGTATCGTCCGCATAGATGCCGACTTGGGAAACTATGACATCAGGAAGATCGTTAATGAAGATAAGGAACAGAATAAGGGAACACCTGCGTTCGTGGTGGAGGAGAATCCATTGAGAACGACCTTCAATGTACTGTTCGGCAGGAATGATTGTATTAAGTCGAACAATCGACCTGTAATTCCATAACCCTGAAGCTTGCGAAGAAGGCCGGTATGCCAAACCCTATCAAACGCTTTGGAGATATCAAGAGCCACGACACAAATTTCTCCGTTATTATGAAGTGCTTGGTAAACAATTTCCGTTATGGGCGTAAGCAGATCAGATGTAGAACGGGCAAAGCGGAAACCATATTGCTTGTCGGAGTGCAGATTATGGGATATTATGCATTTCCTCTTCGGCGTTGATTAAAGCTTCAAAGACTTTGCCGAAGAGTGGTAGGAGAGTGATAGGACGGTAATTAGAAGAGTCAGAATGGTCTCCAGAGTTCTTAAAGACAGGAACAATGGATGAGGATTTCCAACAGGGTGGAAAACAAGATTCATTGAGGCAGTAGTTATATAATTTGGAGAGGGCAGGGGCCAGTTCAGGCGCACATTTCTTCAGGACAATGGCTGGTATTCCATCTCCACCACTCTCCTTGTGGGGGTCTAATTTAGAGATGATGCCCTGAACCGATGACGGGGTTATGTGCAAGTCGCTCAATTGAGCCTCAGTTCAAAGGGGGAAATCTGGTGTGGGTACACCGGTACAGTCGAGCGTTGAATTGAATGAGAATTTCCGATTAAAGCATTCAGTCTTGTCGGCAGAAGAGGTCAGAACCTCAAACTGTTTGAACAAAGGAGGTATAGAGGGTTTGCTATTGTTAAGTACGCTCTTGCAGAGACGCCAGTAATCGTTGGAGCCGAATTTGCGAGATGCAATACGTTCTTTCATTCGAGCAGCGAATAGTGACTTTGCTTCATTGAGGACACGCTTACACTCGTTACGGACAGAGACGTCTATTGCAATCAGACATGTCAACGATAAATGTGGAAATATGTGATTCCTATGGGCAATGACAGCTGAGCAAGCAGCGGAGAACCAGGGGGAGGAGCGCAATTTTACCTTATATTTCCTTGAGGGGATGAAAACCTCGATTCCAGCTTTAACCCAGGAAGAGATCTCGGAAGCACATTCTTGAACAGGGAGCATGAAGGCAACGTCCCAGGGGACGTCGAGAATGAAATCCCGCTCGTTGATAGCAGAACGATGTACTTTTAGTAGGAGGTTCTTTGCAAAGGGTGGAGTTGAAGGAGAAATTCACAGACACTACAGCGTGATCGGAGTTGCCAAGAGGGCAGAGCTGCGTGGCGCTACAGGACTCGGGGATGGAGGTAAAATATAGATCAAGAAGAGAAGCCTTGCCATCCAGATTGTAGGGAAAACGTATGGGGACATCATCTATTTGCGTGAGGGTTTGAGGAATTGAAAAATTAAGGGTTTGTATGCCTGCAAGATCAGTAGTAGCGTAATTGTCTGGTTGGATACTCAAGAAAAATTAAGGTCTGCTAAATTTCAAGAATACAATCTTTAAGATCAGATAACGTCGAACTCACTAAATTTAATTTATGTAAAATCAACAAATACCTTACATAAATAAAGAATTAATATATTTTGCCTATCACAAATTGGTAATTGGAGAAAAGGAAAAGAACATTGCTAATTTTCATAAATATATTTATATTTGTATAATGTATTTGTAGATTTTAAGCGGTACACATGAATGGCGTTTTGGCGTTAATGTAACAGCAGAAAGAAATTATATAAGCTAAAAAAAGCAGGTTAATGTCGCTTACCTGTACCGTTATGGTTATACAATGATGCCGTAAGAATATAAGCCTGACCAGGTAGGTTATGGTAACCAAACATGCATGAATTTTAACCTCCTCCAGAAAAGAAAACT
>OZ038477.1:74469871-74482371 GCA_964036315.1 Acanthosepion esculentum | reverse complement strand
ATATATATATATATATATATATATATAGATAGATAGATAGATAGATATATATAGATATATATATATGTAAGCAAATATGTAGATGTAGATCCGACGGTATGATGAAAATGTGAAAATATGTGAGTTTAAACATTAAACTCACATATTCGGATTTTGCTTTGTCTTTTCCACATTTTCATCATATATATATATATATATATATATATATATATATATATATATATATATATATGAGGGAAATTTTTAAATATATTATGCTTCATTTACCATAATTTTGCTACACGGGTTTCCGATCTCGCGACATTCATCAGGCAAAGAGTGAATATTTCCATATATTATTAAAAGGAATTAATTTTTGTTCTGTTTTTCGATGTTAAATATTCTCGATATTAGACAATCTCTTTTTTGTGTGTTAGTGACCCAAATGACTTTCTTGATATATATATATATATATATATATATATATATATATATATATATATATATATATATATTGTCTATTTAGGCAGCAATCCTTCATTTATGGATGCTTCATTAAAGTTGTTAGACAAGGTTCTGTGATAAAGCTTTTTATTTTATTTTTCTTGTGCTCGAAAAAAGGACAAAACCAACACTCAATAATATTAACGCGGCCACAATTTGCTAACTGCGTTCGGAAAATACATAATCCCTATAACTCTAGAAAATGTTTACAACCCATACACCCAATTAAAAATAAAAAAAATAAAATCACCCTTGATAATCTCTAAAAGTTTAACCGAAAACGCTCGGAATAAGAGGATATTTGGACAGTTTCTACACACTCTCCAGAAAACAAAACACTTGCTCGAACACAAGAAAAAATCAACAAAAAGCTTAATCGCAGTACCTTGTCTGTCTTCTTTAATGAAACATATATATATATATATATATATATATATATATATATATATATATATATATATATATATATATATCATGCTTACTAATTAGACTATGGAGACTTATTTATAACATAAATATTAGGTTTAGAATATTCCTATAATTTTTAAACTTTTACTGAAAGTTTATATTCATAAATATAATGCTAAAAAGGTTTAACTTTACCGTTTTGAACTGAACAAATTCATAAAACATGTGAATCAGAAACCAAAACTATTACGTTTTTTATTATATATTTCCGACCAGTGAAAAATAAATTATTAAATAACATAATTTTTGCATATATATTTGTATCAACGGTAATGGCCACCTGAATCAATAAAAATGAATTTCTCCTCGGAATTATTAACTGACATTTTCTAATAAAACTGGGCTACGTTTTACTTCAGTGTTTATTAGTAAAACCTAGACCCTCTAAATGTATAACAGAAATGCTGTCCAGGAAGCTGATGATAAAGTAAGAATAAATAAATACATGGTTAAAGCAAAGCCACGTTGTAGAGAAATAAATTATTTACACCTTTCAAAGAATTCAAATTCCTGTCTGTCGGTCAGGTTCTGAGCTTCTTTATATAAAAACAAATCTTTTTCAATTTTTTATTTTTTTTATTTTTCGCTTAGAAGCCTTTTTGGTAATAAATCTCAAAATAATATTAATGACATTTATATTTGTAAAAAGAGGAAATCTCAATGAGATGATTACATTCATATCTTGGTAATCTTGAGTAATCTATGCTTAGAGTAATGCGTTAGGAATATTTTTATAATATATTTCAGTGCTAAGATTATCCGTAGTTATTTTAATATTCAATTCTTATCATGAAATATGCTAAAATATGGAATTTCTACAAGCAATCAACATCATTACATTGTTCCACCATCTTTCAAATATTTATTATGCAGAAAAGTATAGAATTGAAAAAAAATATCTTAGACTCATCTCTGAAGGATAAAAATATCTGAATTCTTCTTTGAGGGAAGGTAATGTTCTTATTAACCTAACTGTCCCATGGAGGAATCAATATATACTAAACAAAATAGCTTTTATAAAAGAATACAAACGACACATTAAATAAGATTTAATTCAGAAATGGTAATACTTTGGCATTCAATATTTAAATCTCATTTTCGATAGGATATATATATATAAATATATATATATATATATATATATATATATATATATATATATATATATATATATATATATATATATATATATATATTAGGTAACTCCATGAGATCGCTAACAAAGAGCATAGCATGATGAAAAAGACGCCAAATTTGACAAAAAACAAAATTTTATCGTCTAAATGTTCGTTTTATTTTCAAGAGGAAATATCAAAGTATTTTGGGGGTATTTCTTTACATTTTTTCATCGTTCCTAGCACGTCCTAAATTTACGTTGAAAATCTTGTTTTTTTTTGAGTCATCAAAATTGATAGATAATCAATCATGTTATCCATTTTTTCCATTTTATAAAAAAAATGAAAATCTCAGTTTGAAATTCTTTTAAAAATCAATTATCATTTTTTAAAAACGTATTTAAAGAAAATCAGAAATTATAATGTTTATTTAAAATATTTTGAACCAAGCTTAACTTAGCTTTTGCGCAGAAAAGATGTAATTTGAAAATAAAACACAGCAGGTCATAAACTTTCGCGTCACTTGACAGGTGTTGTATGACATATTGGCGGATTACGTGAGGATAATTTGTTCTACGGAAGGAGAAAGGTGAAGTTATTTATATTTAAGTGAACAAATAATTTACCTCGTTATTTTTAAGGAAAACTTTAAAATAAGACTGTTACGAATGAGATTAAATTTCATAAGAAAGGTATCTAATTAATTTATAGGTACCTTTCTGATGAAATTTTACCAGAAGTGTACATACATTACTATAATGTTATGTACATTTATTACAATTTACTGTGTTATTTGTATTTCCATTCATTTTATTATTAATTATGATATTTCATTGATGGAAAAATGCCATAACTGAGATTAATATAAAAACAAGATCATATAAATTTCATAAGATGATACAGATCCTTGTATGTACCCTTCTCAGTTGATATTGAAAAATCAAATTAACTTCTCCAAATGTGTTTCGCAAAAGTAAAGGCCTTAACAGTGGAGAATAATGCTTAACTCAAATAACGCAACTTAATTGTATTCTGGTTGGTCTTCCGTACTTTATAATTACAGCCCGATTATAAACACAAAATTAAATTTCTTAATTACAGCGGATCTTCTGATTAGTCAAAACGATACAATTTACAACATGCTAAAAAAGATCTATCTCATAAGGACACTTACGAAAGCGGATGCGCCTTTTAACTAATTTTATAATATTTTAACAACTTAAATGTAAAAATCTATTATAATTAAAGAAATAACAAATAATTGTATTAAAAATTCATTTTTCATCGAAAATTTTTATTTGCTTTCAGAAAATATTGTCCATATTCATAAAAACAACTAAAAGCAAATAATAGCATATGAAATTAAGTAATATCTTTGTTTTATTGAGTTTTTTATGTTACAATTCAGAGCTGATTTTCAGGTAGGGGTGAGGTCCAATTAAAAACAACAAAACATGATTTGCATTCCTCACAGCCTTGTGCTTTTAACTATTGTAATCACTAAACTGGATTCGATCGAATTTCTAGCGTTTTCATAAAATTAGTTAGGGGAGGGGTAATGAATATGAAAAAAATATTTCTGCCATGACTTTAATAAAAAAACATATTTATAATAATTTCGATCAACTGTGAATAGTTTCTGAAAGTTTCATTAAAATCCGACAGTTATTTTTATTTTTGCATGATTTTCCAAATTAATGTGTGTCATACAACAATAAAAACGTGCTAAATATTGTATATGTTATTTGACTAGTTCCGGTGATACAAAGAGAAACGAGGTTTTATAAATCAAAATTTAGAATATTCTAAAAAGAAGGAAACTTTTTTTTAAAATAATTACAAAAAACTTTTGTCATTCCTCTTCATAATAACATAAACATTTAGATGATAAAATTTTGTTTTCGTCAAGTTTGGCGTCTTTGTCATCATGCGCTTTTTCTAGCGATCTCATGGAGATACATAATATATATTCTTTGCAGTTTCTTTTTGTCATTTATAACATATTTACCAGGTATACATTCCTATTACCTTTTAGCAATGCGAATTATCTTCTTTTACAGAATGAAATTGCATTATTGGATGTGCACGTTTTAATTACGCATGAACAAATATTTTTTATTACTATTACTGTTGGCTTATGTAGAAATATTAAATAGAAATATTTGTAAAAAACTGTAAAACATAATTTTTCAGAAATAAGTAAATTGGAATTCTAGTAAAAGTATCAGGAATATTTTGCATCTATATATGTGCAACCCGTAACAAACACAAAAGTGATTGGTATATATAGTTTATACAAAGCAATATAATTAATAATCAAATGCCTTCACCTCATATGGGGAATATTCCCCATATGAGGTTAAGGAATTTGTTTGAATATTAATTTTACGTATATATATATATATATATATATATATATATATATATATATATATATATATATATATATTTCAGCGACGCTTATAAATATTCATCAGGTTAAATGAAAAGTACAGGTAAATTATGGAAGTTGCGAAGTGACTAAATTTAATGTCTTATAGACGAAAGTGAACAAATCTTTATGCAATTAATATTTAAATAATTTTAGTATAGGATAAATGTATGTATTATATATTTTAAATGATAGGAGATTATTACTTTAACCGTTTTCTTTTAATATTTTCAAATGTTTATAGTCATGGCTTGTTAACCATGCTTTGTCTTGTGATTGATACTGAAGTTGACTTCTCCACGGTGGTGTATGGAGACATCACCTCTAGTTCCTCCGCTTCAGCGACTACCAAAACTGTCCTCCTCAGAACAACGCTCTTCTCGCCCTCTACATGAGCATGCAGTGAAACTACAAGAAAACAGAATGCATGGTCATCAGCAAAAGGCTGAGCTCAAAATGCGATTTGCAGTTCGGGAACACTAGAATCAAGCAAACGCCGAAGTTTAAATATCTGGGACACGTTTTGGCAGAGGACGGTAAGTGTAAAACTGAGATCTGAAGATGTATTGGGATGGCCAAGGACGCATTCCAAAAGCTGGGCAGAGTATTGCGAGACAGGAGGAATTCTTTGGTCACAAAGAAAAGAATACTAAGCTGTTACATGACATCTGTGCTTCTTTACAGCAGCGAATGTTGGACGATTTCATCAAATGTGAAGAAGAGACACGAGGTGACGGAGATGTGGTTCTACAGATGGATGCTAAGGATATCATGGACCGAGCGTGTGAGCAGCGATGAGGTCTTAGAGAGGATGCAAACAAGGAGGACATCAGGAAGTTTCTGGGACACATAATGAGGAAGGAAGACCTGGAGAATCTGGTATTCACGGGTCAAATAGAGGGAAAGACAGACAAGGGAATACAACGCGTGACATACCTGACAGACTTAAGCAAGTGGATGACAGAACGTAATCTGGGGAGGAAGCAGATGGAAGGAACTTGTTGAGAGCTGCAAGGGATAGAGGGAGGTGGAGAGCCATGATCGCCTACGTCCTGAAAGGGCATGATGCATAAAATGAAAATATGTTGGCTTGTGAAGAAAGTAATTATTTCAGGTATGAAGATATTTTAAATGAATCCGGAGCGCAGATTTATCTTTTGATAAGATTCGGTAGCGACACTCTAGAGAATTTTCCGCTTAAGTAAGTTACTTTCACTTTTATAACGGTGGCATTCTACAGATTAACTTTATGGTTGAATTTATTTCTATGTATAACTAATGTATTTTGTATTCATAGACTTGTCTTTTGGAATTTCTGCAAGTTTCTTTAATGCCATGAGAAGAGTAGTTGTGAGGGTTAATTTTATATATACCTGCTTCAGAATTATTATTTTATGGGTAATTTTCGTTTTGATCATAACGCATAATAATTTTTGATGTGTTTATACTTATTTTGATATTGCTAAAATTGAATAACTTGTTTTGTGTAGTAGACGTATGGAGTTAGTAGCTCGTATTATATGTATGTTTTTATCTAGTTTTCTGTGGTTAATAATGTTATTTTGCGGTTGTATATTTCCTATGCCTTTATCTGAGCATTGTGGTTGAAATATTAAGGATATTGGAGTTTTATTGCTATTAAATTGAATCCTGTATTTATTCCTGATTTTATCCTGTTACAGTGGTGGGAATAAAAAACATTCTTGTTTGTAAATTTTCCGTAAACCTCCAACTGAAAATCCTTATTAGTTCCATATAATTCATACAATATTTTTTTTGTTTGGGATGAATAAAACATGTGTCAGTAAGCATATAATACTAATTACATTTTTCTTTAACTTTTTTTATTTCAGTTTTCATATCGTTTGATATATTTATGCATAAGCAAATTTATTTGTGCATTTCTTTATGGATTTGCTTCATTGATGCGATTCTGATACACACACACACACACACACACACACACACACATATATATATATATATGTTTGTGCGTGTATGTGTGTTTAACCTGATGTTTTTTAATCATCTTCAGTTCCATGACATAGTTGGGTTGTAGGATCTGTGAGCATCTGAAAAATTGATGTTTGCGTAGCGTGTCATAGACAAAGTCAACCTGACAGAGCCATCCCTCTCCACGAAAATAGGCACACTCACAGATACACGCATAAACATATTTGTGTGTGTGTATGTGTGTGTGTGTGTGCGTGTGTGTGCGTGTGTGTGTGTGTGCTGCACACGCTCATTCGTGCTCCAAATATTTGGGAACATTGTTTTAGCTCGACTTCCATTTAAAACTCACTTTTAAATTTTACATTATATTTGCCTGATTTAAACATTCTCATTTCTGGTTCCAAAGTATCGGAGATGTTAACATGATTGTTTCAAGTCTGACACAGGAAATGAATAGGCAGTCTTGCTTGTATTACTTGACGCCAATCAGTAACTCAGTATTGGTTTAATGAAAATGACCAGATTCTTTGCGTTGAAAGCCAGGAGCGGAATGAAAGCATCTGGCAGTCGTGTGAACCAGAGTCAAGTGAAACTAACATTCTGAGCGTTCGTAAGAACAACCTTGTTTTCAATGAGTTCCAGAAACTTTTTAAACACAGTACCAGCAATTCTATGATGTTCAATATTATCGCCTACATCGAGCTTCTGGACACGTTAGTAAAGTCGTGTAATGAAGATCTTACCTAGGGTTTGTAGTACCTATTCTAACAAAACACTGCTCTCTCCCATTATACCCCACAATATCAAATATTTTTTGAAGACTGTCATTTAAACTTGATAACCAACATGAAACTGAATAACTTGAACAGGGATGTAACGATGTAACTGTTTTCGGGTCTGAAAACTAACGGCGGTTTTACTGAATGGTTGTCATAATTTGAAAACTTGTAAAAGCTACGCCTCAAATATTGATTTTAAAATAATCTTTGTTTTCTTATCCTTACATTCTTTTACAGTGAGAGAGAGCCAATACAAGACCCGAAGAGCACTCGAGGTAGGGGTTACGGTAGGAGGCGATCTGTGTGTATAGTTGAGGGAGATAACGATAGCTTTAAATAGGTTAAGATTATAGTGATCGGGGAAATATCCTGCTGGGAGTCGATTCCACAGTGCAGTGGTTCGCGAGAAGAAGCTATTCGAGTGAAACTTGCTTCTCACTGACGGAATATGGAGGGAATGTGGGTGGTTTGCTTTTATGTTACTGGCATAGCGTGTTCTAGCCATGAAGTTTTCTTTGGCGGGACCAAGGAATGTAGTGCGTCCGAACACTTTCCATGGAACTAGCACTAGAGCAGCAAGTAGGTTGCCACCTCCTGTCTCTGGGAGAGAGGTTGATATTTAGAGAATAATTCGTCAGCCACAAAGGTTCGGTGACGCTTTTGAAGGCTATCAAGGCTGGAGAGTGAGGTCTTCGCAGCTCCTGCCCAAATATGACAACAGTACGTCATTTCTAGCTCTTGTAAATGTAGAGGATAGAAGGAAGAGTCAGGTACTTACTGAAGCGGTACAGTACGCCGACCTGCATCCCTAACAACAGATCGTATGCACGAGGCCCAACAGCGTTTCAGGGCACGGTGCTTCCGTGAGTGGTCCTCTGTAGATCTTGATTGGTGGTAGTTCTAGGTCAGAGCCGCGATGATGAACGTAACTACCTTGGTTTTCGAGGCACTGAGTGTAACCAGCCAGTTTTTACACCATTGGGTAATTTGTACAAGATCGGAAGAGAGATAGATCTCCAATCACTGGTCATCGAGAGTTTTAGAGATTTTATGTAGTCGTATCGTTGGCATAGATGTTTACAAATGATCTGAGTATATTCTTTGATCATTTATATAGATCAAAAAAGGGTTTTGTCGAAGGAGTGACCCCTGTGGGACTACTGCGTTGACCGCTAGGGCACTGGAGGACTGGCCATTTATAACTACCTTCAGGGACCTATTCGTTAGGAAGGATTTTATGATCGAGTAGACCCTTCCAGAGATTTCATATTTGGAGAGCTTGTGTAGTATACCTTTATGCCACACCGCCGAAGGCCTTTGAGATATTTAGTGCTATGGTCCTCAAGGTGTTTTTGTCAAGAGTCTCACTGATTATGTGAGTGATGGTAGTTAAGACATCGGCAATGAATCTGGCTTACCGAAACGCATACTGCTCGTCTCTGAAGTGGTTGTTCTTTCTAGGTGCTCGATGAACTTCTTATTGGGTATGGCCTCAAAAAGCTTACTGATGATACTGAGGAGACTGATGGATCTATACTTGGAGGGGCACATAGCGCGCCCGCGTTATTGAAAACCGGGCATACGCTTGACACTTAGGAAGGATTTCTCCTTCAAGTAGCAGTTGAATAACTTTGCTAGGATTGGTGATAATTCCGGGTAGATATTCTTAAGAACAATCACTGGAATTTCGTATTGGCAAGTGGCTTTCTTATGGTATGTCTAGAAACTTCTCGTAGGGGTGATGGTAATATTATTGAGATTGTACTCATTGAGACTTGGGAACATGGGAGTGGATGGATTTTGTCATCTTAAAGGCAAAGATAGAGGCGAAGAGGTTCGCCTTATACATCGAGGAATTTATGACCTAGGGACCATTTATAATTGTGGGCACAGCCGCTTTCCCTCAATTAATGATTTGGTTGATGATCTTCCAGAATTCACGGGATCCAGTTTGATTCTTTTCCACATTGGTCTGGACTGCTCGTGTGTAGCTTCACTTGGCGTTTTCTAGAACTTTTTCAACGATTGCGGGAAGTTCTGAATGCAGGAAGGGCCGAACTACATCGCTCCTTGCGACAGATACTGAAGTAGTGGTTTCGGTGGGTTATGGCCGCAGCGCATTCAGGGGTGAAGCAGTGTTGGGTGTTTTATTTTTGCTGGAAATTCTTTTTGGTATAAAACTTTCCATTTCAGAAAGAATCCAATCAGAGAGGAGAGCAGCACTTTTGGATGCAGTATGCTTGAGGAAGGTTGGGAGGGGAGCTTCCATCATGTAGGATCATAAGCTGTCCGAGGCTGCCTACGCATAGCGAAAACTCGTTCTAATATATATATATCATGGGATACCGTATGTTTGGCATCAATCTGAACACGGATAAGGGAAGAGTCTAACGTGCCTAGTGGCGGTAGATCTTTTTCTAATCATTTATCAGGGCAGGAGGTTAGGAAGAGGTCAAGGATGTCCCAGACCAAAGTAGGTTCTCCGATGATCTGGGTTAATTCATACACTATGGAGAAGTCTCTGCCATATCTGTCTTCAAAATCGGTTTTGTTGGAGTAGACTAGCCATTCTTTATGGTAGATATTGAAGTCACGGCAGATACGAAATCTGGCCGAGCCAAATTGAGTGAGCATTTTATCACTCTTCTCTGATATACGGCCGTTCCTTCGTTCTGAGACAAAGACGAATGCGGTACTATGGATATGTCATACAGAAGCACATATGTGGGAGATCGGTTTCCTCGTTTTTTGCCTCTGCCACAGAGAAAATCGTCTCTGATGAAGGCTCCTTGTAGCGTGGTTTACTGGCGAAAGATTTCGGCCACTTTCCCAAAAAGTGGATACTGGCATTATGATATATATTTTCAAGCATGTTTGGTTAAAGAATTTAGGCGTATTATGTATAATTATTTCAGTTTTAATCCTTTAAAGAAAAATAGATTAAGAACAATTCCAAAATTCTAAATCAATTTCCTACAGGCACCAAAAAATTTATTCGCATATTTGAGAGGATTAAAACTAAAATAAATAGACATACTACGTCTAAATTATTTGACCAAACATGCTTGAATGAAAATATGCTGTCTATATATGAATAGTTACGATATTCAATCTGATGTATTTTGAATAAAAATAAAAAGAATTTGCCCAGGATAGGCTATTATTTCGTGAATATTAAATGGAACAATGACTCGTGTATCCTTTCACGCAAGTGGTGCACTTTCCCACGCGTTCTCCCAGTAAATCTGATGGGCACGCTTCTCTTTTAGACGTCTTTTTTATCTCTATCCCGAACTTACATCGTATTCTGCAATTTTGGCAACTCTGACCATGCTGTAGTGTTTGTAAATAATTCTGCACTCCCAGCTAAGAACCTCCTACCAAAAGAATATATTTCTGTTATCAACGTGAAGATTGGGTCTCGTTCCGTGATTTCCTTCGGGACGTCCCCTAGAATAAATTTTTTATTCATCCTGTTCGGAAATGCGCATCTGAAGTCTCCTCCTGGGTGAAGTTACTGTTTGCTGATAAAATGAAACAACGTATAGCATCACGAAAATTATGTTCTAGAGATTATTGGCAACTCTTCATGGCGAGCTGTACAACAGCAAATCCTCTATCCCTCCACCATTTAACCGATTTGAAGTCCTGACATCTACAGTAGATAAGGTTGAATGCTTTTCTCGGAAATTCTCTTCTAAATTAACACTCGATCTGGAGTGCACACACCTAATTAACCACTTAGAACAGCGGCTCTAGTGATTGAGAAGCGCATAACCCCGTCACAGGTCTTAGATATTATTTCTAAATTAGACACTCATAAGGTAAACGGAGGTGATGCGATTTCAGCTGTCGTCCTGGTCCCAGTTCTCTCTAACTCTTCAACTATTGCCACGCTGCTTCTTGTTTTTCCTGCTGTTTGAATGTCATCCTCTGTAGTTCCTGTTTTAAGAATTCTGGAGAACCATTGGTCCCTTCTAACAATCGCTGTCGGCTCCTTTCGGTATTCGGCAAAGTATTCAAGGCCTTAATCAATGCTGACGTGGTTAGGCAAATTACCTCTCACGATCTACTCTCTTAAAAACAATATGGCTTCCGTTTTGTTAGATCTATCGATGATGTGTTAACGGCCATCAATGAATATGTATATGAATTTATTGATAATAATGGTGAAGCTCGAAGGAGTTTAAGAGGGTTTGGCACGTTGGCCTTCTACGTAAACTCCACGGCTACGGTATTAGTGGACGTGCGTTTGATGTAATCCAATCATTCCTATCAAATCTTGAAAGGTCGGACGTCTTGAACGGGCTCGCTTCCAGATTATTTACACGAACGCGGATTTCCCCAAGGCTCTCTTCTGGTTCCTAAGCTGTTTCTGATCTTCATCAATGATTTCCCTGGTGTCATCAGTTCCCAAGTAGAATTTATACTGATTACACTACCATTATACACCTGTATCAATAGCAAATCCGTTAGAGTTGAAAAAGTCAGCCTGCATGCTGTTCTTGAAATGGACCTCCAATCAGTGTTTAATTGGGGCAGGAAATAGCTCATAAATTTTAATGCTCCTAAAACGAAACTGCTCTCAATTAACCACCACAGAGAAACATTACTGCTCACCATCAGCAGGGCTTTTGTAGACTCCAGGAGAGCAACACACTGCGCCTTCTTGTCGTCACGTTCTCAACTGACTAAATTGAATCAATAGCTGCATCTACTGCAAGGAAATCTGTTTCATTGCGTCGTTATATAAGGTTTTTTTCGTCAGTGTCCATCTTGCACATTTACAAAACTAGCATTCGTTCGTCATTGAATACTGGTCAGGTGTTCCTGCTACTCATCTCTAGGTTCTTGACAATATCCAAAGAAGGATCTGCTATAAAATCGAGCCTGATTTGTCATCTCGACTTCGGTCACTTTTCTCAGCGACGTGACATAACTTTCTTCTGTCTTTTCTACAAATATTTTCATGTCTACTACTCTGACGAGCTTTTTTTCCCTGGTGCCCGGACTACGTGTGTTGAAACCAACAAAACATAAGATGCATGTAATTATATAACGAGCCTATTATTAGGGATGATTAATTTGCTTGCGTATTTAGTAGAAAATGTGTTGGGGGGAGTATCATGAATTTTGTGTAATTTTTTAGAAGAGTTATTGGTCGTATCAGTTTTTGGCTTTGTGGATTTTGTAAACCCATTTTTTAGCGTTCAGGATAAGATGATATAGGTAGTGGAGAAAGATTTCGCAATATATATCTCCTCTTCATTT
>OZ038477.1:74464871-74467371 GCA_964036315.1 Acanthosepion esculentum | reverse complement strand
ACCCATAAATTTCTGTGTTAACCACCGTGAAATACTCCAAAACTTATAAACACTTTATAACATGTAACCATTAGATATAATTTTAATTAATTTTTAATTTGTAAATTGTTTTTACTGCAAAGCTAATAATGGAGTAAATTATATATTTTAAAAATGGAAACAGACTTTTTATAGAATTTATAGTTTGAATGTATATAAAAAATGTCATTTATATTTTTAATGTAAATAATTTATTTACAAAAATAAATCTCTATGAAACAAAATCCAGAATCTTATATTACGAAAATAATTTTCGACACTTAATTTCAATGTTTTTTTCCTTTCTTTTTTTTTTTTTTTAAAAAATAAGTAATATTTAAATTTTTGACATTGGTTTCTTTCTTGGATACTTTAGATGTTTCACCCAAAAGTTATAACATAGAATCTTATCAGCAGTCGCTTAATAAACTGATATGAAATTTATATTGTTAGTTTAGCTGAATGCTCTACCAGTAATTTAATTGATGTTCTTCGTTTTCATTTTTTATTCTTTCTTCACATACTGCTTTCTTTTGGGGGAGGGGGTTGTTTAATTCTTGTCGTTCTGCTTTTGATTTGGTTTTTGTATTTTTCCCTCCGTTATTTGTTCAATAGTTTTTATCCTTGTCATTTTAATACTTTCTTTCGTTCATTTTTACTTCCTATTTTTTTTTAGATTTTAATCTTTTTGTACTTTTTTAAACTTTTAGTCATTTCATTTTTTATTTCTTTTATCTTTGTTGTGTTTCGTTTTTCTTTTTCTTTTATTCGTACTTTTACTATTCGGTATATTTTTTATTAATTTTTTATTTTTACTTTATTTTTTGTTACTCTGTCTTTATTTTATTACTTTACTTTATTTTTGAATTTGTTCTATTTTTACTCGTAATTTTTCTTTCTTTTTCGTCCCTTCCCTCTATACCCGCCAGTCTCTTTTCTGTTTGTCTACTTCACTTTAGTTTCAACAACATCTCCAGTCGTCAATCTTTAAATATTGAATACTTTCCATTAGAAAGCAAGCATCTCTACGGGCAGACGATCGGTAAAAATGAAGGAGGCTGGCGGACATGATTCTTACTTGGTGCATTACCCCGATTCTTATGGCGGATGCTAAAACTGCTTTTCTATTACAATCACTCAGTCACACACTACACACTTCTTAAAATGAAGCACGACTAATAAAATTATTTATCAATCAAAATAAAAGAAACAATAAGAAAATTGGGTGTCTTCAGAATTTTAGCATGAGGCTCTATGTCTAGCTACATAATCCGCTTTATTCAATATATTTAATTTCATATAGGAAAAAATGAAATCCTATCTTTTCTAATCAATACTGTTTTATGTTAATATTTCTATATTTCACGATTTTATTCTTGGTATAATAACTTTTCAGAATGTGTTTTTCTTTCATTATATTAAATTATTCTGCATAAATTTGAGAAAAAAATGAATAGAGATTCATAGATAACACTGTAAATATTAGGATATTTTTAGATATAAATCCGTTTTAATATTTTTTATCTCGATCATAAAATATATGAAATATAAAGAGTGGAAAGAGGAAGAGAAAGGAACGATGGAAAAGATGGCGTTATTCTGATGCTGATTTGATAAATTATTGAGAAAACAAAATGGAAATTAGAGAAAAATCAAATGAAAAATAAAAGAATTACTTGTAGAAAAATAAAGTTGGATTTTTTAGTTCATCACTGATTATGAAACAAGTTTATTATTATTATTATTATTATTATTATTATTATTATTATTGTTTCCAGCTTTGTATCCTGTAGAGCCGTGTCCAAACTATTGTACTTAGGCCCTATAGGAGAATTGTCATTTAATTGATAACACATTTCTTCTTCTTCTTCTTCTTCTTCTTCTTCTTCTTCTTCTTCTTCTTCTTCTTCTTCTTATTATTATTATTATTATTATTATTATTATTATTATTATTATTATTATTATTATGTTTTTGTTCATTAAAATCCATTACTGGATCATTACGCGATACATAGGGCAAGTTAAGTTAGTAAATATACGCGTCCGGTTTTCCCAAATTCTGATGTAAACTGATACATATATTGTTTATTTTTGATTTTTCATAGAATGATAGTACTCTTCTGAACATATGGAAAGTAATAATAATAATAATAATAATAATAATAATAATAATAATAATAATAATAATTGTTGGTGGTGGTGGGTAACAGCATCGCTGAAGTTAATCATGCTGATAAGTCTGATAAATTTATTTTCAAATTGACCATTATTGAAGTGTTACATTTTTAGTAACAATGTAGCCATTAATCGTTTACATATTGTTCGTTGATATCATTAGCAATGACACATTAATACAAGAATTATTATATATTGATTTGTTTAAATCTATATTACAAAATAGCTAGTATTCCGTTCATCAAAATTTTTTACGTCTGCCTTTGCATATTCGTATGTAATATATAGAGTTTGAAATAAGATATTG
>OZ038477.1:74437371-74459871 GCA_964036315.1 Acanthosepion esculentum | reverse complement strand
TTTGTCAATCTTGTTTACATTGATGCTATAATAGTATTGGACTTTTTATACGCACGATTTTAGGTGTATTTCCTTCATGTTACAGACATATGAAAACGTTTTTTTCTTCTATCAGCGGACATATTAGTTGTGCATTCCACATAAAAATCTTTTGCTAAAATGTTTGTATTAATGTTCCATAAAAGTTATATAATTCGAATAATGATGAACATTACTATATTTATTGTAATACAATTATGGCGTAATCAATATCTCTGGTAATAATATTAAGTGACAATGGCTCTTATGATCATTTAAAAACAACAGCAATAATAATCATTTCAAAGGCTTATGATTATTAATATCCAACTAATACATTTTCATATATGTGTATATATATATATATGTGTGTGTGTGTCTGTGTGTGTGTCTTTATGTTTGTCTGTGTGTATGGAGTATATTATTCTCTCGTCGCGAACGACGGATGAGGCTTTAATAAATGCTAAAAGTGTTTACGGAATAACCTGTTTAAACAGATAAAATGTTCAAAGTGGTCATTTGCTTGTGCCCTGCAGTGCACACTCTCTTCATCACAACGTTCTGTATTGTTGCACTGTGTGTCACATTTCATCGCAGAGATTTTTTAGAAGTCTTTACATCTTCTAGTTGCATGCTAGCCGTTGGCTCCTATAAGAAACTCATCCGCCCTTCTTTCAGCTTTATCCAGGCTGGTTTTGGATTAAGAGCCGGAGAGACGAGGATTATTACCTACCTCTAGGGTATTTGTCCGTTATTGCACAAACCATTCATCCAAGCTAACAGCATATAGTATTCCCAAGCAGTCACCCATCTAGTTACACACCAGGTGATCAGACGAATTTCAAAGTGATATGGTTGTACGTATGAGTGTAAGAAGGAGTGGTGAATAGAAAGTTATCAAACTGAGAAACTTTTCATAATCCTTTATTTTGATGTTTGATTCTTGCTATACTGATTTGGTGGAAGATGTTCGAATCGAGAAATTTCAGCTCTCCATGTTACTTGTGCAGATATCATGAGGATGAGGCTCGTCACTGCTCTCTCTCTCATTAAATTGAAAGTGTATTCAGGGTATTGTACCAATGAAATGTATCAGAAAATAAATTGTAGTTACGATTGATGCATATAATTCTATTTTTGTGGCGGTGGAGCACCAAAAAAGAAAGGATATATGTACAATTACGAACACATACCAAGCGCATAATCACAGGCAGACCTCGAGGAATACATATTGAAAAGTAGATTGAACAATTGACAAGTATTTGTGTTTACCTATTGGTCGTGGAATATTGGTTAGCAAGATGGTCTTGTAAGTCCGATCCTTACTGGTTATGCTTATTTATAGTCTTCTATACTCATGCACAAAATATGTCATATATCTAGAGCATGTTCACTATGCTTTATTTATAAATCCTTGTTATCATATATACATTTGTATGTATACACATACACCAGCTCATACGCCCTTCTTACCATAAGAATCTAATCACATTTTAATGAATATTCATTAAAAAATTCTTGAATATTGCTCGCTTACTTTTTGCTAGATTTTCAATTATTGCAATTCATGCCTTCCACATACTTTGACTGAACGTTCTCAAATTTAAAAGCCTTGATAAACCAGTGACATCTTCGCTTTTGTTTATAAACACGTGCAACAAAATAAATTCTACATGGCCTTGATAAAGTACCCCCGATGACGAAACGCACGGCTAAGATTAGTTTTTCCTCTTGTCTCTTTATATTCATGCATGCAATGAATGTCGTAAACGTTTGCACTAAGTATAGGAGCTTTAATTTAAAAAATGCAAAGTGATTTCATGTAATTTATCAGTCACACAGTTTTTTGCACCTCGATACAAATAAGCGAATACGTGTCATGTTATCATAACAATAGAATGTCCCATTAATATGTAGGGAGGTCAGGACATTTTACTTTTCTGTTTATTTTTGTCATTTCGGTTTAGCATTCTTTGTATATTTATTATTTAATGGTTGAAAATACTTTTTACTTATGAAAATAGATTTCATTGTCTAGATAAAAAAATACATTAATCTTGCCGATAATTTAAAGTATGCAGTTGCAAGATTATTTTATTGTTGTCATCCAAGAAGGAAACCAAACAACGGCCCCACAATGCTAATGGTTCTGTGAGGCGGACATCGTAGACGTGATGTGTTAATATGAACGAGCCCACCTGATCGGGGTATGCAATCGATTCCTTTATTTTCCGCGAGGTTGAAGGCAGATTTTATTTTATAACAGTTTTTGACAATTTCTAGGCTGAACCAGTGTACAATTAATTTCAGTTATACTAATTTTTCTATTGGATATATTTGTCTGTCTTTATTCTTTATTATGAATTCCGAATTACCTGGCCCACTATATATATATATATATATATTTGTGTGTGTGTATGTGTGTGTGTGTGTGTGTGTGTGTGTGTGTGTGTGCGTGCGTGTGATGGTGTGTTGAGGAACATGAAAATTACGTGTGAGTTGATGCATATTAATATCTGCAAATTATCCATTTAGTACTGTAATAATACATAATTAAAGCATTAGCTTTTAATTTAATATATAAACGGAAAATATTTACAAAGGAAATAAAGTTTTCTATTTCTTACAAAGTTACAAAATCATCGTGCATATTTTATCATTCCTTGTGTGCTAAAGATGGTGTATACTGATGTATGCAGTCGTTTACTTATTCCAACGTGATTAATTATCATCACCATTTGTCGAACCTAGTCGGTATCCTGGAGCCAATGCGAACGATCCTTTCTTTAGCTGTATTTGGATGTGCTACGGCAATGCTGCATACAGATTTGAATTCAGAGTTACTTTCTCCTAGGAGAAAGAACCATACCTGTGGGGAGAAGATTAGAATTCATACCTTTCATAATTAAATGCAATGGATCCGACTGAAAATCGAACTCGGCTTACCGATTCCTCAATTCGAGCCACAATGACTCCCTACGCGATTAATACTCATCACATGACTTGGAAAGATCTAAAAATAATAACTGACAATAGTCAAGAAATACTTGGAAACAGAGAAACAAAAGATTTGATTAAAAAAAATGATTGATTTTTACTTTTTTGCTTTCTTTTTTTTTCATATATTACGTTATTGAAAGGCTGGCAAGAGGTATATTATCGGATTAGATATAGAGTCAATATAATTTGTACTTCTCTTAAAATATACACAGGTATATATATATATATATATATATATATATATATATATATATATATATATATATATATGGTAGGATATATATTTGGTAGGATTTGGTATTACTAGGATCCAAGTGGATCCTTGTAATATAAAATATTAAAATTGATCCCCAAAAAGAGCTCAATATATCTATTAATAAAAAGCCATATAATTAATAAACGATAAAATAAAAAATTACCTCATATTGGGAATAGTCTATTTCGGCAGACAAAGATATCGGGCGTCTGTCTTATCAACCCCGGTGTGAACTGAATTCTTATCTATATTCTTATAAGTAAAACTGAATACACACACACACACACACACACACACACACACACACACACACACACACACACACACACACACACACTCTCTCTCTCTCTCTCTCTCACACACACACACAAACACACACATATATATATAGAGAGAGAGAGAGTGAGAGAGAGAGAAAGAAAGAGAGTGAGAGTATATAAAAAATCCTTTTACAAACTTTGTGGTCGGGTCCCTCTCTCCAAAATAAGGACACAATTTCATATAAATATATGTGCGCAATTTTTTGTTTTTGGTTTATTAATTTTAAAGCTTACAGACGCTGTTAAATGTACAATCCAAGATACAATCCAAAACTACTTTTATAATCTTAATGGACGGCTTCCTGACACCAAAACAAGGTAAAATGTCCATCGTTGTATCTCAATACAACAACTCATAATAAATGTTCAAAATGTCCTCCGCTGGCTTCAACACGCGCATGCATCCGTCGGTTCATTGATTGTCGGAGCCTTTCAAATACTCCCACACGGTGTTGAATGGTTTTGACACGTTGATGAAGTGTCTCTGCATTATTAATGTCTGCTGCACAAACCAATTGTTTTAGGTGAACCCCAAAGATAAAAATACAAATGACTGAGGTTGGCGAAACGTGTAGGCCATAGAACCGGTCCTCCCTTATCTATCCATCTTTCATGGTAGATATCAACTAGTGCAATGGGACTAAAATATGTTAGAGCCCAATCATGCATGAACCATATGCCTTTCGATATTAGCTGGTGTACATATTAGCAGGTTTGGAAGTGTATTCGAAATAATGTCCCTGTAGACATCTCATGTAAGACGGGCTGGGAGAACATATGAACCTACCAGGCAGTCAACTACAATTCCAGCACAAACTTTAATCGTAAACTGATGCTGGTGTCTAGCCTGTATAATACCAAGGTGATTCAGAATCAACCACAAATGGTAGTTGTGTAAATTTGTTGTTCCATCTCTTCCAACTGTTGTCCTATCCGTAAACAAGAGACAAATAACTGGTCGAAAGTTTGTGCAATAATCCATTGGCAAAAGTTCTGATGTGGTGAGTGTTCATAGAGCGAAAGACCGTGCACACGATTTTAATGATACGGATACAGGAGATGCACTTGAATAAACTCCATGTACGGCATGCTAGGGATACTCCGACAGCCCGTAAAATGTGTTCTCTGTGGCCAAGTGCACGAGTGGATCTCGGTGTTCCCCGTTTCATAGTTTGGGGTGCCACGGATACTCAGAAACACGACGATAAGCAGCTGCAAATGTTGGATGACTCGGCTGCCTTCGGTCTGGAAACGCAGTCTGATACAGCCGTGCAACCTCGCGTACATTACTATTCATGCGGCCGAATGTAAAAATCATATCTTCCTGCTCACGATATGAATATCCTGTCATTGTTAAACGAACAATACTAAGTTTGCTCATTACTATACATGTTAAACATTGAAGACAGACTAGCCACAAATGTACACAAATGACAAATGTAACCTAATTTAAATGAGAACACCGTGCTATCTACCCCAAAATTATTTAAACTCAATAGCGAAATATTTGCGAACACACACACACACACATACATATATATATATATATATATATATATATATATATATATATATATATATATATATATATATATATTCAATAATGCATTTTGTCATTTAAGGCTTCATTAGATCGGTAAACGAAAGAATGAAATCTGTGGATATGTATTTGTTTGTATGCTTAAATAACGAATCTTTGATTTTTTCCACAAAGCTAATATATATATATATATATATATATATATATATATATATATATATATATATATATATATATATATATATACTATCGAATATGTTTTAAAATAATTCTATATTCATGAAGGTTCCCAGCTGTCAAAATTTACAAACTTTGTTGGGATTATATATCCTAATTTTAAAAGATATATGCATTCACACACACACACGCGTGGATATATATATGTGTGTGAGGGTGTGTGTATGTGTGGATATACATAGTGTTTTGCAAAAGTGTTTCACTAAGATTATATTTAAAATAATTGTATATTTTATCCAGATAATCAACAAATCTTAATTAACCTATATATTCATTAAAAAAATCCTTTATTAAATCTCAACGACTTTCAAAATTTTTATCATGCTGGAATGAAAATACTAATTAGAAATTAAATATTAAGTTTTTCAAAAGTAAGTGAACCCTTGCATTTATACTCTGTATTTTTTTTTTACATGATTGCCAGTGCAAATAACGTTTCGTGCACATGTAAAAATCAAAATGACACATGTTCATGTTTGTGGTAAGCGGTGTATATTTCAGTCAAACATTATAACTCGGTGTGTATGCAACTGTGTGCAGCTAACGATAAAGTTAATAAAAGTTCAAAAGAAAATTGCATATTTGAAGCCTATAATGATGAAGGCTGCGAGAAGCTATCAAAACGATTTGGAGTGCACTTCTCTACCGCGCAACTAAATATTTATAAATGGAAGTCCTTTGGCATGACGGCATCACAATCAGGAAATGTCCGTCCGCGAAAAATAACAGCAAGAGAAAGTAGACATCTAGGTCGGCAAGCCCATGCAAATCCTACTGTGATCTTTGCAGTTCTCCAATGCTCACTGGCCAGTGTCGGAATCAATGTGCATACATCTACAGTGCGACGAAATCTGAATAATGTCTAACTTCACAGTAGAATGCCTAGAAAAATTCACTGCTTATGAAATAACACAAGCATGCTCATTTCAACTCTGCCAAATCTCATATTAATGAGCTAGAAACATACTGGCAAAAGGTTTTATGGTTGGATGAGACTAAACCAGAGCTTTTTGGCAGGAACGAAGTCTTAATACGGCTTTTGATAAGAAGAATAAACATGTCGGTGACAGCAATATGATTTGCGGGTGCTTTGCTACAGCTGGGATAGGCAAAATAGTACGCATTGATTGCCTCCAAATATACCACAAAGTTTGAATGAAAGTGTGTTGCCCTCTGCACAACAGCTGGGTTGATGTTGGGCTAGAAATTCCAACAGTACAATGATCTGAAGCATGAAAACAAATCCACAAAAGAATGGGTTCGTAAAAAGAAATTCCATGTCTTGGAACGGCCTAATCATAATCATAATCTAAACCCAATTGAAAATCTATGATTCAAGTGAAAGGAGGTATGACGCGCAAGTAAGCCAGGAGTAATGGATAGCAGCTCGGACTGAGGAATCGGAGAGCCGATTTCTAATTCCAGTCGAATCCATTATATTCATTTCCGGGATAATACCCTTGGGAAAGGTATGAATACTCTTCTCCTCTCAGGTGTGTAAATAGCAGGACAGACCCGGTTCTATAAACTTGGATGGTAACTTGTAACGTAAAAAGAAGCAGTCAACAAATATTAAATATAAGGTTTCACTTATTTTTTCATAATGTTTATTTAATATTTTTATTCCAGCCTCAGAAAAACTTTTGAAAGTGTTAGTAACTGATTTAATAAAGGATATTCTTAATGAATATATAGTTAAAATAAGCTAAAATTAAGAGACATTTTTTTTAATATTATGGTAGGGATTCACTTACATTTGCAAAGCACTATATATATATATATATATATATATATATATATATATATATATATATATTGTCAGTGTCTGTGTGTGCGCGCGAGTGTGTGTGTGTGTGTGCGTGTGTGTGGATATATATATATATGTGGACATATATATATATATATGTAGGAGAATATGTATATACTTCTATGTGTATATATAAGTATATGCGTATATATGTACAGATATATATGTGTGCATATATGTGTATATATGTGTGTATATATATGTATGTCTGTATATATGTATGTATGTATGTATATGTAAATATATATATGTGTATATATATATGTGCATGCATATATATGTGTGTGTTTATTTATGTGTGTCCATATATATGTGGATATATATGTATGTGTGTATATATGTGTATGAATGTGTGTATGTATATGTGTATGTATATATATGTATGTGTATCTGTATGTATATATATGTATGTGTGCGCATATATATATATGTATATATATATACTTGTGTATATATGTATGTGTGTATATATAAATATTCATATATGTAGGTGTATATATGTGTATGTATGTGTATATATAAATGTGTATATTTATATATATTTGTATATACATATATATATAAATATATATGATTATATATCTATGTATGATTACATATGTATGTGTACATATATATATACAGGTATGTGTGTATATATGTGTATATATATGTGTGTATTTGTATATATATATATATATGTATATGTGTATATACATGTATGTGCGTATATATGTGCTAGTATATATATATATGTACGTATATATATATGTAATGTGCCTGCTTATATATATATGTGTGTGTGTGTGTATATATATATATATATATATATATATATATATATATATATATATATATATATATATATATACACACACATTCGTATGTATATATCTCCAGTTGTGTATAAATATATATGTATTGTGCATATCTATATTTATAGATATAAGTGTGTGTGTCTATCTTTTTGAGTGTATATGCGTATGTGTATATGTATCTTTATATATATATATGTCTATGTATATATATATATATCTGTATATATATGTTTATGTTTGTATATATATATATATATATATATGTGCATATATGTATGTACGTATGTATGTATATATATATATATATTTGTGTATATATATTTTTTCTGTATATATATATATATATATATATATATATATATATATGTATATATATATATATGTGTGTGTGTTTATGTCTGTGTGTGTGTGTGTGTGTGTGTGTGTGTATTTGCGTATTTCGCTCACTCACACCCGTATATACAGTCAACGAATTTCGCCAAAATTATTCATACACCCACCAATTTTGAATATTTTTGCCATTTTTCAGAACAATGCGTTAAATACGACAACTTTGAATAGCGAATTATGTAAAATAGGAAAAGATAAAAATATTCGTACAGCATGAAAAATAAAAAAAAATCAACAATTTTCACAATATTAATAGTGAATAGCGCCTGACCTTATTTTTTATTAGATTTGTACAAGTCTTTCTTCCATTCTTCAATGGTTTAACGTTCTAATTACTGAATGTTTCTTGGTAACCTAAGATTTATTCGAACTTTCAATTCTTGACATATATTTTCAAAAGGATTCAAGCCAGGATTCATTGAAGGCAGAAGTAATCTTTTTTCTGAAGCCACGCAGTCGCTTATTTAGACATAAATTTGGAAACAATATCTTGCTGTAAAGTTTATCTCCAATCTAGATGAAGATTTTGCGCTGAAAGTTGCAGATTTTAATACAGAATTTTGATATAGTCTGCAGAATTCATTATTTCTCTTATTTATTTTATTTTATCTTATCTAAAATGAGCTGCCTCCATGTTTTAATATTGCCACTGTGTTCTTTGGGAAGAAAGCCTCAATATTCTTGCGCCAAATCTTCTGTATATCAGGCAGTTATGTGCCATGTATGATACATGACTGACGAAGCAGTAGATTGCCAATTCTTTCTGCGGTGGACCAGTTGCCATACAAGGTTACTGAACCCGGTTCTGGGGGAGAAGATGATTCATACCTTTCCCAAGTGTATTAGCATGTAAGTGAATATAATGGATTCGACTGAAATTTGAACGCGGTTTTCCGATTTCTCAATCCGTGCCGCTCTTCATTACTCCACCGTGCCTCCTTATATCATTATGTCCAAAAATGCTCAATTTTTGATTCATAACTCCATAGTACATGTTCCGAAAAGTAATTTTCTTAATGCAATAACGTTTTGGCAAAATTAAATCGGGCAATAATGTGATATGGTTTGTGAAGAGGGGTCCATCATGGTCGGTTTCCATACAACCCATTTCTACTTTTTTTTAAAAATTGTATTGTGAGAGTACTTAGGCTGCTACCCATCGTATCCAAACTTTTGGCGATGTCTTTCAAAACAACTCTTGGGTTTATACTAACCTGGCGACACAGTTTTCGTACAGTTCTCGATGAGAATTTGAGGTTTCTTCCAAGCTCAGGCAAAGTCTACGTCGTGCCAAACTGTTTAAACTTCTTTATCTATACATAATCGTGTGAATAAAGCCGAAGTATACTCGTATCAATTCATAAGAGGGAGGTAATTTTTTTATTATTTATTTTTTAAATATCCCCAATAACCGTTCTTACCGGCATGAGTGGACATTTAAAAAAAAAACAATGTTTGTAAACAAATTTCATTTTGTAAGACTTACGCTTTCTAACTAGATAACATTATTTGTTCCCCAGGTTATATATTTATTGATTGATTGATTTCTCTTTTCTGGCTTAATTTATTTCAAGATGATATTTACCTTGTCCAAAATGATGACAAATGACTTAGATGTGTTATGATAAATTATGTATTTAATACTACCGAAAGAATTGTGTTTGTCTTGTTCTTTTTTTCTAATATACAATGACTCATTTACCAAGATCGTTATTTTAAAAAATGAATCCCTTTAGAAAATCTATTCATAATGTCTGTGTAAATTCTATAGCGTCACCTTTAAAGCACGATAGCTTTTAACATCGGTTGAATTCGTCATTATATACTTTTAATTCTGTTCATACAAAATAAAATAAATCAGATATATAGCAACCGCTCATTCAATAATGACACTTTCCAGGAGAAAGACTAATTGTATAAAACTAAAATAGTATTCTGATGACGGAGTTCTTGAAATGGTAGCAGTAAGAAATTATGCAAATTTGCCGCGGCTTCGCCTCAAGTGATACAATACATTTAGGCATAAATAATTGAGAATCTGAGCATTTGGCCCTAGACTGAAAATAGGCAAGTTACCTTCAGAAAAGAAAATTACACGTGAAATCAGATCGGTGTGTAAACGAATCTATTAAGGCTTTGCGTAATACTAATCTGAGGTCAATATCTAAATGTCTGAATAATTAATGATGTCTTAAGACATTCTAGTAGCTTGGAATATGAATGGACTTTATTTTTTTCAATGTAAACAATTATATATATATATATATATATATATATATATATATATATATATTTTTTTTTCCTTCACTTTATATATATATATATATATATATATATATATATCACTTTAAAAATAGATGATATGTATATATATATATATATATATATATATATATATATATATATATATATACGATTTTAAACTATTTTAGTATTTACTTACTTCGTTGCGTTATATATATATATGTGTGTGTTTTGCATTTATATATATGGATACATCTATATATATATGTATATATGTATATATATATATATGTGTATATATGTATATATCTATACATGTGTGTATATATATATCTATATATATATGTATATATGTGTATATATGCATATATATGTGTATATATGTATATATATACATATATATATATGTATGTCTATATATGTATACATACATGTGTATATATATATATATATATATATATATTTGTACGCCTCCCTCGTCGAAATCGACGTATGAGGATCAAGCAGATCAGTTCCTAGGAACCGACTGCCTTACACCAGCACATGTGATTTGATTATAGTGGTTTTATGCAGAACCATCCACACTTCTTGAAGTGCAGAATACAAAGACCTGGTGAACTGCAAAGTCCCCAAAGGACCATCCGCAGGTTTTGAATTCAGAGTTTTCTTTTCTAGAAAAGAATCTGTCCTTATATTTACCCATAGCTGGAGGGAGAAGAAGAGGATTCATACCTTTCCCAAAGTATTAGCACCTCAGTCAAATTAATAGATTCGAATGGAATTCGAACTCGGCTCTCCGATTCCTCAGTCCATGTCGCTATCCATTACATAAGGAAATATCATTGTTAATGTGATTGTTTAACTGATTGTGATAATTACCAGAAATAATAACTAGAAACCTTAATAGTGTGGATGTTGGAGTTATTTAAATGTGTCATGAACTTGTGAATCCCTAAACATATACCCTTATTTCCTTTCATTATATCACCCCCACCTTCTAACTCAGTTTCCTAAATATTGGGGGAAGTTTTTCAGAATCCTTTGAACTTCATTTTCGTTCACCCTTTGCATATACATACTTACACACACACACACACACACTCTCTCATATATATATATATATATATATATATATATATATATATATATATATATATATATATGTGTATATATATCACTCCGTTTAATGTGTGTGTGTGTGAGAGAGAGAGAGAGAGAGAGAGAGAGAGGATGTAGGTGTTATATAAAACGGCTGAAATTTAAGGGATTTTTTTAAAGTGAAGGAAAGAGATAACAATGAAATAGAAAAGGGAGATACATATAACCATAAGAAAGGAAATCATGTAGGTCATAAGAATGTGGGAAGGGTGATAAGAAAACAAATTAAAAGTGGGAATAATAAAAGAATTGGTGATGAAGAAAAACGGTGGAAAAAAGGGAAAATATTAACTGGGTGAAGTTCAACATAATTATAAGCAAAGAGGGGTTGATAAATTATTACAAATTGTATAAAAGAACGACTGAGAGATAAGCTGAAGCAAGCTTATTCTGTAAAGGCAAACTAGGAAGCACAGATTTATAAATACAGAGGAAAGTGACAGCGAGTAGAGACAAAAGAAAGAGAACTCCAGAATGATATAGACAGAACAAAGAACGCTGGCAAATGAACAAAATTTATAGACGATAAAGAAACAAAACTATATTCCTTTTCTTTTTTTCCCTTCTTATTAATACTACCTTTACTAATAGTTGTACTACTGCTACGGTATTTTCCATCCAACCTGAGACGAGCCAGCACGTGTATACACACTAGAAACTAGACAATAATCCGAAATGCATGTAAACATATTCGGCTAGCCTGCTTTTGTTTACAACAATAGACGCATAAAGAAAGACAGATATACATCCGCACACATCAGTGCACAAAAATGAGGTAGGCATTGCACACATCATACCCTTTGAGATTAGCCGATATTTAAATCATTGCAGTTTTTATCATAAAATAACTAAAAGTAATAATAAAAGATGGCTTCTTAACTTTTTAATATATGTAAACATCAACATTGTTAACTCAATTTTATTGATTCTGGCTTCATCTTTTCCCGCTTCACAGGAACAAGAAAGTACAATTCTGTGCATATACTTAAACCTTTTATTAATCTGCTGGTCGTCACTTGGTTTTATTTTAATAAGAACTCACAGTGATAAGAAACGATATATGATTATTCACATTTGTTGTATTTCTTCCGATTTCATAAAAATAACTAGAAGTGATATTCAGTATCACAGTCTGAGAAACGAGGGAGGGAGATACATGTAGACAGAAAAAAAATTGTGTCTATGGTACATTCATTTTCATTATAAATTTTGACTAACTTTACTAAGTTTGGGTAGTGCATCATATGACAACAATTCTGGGCACCCGGTGAATATCAAATTCACTATTAGTGCTGGTTTGCTAGATAGACTTACTGACCCCTATTCCACAAAGAGTCCTAAGTGAAAATCCGATTTTAGTCGTTAACGAATACAAATGAATTAGTAGAATTTTAAAATGATGACTATTTTACGGAAAAATATGATAAATTTTCCGTTTGAAAATATGACTTCTTGATAATTGGGTAATGCAAATTTTATTTACGATCATTAGTCAAACACATCATTTTTGCTTGATTTTAATGTATTTATGTATATTTATACTAGGTTTTTCTTTCTTTCAAATTCTCTTCACCTAACTTCTTTATTCTAAGTTTTTAGAGAAATTAAACATATTTATCCTACAATATATATATATATATATATATATATATATATATATATATATATATATATATATATATATATATATATATATATATATGTGTGTGTGTGTGTGTGTGTGTGTGTGTTTCTGGCGCATTATTTTTTAGTTCTTCATTATATATTCAATTACTTTTATTTCTATCTGTGTCTACCTAATTAACATGATGCTTCTTCATTTCATGATTTTTGACAATTATACTATTCGTCCGTCTACCTATCTAGAACATTTATTCTAATACAGACAACAGAGTAATATCTTAAATGTATATTCAAAAATAATTCAATTTCCATGCAACAATCTAAGAGCTATGATGTGGGTATTTTCCTAGATATTTGCTGTTTTCTTTTCAACAAATCTTTAATTCAAATCCTTAATTCAATTTGTGTTATTCATCCGATCACAAAAAAGAAACTACTGTGTCATAACAAAATCAGTCAGAAAATAATTCTTCCATATAAATCATACAATATTATCCTGAAGTTGTAGTAACAACAGAGAATTAAAAAAATGGTTATTTTACGGAGGCTTCTTTAGTCATATTATTAACTTAACAATAATTATCGTATGTAAATAATAATGTAATGAAGAGCATCACGCTTTGAAATTTCGTAATTTATCGCACCGCTTCGTTTTTGATTACACCTTGAAATTATTTACCAATTAGATAAGTTAATTAAAATAGCGTATATTGTTTGATGATCAATTAATTGCATTCTTAAAAGGTGATTATGCAAGTTGTAATTGAGTATTAATATTTTCTCAATCACTTGCTAATTTGTGTGCATAAGCACATTTGAAAAGTCACAAAAAGTAATTAAATTTATTTTTCGTCTTCGACAAAAATCATCTTCGTGTAATATTCAAATGGTGTATAAACAACTAATAAGACAATCTTCTTTTGGGTGATGTAAATTGCAAAAAAAAAAATACTTTTATTTTTCACTGAATTTGTATAGTTACATATTAATTTAAATCTTCACTTCGAAAGCAAAGTAGATTTGTATAAACAAATCTGACACTGATCATTTATTTTGTAACTCTTTATCATTTATGAAACTAGATAAATTCAATTTATACTGGATATTTACGTGTATTCACAGCTTTATCGAATATTCCTATCCTGTCACACTGAAACATAAAAATGGAGAGAAAATGAAACATTAAATATCTACATTTATTGTTTAAAACATAGAAAAAATTGAAAAAGTTACAATATTTGCAAAGGTGAATAAAATTCAGCGGTCTCTCAACGAGTATGTATGCTAGTTCAATATTTATATTTTGTGTGTGTATGTGTGTGTGCATGCATATATGTGTACTGTGTGTATTTATAAGAAATTAAGCATACATCCGAGTGCATACGAACAGAGAAATAAATTTAAAACTTATTTTCAAATGGAATTCCAACGATTTCAGTTTTGTTTTATCAGTCGAATGTTGATTTTATTCACTAGGGCTCATCTCAAAATGACACACCATAATTGACCTGAGGCCCAACAACTGATGAAACTCTTCAGTTAGTAGATGTTTTCGAGTTAGTGGAAATTATAAAGAAATAAAAATTAAATAAATACAAAATAAAAAATAAAAATAAACCTACATACACATAAGTGAATTACTGAAAAATCTTAGTTCAACTCACTTCTAAAAAAACAGCAAATGATAAAATAACAATTTTGGTGGAATCTCTTTTATATCTGCGTAGATAAATTTTCAGCGCTATATCGTAAATATGTATAAATAAAAATTATTCTGGTTATTTTCTTGCCGATACGTTTTATTCATTTTGCATAAGAGACGAAATAACTAATTTTTTCATAAAAGTTTTAATCCTTAAGCCATACATGAATAAAAGCCAATCTGAGCTAACAATTTCGCATCTCCAGCTAATATTCCTTGTTCAAACCAGATTACGCGGCATCTATTCTTATGCACACAAGGCTTTAACATTCTTCCGTGATCAACTTGTTCAAAGCTTATTTTACACAAATATAAAGAAAAAGAAAAAGAAAGAACAATAAATGTTTTCGTTTTCTATGATATTATACACATTAAGAATGAATCGACACTAGTGAGTGAATGTTGCTTAAATTAATTAAATAGTTTTGTAATATTCTTAAAAATATTTATTACCTGAGTTTAAATATTCTTACTGTTGATGTAGATGACTAGCAAAATCATAAAAATTGTTTTTTCTCTCTCGTAGATACCTATCATTAAATATTACAACAATATGTTGTTGTTGTTTTTTTATTATTATTATTATTATCATTATTATTATTATTCTTATTATTATTAATAATAATAATTTTATTATTATTATTATATTCAAATTTTCCTTCTTTTTTTTACAAAAGTACAAGAAGAACAGACAACTACAAGATTTTTCGCATGTCTGTATATATGTAGATGATAGTCTGAATTTACAAGTATGAAACAAGCCGTCTTTACGTGTTTATTTTTCAAGTATTTCTGAAACAAATAAAAATTTACACGTCACTCTCGGTGAAACCGAAATGTAGTTGGAATATAAGATTTTAAGCAGTCAATCAAGCCTTCGGCCACAAAATCTTCACAAATTACTATGTAAATTTTTAAAACTAAAAGTATATAGAATTTTAATTTTAAAAATCATAAAATATGAAGAAAGCAGACACGTAAAAGAGAATTTCAGAATTTTTTTTATTTCCATCTAGCTATAAAAATAATTTTGAAAACGAATATTCAATACGATTTTACATCTGTTAGATGAGTACAATAAGGAAAAATATATTTTAAATATTGTGTAATTAAAAAATTGTTTCAAATCACAGATGTAATTAAGATAGGTCGAAATATACCACAGAATTTACTGAAAGTAATTCATTAATAACTCTAAATGATTTCAGATCTATCAAAAATAGGCAAAAAGAATTGAAAAAGGATTCTTAGTATATTTGTGTATAATCAACTGATTTTCAATCGTTATTAAATTCAAATTGCTTGAGTCTAATTATCGAACGTATATATTAAAATTTAAAAATAATTCATTTTCCCTCTTTATATCTCTACTTCTCTATTTTTTTCATATATATATATATATATATATATATATATGTGTGTGTGTGTGTGTGTGTGTGTGTGTGTGTGTGTGTGTGTGTGTGTTTGTGTGTAAGTAGTGTGTGTGTTACAATAATTTAAATGTACATATTGTAGATATTTATTTAATTAATGCAATATTATTTTTATTTTTTAAATAATTATGAGCAATTTAAGAATTTGATTTTAAAATAATAACTTTTAGGGGAGAATTCAAAGAAATCTGTTTTCATTCAAGATAATTACGATCATCTCAGCCTCCTTACATATTTATATTGATCACTTGTACAAGTAAATCTACTAATAACTACGTTTCAAGCTACGAATATATTGATCACTTTACATATCTGTATAAGGCCAAATGATACGTATTAATGTGAAAAAGAATGAAAATGTATTTGTTGATGCATTCCTTATATGTTTATATTTTGGCAATCATTTATAGTTTATTTTATCTGTCAAGTGTCAATATAAATATGTAAGGAGGCTGAGATGATCGTAATTATCTTGAATGAAAACAGATTTCTTTGAATTTCTCCCCTAAAAGTTATTATTTTATAAAATCAAAGTTTCCTTTAATAGCGTTAACAAAATTGCTCATAATTATTTAAAAAAATAAAAATAAAATGCATTAATTAAATAAATATCTACAAATATGTAGCATTTAAATTATTCTCACACACGCACACACACTCTCACACACGCGCGCGCACACACACACACACACACACACACATATATATATATATATATATATAGAGAGAGAGAGATAGATAGATAGATAGATAGATAGATAGATAGATAGATATATATAGCTATAGATATATAGAGAGATATCCTTAGGTTAGCCATAATCTGATCGACTTAATAGCTTAGTGATCAAAAGGATATTTAATAAAAAGCGCTGAAAGTGTAAAAAATCTAATGTCATTTCGTAGTAATTGCTTACGAAAATCGGGAAAATATGTTTGAAAATAACTGATATGACTTTATTATTTATATTACTTTTTAATAAATCAACAGCAACGAGATAATTCTTTCACGTAATATTTTATCAATCAACTGCATTATTACGAAACTCATCAATTTAAGATAAAATTGTTTTACTTACAAAATATACTTATTTTGTTATTACACTGGCATATCATAGAAAAAAATTTTCATAGCTGAAAAATAGTGTAAACCATTTTTATTTCTTCGGTAACAAAGAATCATTATAATTAAAGTAGTCCTCATTAATGTGCAGATTCTGCTGAAAAAATAGTTCATTAAATAACTAAGAAATTACAAACTATAAAATATATAAGAAATTATAAACTTTACCATCCGAACAATCATGTCATAATTATTAATTATATAGTACTAATTACAGTTTGTAAAATGCATTTAATTGTCATGCTAACAGACTTAGCAATAATCAAATTGAAGTATAAGTATTAATTTACATGCATTTAAACACTTTATTCAAGTAGGCAAATTTAACTCGAAAAGTACGTTGATGAAGATAAAGTAGTCAACTCATAACAATGGTGGTGTTAAATGTTTTTTGCAATGACATATTTATTAAATTTATGGAAGACAGCACTTTGAACAGTAATTCATTTGTTGAGTATTAATAATATTAATATAATTACTGATTAATTATTAGCGATATATTTATAATATCTATAATTGGCAGCATAAAATTTATTTTATCTTTTATCCATGTACTTACTATAATAATGTTTTTGTTAGAAGATATAAAGCAACATTTTCAAAAAATACTCATTTGCTGTTGCTATCGAATAGATATCTAAAGAGAATTAACGGATTTATTTTTAATCTGACATTTTTTATTATTTCAAACGGTGTTTTAGTGAATAATCTTATCTGAGTCGACAGCCCGTTTTATATTCTTAACAGTGTGCATTACATCTAACTGCATGCGAACTCGCTCTGACAGACTTCGAACTTGCGGTGCCCTTTCTACAAAAAACTACTGTCTGATCTAGCGTGCTTTGGACGAAGCGGCCACAGAGAAGCGTTAGACAGTAGTAATGCACGTTGATTAAAAAATAAAAAAACAGGTCGTCTACTGAAACACGGGTGTTCACTAAAAATAACATTTTAATTCATTATATACATACATATATATATATATATATATATATATATATATATATATATATATATATATATATATATATATATATATATATATATACATATATATATATATATATATATATATATATATATATATATATATATATATATGTAACGAAATATTTAATGAGCTCATCAAGTCACAAAATTGAGGCACCCGATGAGTATATGAACGCACACACACATACACACGAGTAGCCTAAAGAACCTATTGAACTCCTTTATTGCATTTCAGGTATCCCTCTCTCTCTCTTTCTCTTTGTTTGTTTGTTTGTTTGTTTGTGTGTGTGTGTGTGTGTGTGTGTGTGTGTTGGTGGATACAGGTATTTACATATATACACATAATTATGACATAAACACATACACAATTCTATGTAAATCATTCAATCAAATCGAAATGAAAAGACCTTAGGAATTGATGATGCTCCTTATGAATTGATTTTTCTGTTAATCTAAATAATTCCCTTAAATTCTCTGCTTAAAATATAATTGTCGACACGTTTTGGAGAGAAAGTTCTTCATTTCCAAAAGTATGTAAAGATGACCAGAACAGACGTGGTCATTTGCGCACAGCTGTGCCTCTATATGTGTGCGCATATCTGCACACTATATATACGCTGGTATTTGTTTCAGCGTCTATGAACATGCTTGCTGATGACTGCATTTAATATACTGATTACTATTTCAGTATTTGAGGCGCGTGGAGCAGTTAAAATCACCTGTTCATCATCAATGTGTGGGAGGGTATTTGTGTAAGTATATAAGTATATTTGTGTAAGTATAATTCCCCAAAAGTGTGTGTCCGTTTACATCCGTAATTACCGATGTATCAGTTGGAATGCGCAACCTCTTTTTAGAAAACCTATGAAATATTCGAAAATATGTGTCAGTGGAAATCCCAATGGATAAAATTGCTTCTCTACAGACGGGTACACGTGCGTGTGTGAATTTGCGCACGCTCGTGCACGCGCGCACGCACACACACACTCACACACACACACACACACATTTATTTAGCAGCTAAGATTACGATTGAAGTAGAATGTGTTTCTGATGTTCAAAAATGTTTCCTAGAAGTTATACTTATATCTCTTTGCCTCTCTCGCACACAAATAGATGCGTGACGCATTATAATTGTGAATCAAAATGTGTCGCATTGTCATCCTACCTCAATTTATTCATCTTTAACTCCCTTTTATGCATATATACGAGTGTGTGTATTTTTCTTAACGTAATGAATATGTTCATGAATGTATAAACAAATTTTAAACAGCGAAAATATATTTAGCAAAGTTGTAATGCGAGAATCATTTAAAAATGCAAAATGTAATTAAATGTACGAATGTCAGTAAAGAAATAATACGTGATTAATTATACCACAAATGTTGAGTACGCATAAGGCTGGAACTCACGACAGCTGTAATAGTCTAAGAGTTTGAATTACTAACCACTGCTCCTCGGGAAAGCGCTTTATTTACACACACGCACGCGCGCACGCGAACGCGCCCACACACACATATGTGTGTGTATGTGTCTAGGTGTGAGTTTATCTTAAAATGTAAGACTTTGAGTAATTTTTAAGTCAGAATAAAATGCGCTAATATATGTTGTATATAAAAATACATGTGTTTTCGGCGTTTAGTTGCATCGAGGCACTTGTGTATGTTCATTTCAAAGGTGTGTGTCTGTGTCTGTGTACAGGAATATCTGTTTTGTGCCTAATTGTCTATCTATGTAGATTCATTTATTGACGCACAGAGCCGGTGCGTACTACTCGCAAAACTCCCGATTGATTAGGGTCCCCGGTCAGTGTTTTGTGACCCCTGCTTTCTTACCAACATTTGCTTCTTCTACCTACAAATTAAACCTAGTACAATTGAAAGATGAACATTTTTCCAGGATTTTCATGTCATTCTGGGGGCTTTTTGTCCATATCCGTGAATTTTTTTTGCTAAAGTCTCAAGAAAACCCTATATAACATTTACTATCATATTCATTTTTTGGAATGCGTTAAACTTATTGAAGAAAATATCATGTTAAAAATTCCAGCAAAATATAGTTGATTTATTTAAGAATGAATGATTTATCATGATATGTCTCTAATTTGTATTCAGATATATTGATATATTATGTTTATTTTCATTTTTTTCACGATGAATTTTTCACCTATATTGCATATGATACATTGTTTACATGATTAGGTTACAATAACATTTGTATTTTATATAAATACTATTCTATGAAAACTGACATCAATAGCAATATTTATATTTCTTCATGGTTTAATCATTTCTTGCATATCAGATATATTTTTATTATGGATATTAATGTGCATGTGAACATAACTACATACAAGCATATATATATATATATATATATGTAATGTATGGGTGGGGTGTTTAAGGCTTGTGTGTGTATGCATCTAAATTTTATTTTGATACACCCATGAAAAAATGTAGTAGTAAAGTAGATTTCAGAACTAGAAAAATTAAAGTTAAATAAAGAAGTGCCTTATATTTCCGGCGTGTGTATATAAGTTATTATTTGTATATAAAAGATTCGTTCGATATTTATCTGTATAAATCATGGCACAATGTAAATAAAATTCAACAATTATACTAGTGTATGCGCTTACATGTTGTATGGGTATGATGAAATTTTAATTCTTATGTGCAAGTGAGTTAACATTAATCATTCAAGTATGTTTACACAGGTAATTAGATTTGTATTACTTTGAGGAGTTTAATAATCATGTTACACATACCTAGTCTGTATGTAATGAGGCATCAGATGAGTATACACAAGCGGCTATGATTGATGTTTTTTGTACATAATCTTCCTGTATTTGTCTGTATGAGAAATACATACCATTCAGCCATATACATACATTCCTATTACCATAATTCTTTTTTAAACAAACATTGATGCATGTGCGTGTATCCTACAGGCATGATGGACCTAACTTCTGTCGTCAAGCATTCATGGATATTCGCTTCCACTTTTTCGGGTCCATTCATCCCAAAAGGCCAGTTTTTCATCCCTGTAAATGGCTTCCTCCCTCTCACTACCATAGGCCGACGTTCACATTAGTAATCTCATTTTCCTTTAGCTTTTCTTCTACTATCAGACAGGGGCAACTTCCTCGTCTTTCTACGGTCATCGTTCATGAACGCAGGTACAATAGATGACAGGAGGCTTTCTTTTGAAAAAAAAAACACACACGAAACAAAGAACTCATATATTTTAATGGTTTTTACACACAGTTAAATATATATATATATATATATATATATATATATATATATATATATATATATATATATATATATATGTATATATATATATATATATATATATATATATATATGTATATATATATATATATATATACATATATATATATATATACATATATATATATATATATATATATATATATATATATATATATATATATATATATATATGAGTATGTGTGTGTGTTTCTGCACTAATAAATGATATGGAGGAGCTTTAAAATGATAAAACTCATGTTAACAAATGTTTATGAACATATATAAATCTATGTGTACCGAAGGACATTTGAGGTTCAAAGAAATATATATTTTTCACAATATCAAATCTATATGACTTATGAGTCAGCGTAAACAACTTTATTAATCAGAATACAGAAATAATATCTGTCTAGCAAATAATAAATGTACTAAAAAATAATGGGGATATATTCAAAAAGTTAACAAATATGTAATTGATAACAGATCAACAGAATGTTGTTGAAAAGGTGTTTCAATGCCATGCAGCACCTCCCCATGTGAATAAAGATGAAGAGGCATGGTGTAAAATGAAATACTTTCATTAATGTAGC
>OZ038477.1:74429871-74434871 GCA_964036315.1 Acanthosepion esculentum | reverse complement strand
TATATATATATATATATATATATATTCAAATAGGTTTGTTTCAATTGTTAAGCGACATATCATGTCGATAAATGTTCGTATGATCCTTTCAAGTTTGCGGAGTACTTTCTTGGTAGCCTTAGAAAAACTCTGGGAAAACATCAGAATTTCTTTCAAATATTTTGTATTTTCCCATGACCTTTCATTCTCATCTGAGATATCTTCAATTGGTTACCTTTTATGTATGTCTGTATATTTGTTTCTATAAATTCAAACTTTCAAATGTTCGTTTTTACTGTTTATGCAGTGTTATAGATTTTAAAGTTCACGTGTTCTTTTTTCTCTTTTTCAGTATAAGTATTACATTTTTCATCATAGATATTTTCTCCTTTAATAAGCATTTAAGTAATTTGTTGCTATACTCATAACTGAATTTATTTACTTTGGGTTTTAATTCTCTTGAAGAAAGAGCTTCAATGTTTTTAGTTTTTGCTTATTAATGATTTTCCGTAATGTAGATGTATTTTCAACTAATATCCGTCTAATCTGTGTGGGCGTGAGAGTCCCTTTAAATGCTGAGATATGGAACTATGTTCAGCCAAATGACATGTAAGCCTTTTTGTCAGCATCGTCGTAGTAAAGACAACGTACCTATGGACACTTTTATCAGACAAAATCTACTAAACGTTATTTACATTGATATAGTATGTTGGCTTTTGCAAGATGCTAGTAAGCGGAGAATAAATGTTTTGGAAAATTTGATTGATTGTATTAAATCTAATATGGTATATAATTAATTTATATTTATATTTGGATCAGTGTGGGATATATTAATGTTTATGAGATATTTTTAGAAATATTTCCTCCTGTTTATAGCTGGAATGCATTTAGTTAATATATATTGTAATTTGATTTGTTTATAGATATTTGATGATGTTCTGTATTCATTTTCCTTTAAGTTAATATTCCTAATAGCTTGTCTAATTTGGTCATCAACAGTGTAATTAGGGAATTCGTTATTAATGATGCTTGCTTAATATTTTTAAATTCAGTATAGAAGATATTTTTTGTAGAACAATTAGATTTTGAATGGTTCAATAATATTCATTCAACAGCTATTTTGTAATAGGATACTCACTTTTATAGTTATTATTTTATATAAATAGTTTTTACTATTTTATGAATGAAAATATATATATATATGTAGATAGATAGATAAAGACATAGATAATATAAATAATTAGTGAATTTGTAGATTTCATAATTCAGCATGTCTAGAACCGGAAAATTAACAAATACACAACCAGAAAAGCACTGTATATACGTTTCTTCCTTATTTGTGAGCTTCATCTATCGTCTAATGAGTGTCGAAACAAGACTGCTCCAAGACGATGCATGCATCTTGCCGTTGGGCTACGTTGGAGGAAACTAAGTTACTAGACATAGTATATCACAGCTGATCATTCGTGGCGGGGAAATGTAAAATTAAAGGAGAAAGACTAAATACATCCTTTCAACATTTAGACATATATAAGCAAAACGACCATCTCAAAATTTAATAGCCAACAATTCTTTTTTCTGATTTTTCTTGTATACAAATTGACGTATTCTAAGGTCTAAAAGCCTAGACATTTCAGTTGACCTATTAGTGAGTGACATTAAATTTCAGAATTTCCTTTCGAAGAAGCGATATTGCGTAATTTAGAATCTGAGATCTAAAACATTTCAGTTAACTTCCTGAATGTGTGATTTAAATTTGGAAATTTTGACTGACTGTGAAATATAAACGTGTAGAAAAATAAAACAATCATATTTGACATAATAAAGTCCGATATGTAAATGCATAGATAGGCATATATATATATATATATATATATATATATATATATATATATATATATATATATATATATATATATATATATATATATAAATGTATACAAAAATTATATATATATATATATATATATATATATATATATATATATATATATATATATATATATATATATATTTATATATAGCTAGATAGATAGGTAGATAGATATATGGAAAGAGATATGTATCTATATATATATAGATATGTATATATATACATATATATAGATAGAGATAGATAGATAGATAAGCGTGTATGTAAACAAATATGTATGTATATAAATATGTATGCATATATATATATATATATATATATATATATATATATATATATATGTGTGTGTGTGTGTGTGTGTGTGTGTATATATATATACAGTGTAACCCGGATATAATAGACCCGGATATAAGAGAAACCCGGATATAAGATAGATTTTCTCTGGTCCCAAATTAGAGCCTGTGTTAATGTATATATAATAGACCAAACCCGGATATAAGAGAAACCCGGATATAAGATACTTCTTATCCCGTCCCGACAACTCTCTTATATCCGGGTTACACTGTATATATATATATATATATATATATATATATATATATATATATATATATATATATATATGTGTGTGTGTGTGTGTGTGTGTGTGTGTGTGTATATGTATAGATATATAGATTTACATATGTATCCAAATGAGAAAGAAAATAATATATAATTCTTTTCCTCACTGCATTAACTATTAACCATGCTCATCTTCTTTCTTACAATTCGTAGTGCAATTACATGCATCGACAGAAAGTTGCATCTTTGTAGTTAGTAAATTCTTTTGTCTATATGAAATATAGAAATATGATATACATGTATATATGAAAATATAGAAGTATGACATAAATGCATATGTATGTGTATATATATATATATATATATATATATATATATATATATATATATATATATATATATATATATATATATGCATATGATTTTAGCAAAATATATGTACTGATAGATAGAGATATCTTGAGAGACATAGATGCATATATCGATAAGTATATATCTAAATAGATATGCATATAGAATGCATATATATATATATATATATAGAATGCATATATATATATATATATCAAGGTACATTTATATATATATATATATATATATATATATATATATATATATATATATAGATAGATAGATAGATAGATAGATACATAAATATTTATACCTAAATAGATATATGTATATATACTGACATGCAGACGTCGAGATAGACGTACCTAGTTAAGCATATCGAGATAGGTATATGTACATGGGCATATATATATATATATATATATATATATATATATATATATATATATATATATATATATATATATATATATATATATATATTACTTACATGTACGTAGATTGATATATATATAAAGATAGATGTATATGGATACATATGCATTCATCGATAGAGATAAAAGTATATAAGGTGATAATTATACATAGTGATTGACGTATATAAAGTGAGTTATATTTATACGTATATATAGGGAGTTACATATATATATGTATATATATAGATCGATATAGATGTCTATATAAAGATAGAAATTTAGATATTTACACATATAATCATCTATCATATAATATATCTATCTATGTATCTCTCTCTCTCTCTCCATATATATATATATACATATATATATGTAGGTAGATAGATAGATATACATACATAGAATTAAGAGAAAGAACAGATGGAGTAAATATCCATTGCTATTAGCATTTACTTTTTAAAAAGTGCTTAATACAAATTAGAACACTATATTTATATTATAAGAAATTATGTTAAAAATGTAATGATATATATATATATATATATATATATATACATATAATGTTTTATTTTAAATCTTTTTAAGATATATATATATATATTTATATATATATATATATATATATATATATATATATATATATATATATATATATATATATATATGAATAAAAAGAAAGAACAGTAAGATATAATCCGGTGTTTCTAATTGATATTTTTACTTTTTACAAAACAGTGTTCAATATAAATTTACTTAGCATAAATTTTATAATTTAACTCATTTAAAATATGTTTTTTGCTACACAATAATAAACATGTCCCAATTGTGGAATTTAAAAACTTCATACTATGTTATGTAATTAAAATAAAAGCATTAGTTCCGTCTCAACTTCAACTGCTATTTGAATATATATATATATATATATATATATATATATATATATATATATATATATACACACACATATTCCAATATATATATATATATATATATATATATATATGTATATTACATTATGCATATATGTATATATATATATATATATATATATATATATATATATATATATTACAGTATTCATATATATATATATATATATATAGATTACATTATATATATATATATATATATATATATATATATATGTCTCTATGTATGTATAAAGAGAGAGAGAGCGTGATATGAAGACAATCATTCTGCTGCATTATTATCAACTTGGCCAAGTTAGAAACAACAGTGATTTCTCAGATCCCTTCCGATCACCAACAGTGTAATGCTGGGTTGTGTACTTGCACCGACTCACTTCATTATAATCTTCAGCATGATGCTCAAATTTGCCACGAAATATTTTGATGATGGGCGCAGATTCTACATCAGATATCCACTCGATGGATGCTAGTTTACTCTACGATTGTGTAATGAATAGCCGCTCAGACCGAGGAATCTGTGAGACGAGTTCAAATTCCATTCGAATCTATTACAATCACTTCCGTGCTAATAACTTTGGGAAATGTATGAATCATCTTCTCCTCCTCCCAGCCATGGGTAACTAGCAGGACCAGCCGAGCTCTATAGCCTTGGATTGTAAATGGTCTACCGCAGAAAAAAATGGCAACCTACTGCGGGAAAAATCTGCCTCATCTGTCTTGTATCGAAAGATACATGATCGCCTAAGCCCACGCAATGTTCCTGGAGCAATATATCTTATGGCGACAAAGCTACCCTTTTTGCTCACACAGAAGGATCTTTGCTCTAATTCAGATGTTGCCTAAATCATTAGACTTCAAGACATTTTAAAGAAGACGGAAATAATCCCCCGG
>OZ038477.1:74402371-74424871 GCA_964036315.1 Acanthosepion esculentum | reverse complement strand
ATATATGTACAATATACGTACTATGTTCTCATTATCTATCTATGTAAAGAGACAGACTGATATTCTTTTATAAATACGAAATATTCATAAATAATAATATATAAAATAATTCTTCTACAAAAACGATGCGTATTTGTAACGGTCAAACATGTATTTAATTTATTATTTTCTTAACTAAATTTGCTCTTTACTCCTTTCGCTTGGAAGCCTTAATATTACTTGACACTGAAAATTGTGATTAAAGTTTTGGTGATGACTGATCGTGTACGATTTGCCCCCTCCTATCTCTCTCTCTCTCTCTCTCTCGGCATCATTGTCTTGTTGCTCTGTTTTTGTTCTTTTTTTGTTCTTTTTTGCAGGGGTTCCAACTTACATTGTTATATATATGTTGTCCTAGTGCCTATGCTGGTGGTAATAGTTGGAGTTACTTGTCAACTTGTGGACATGTGTTACTAAATATCTGTTGACATTTTCCAGACATTTTTCTTATCTATATATTGCATTTTTTTAAAACATTGTCAGAATATGCGAATGTATAAGAATGTGAATGGATTAGCTGAAATTATATTTTGGTGTTGAGATTGTTACATTAGTTGTTGTTAGAGGCAATATGAACAATAATTATTATATATGAATAATTTCTCTATCTAGTTAGCTAACTATATATCTATCTATATATATAAGTTAATGTATGTAATATATATTAAAGCTAATGTATGTATATATACATATATATATATATATATGTATATATGTATATGTATATATACATATATATATATGGCTCACTCTCTCTATATATGACTAATATATTAGTAATATATGTATTTATAACTAATATATATATATATATGATTAAAATATAGATAATATATATATGACTAATATGTAACTATTATGTATATGACTAATATATAGCTAATATATATATATATATATATATATATATATATATATATATATATATATATATATGGCTAATATATAAACATTTTAAAATTGTATACAAAAAAACAACATAAAGGGCAGAGAATTGCAAGAATATTAAAATAATTGGCGTATAGGGGATCAATCGCTTACATTAATTACAATAAAGTGGCGAAGCAAATTTCGACCTCCCACTTTAAAGCCAATCGAGGCATTCGTGTAAAATGTTTGCACTGTGTTACAAAGCCAATAAATTAAGAAAAGCCAGATACTCAACAGAGAACAAAGACGTGTATTACGTCTATCGGCCTGCGCACTCATGAAACATGCTTTCCTGTAGGATTCACCTTTGTAGGAGATTCGTCTAATGCGGCATTCTTTAGACCGATGGGTCTCAAATTTGTTACCCTCGGTACAAGATTAATATAGATATAACCTTGTTGGACTATGTCCGAGCGTTCTGTTAAAATTGGGATTACAATTTCGAGCCATATCGGAGAGCATACATATACTTCATTATTTTTTCGAGTGTGCATCCTGGTAGAGGTAATACACACGGTTTAAAATATACAGATATGATTCTGAAATCCCTCGACTTCGCTACCTTGGTTTTAACTTAACAGTATCTTCAGGCGATTTTGATCAGTTGAATCCCTAACGCTTTATTTTTTTTAAATAAACATGAATGCTATATTTATTTTAAAAAAATAAAGAAATGAATAAGCGCACTACGTGAGGAGTGGTACAATGTGAGGAGGAGTAAGAGGGGGGAATTAAGAGTCTTGGAAATGTATCGGTGGGAAATTAAATGAAATATATATATTCTTTTTTACCCGATTCAAATGAATCCAATAGGAATATTTTAGCATGAATACTACGGGACATAATTTCTATTCTCTGGTTTAAAAGTTTTTGTTTGTCTGGAAATGTTATTATAGGTAATTTCTATTGTTGACAAAGGTTGCAAATGTTGTTATGATTGTTGTAAGGAGTGTCTTCTTTTTAAATTTTCCAGTTTACAGTCGGAGCTTTTTTTATTTTTCTCCTTTAACTTCCACATATGTTTGGCTAGTTTAGTAGAATTTCTAAGGTTTTCTAGCTTAAGAGATGGCTTATGATTGTACCACATCTTTTTAAAGTTGCCCTCGGTACAGCCTATGCATGTTTTTTCTGGTTATTTGTATCTATTACTTCTGCTTTGTAAATTACTGCTTCTAATGGGCATCTGCTGTAGATGAACATTAACTTCTTTAGTATATATATATATATATATATATATATATATATATATATATATTTATGTGTGTGTGTGTGTGTGTGCTTACATGCATATTTATTACGCGCCCACCTCTTCATTCCCATCTACTAATTTCTGTTTAATAGTCACTTGATATAAGCTTTAAGAAATCAATTTGAACAACTCGATTTAATTTTCTCACATAGCTCCACCAATTCTTTTTTTTATTATTTTAAGTATCCTGAAGAAAGAATTGCAAACCAAATACAGATCTTCAGGATTACTAAAAACAAACGAAAATACTTAAATTGTACATTGCTTATAATATCGAGCGTCAGTTGCATTGATGAGTCGTTGCTTTTGATTCAATGCACTTTTCAGCTGATAATTTTTGTACTTTAATCGTCACTTCTTTATGAAACTGGGTCATGTAACTCTAATAGGCTGACCAAAGACCGACTGACATTAGCAATATTAATTGCTGCGTTAGCAACACCAATAGAGAAACCTATTAAACGCGGTCCCTAATCAGTTACCATTCCAAGAATATTCTTATGCATAAAGAATAGAACATATATGAATAATGGCAAGGGCAAGATATGTCTGTTTTTGACTCTCTGGCAACCGTTTTTATAATACTGCACCTCAACTCTCTCTCTCTCTCGCCCTCTTTCTCCCTATTTAAATACATACATACATACATACATACATATATACATATATATATATATATATATATATATATATATATATATATATATATATATATATATATATATGCAAGTTTCATTAAAAACGACAGACAAGGTACTACGGTTAAGTTTTTTATTTTTTCTTGTGTACGAACAAGAGCTTTCTTTGCTGGACAAAGGGTGTGTAAGAACTGTCCAAATGTTTTATTTTTCCATATATATATATATATATATATATATATATATATATATATATATATATATATATATATATATATATATATATATATATATATATAAAGAAAGAACAGTAAGATATATAATCCGGTGTTCTTATAGATATTTTTATTTTTACATAATAGTGCTCAATACTTCTAGCTTCCATTTTTGAAACATGGTTATTACTGTGTAGCGAAGAAACCATATTTTAAATCAGTTAATTTATAATATATATATGTATATTGATTTTCTAGACGTAGCTTAGATGTGGTACAAGGCCGAAAGCATGAGGCACTCAGTGAAGATCGATGTCAATTCCTATATATATATATATATATATATATATATATATATATATATATATATATATATATATATATGATCATTTATGTAAAGAAATTGACGGAACTCACTCAAGTAATCATTATTAACATATAGGAAGAATAAGTAGACTTTTATGACTATAGTGTTTAAATACAGGTCTATGATTTTTCTTACTCTAGTTCATAGACAGATATGCACAATGCGTCAGCCCAATCTATACATGCCCATCATATTATGGTCAGGGATCTGACAAGCATATTTTGGGGACTAAATAGGATATACTACAACTCATTTTAATTCACCAAGATATGTACATGTTATTACTATCAATAGATTAAGGTTAAGTTCTAAAACCATCTAATCTATTACTGGTGCAGCATTAAAATATCTTTCTACTGCAACTATTATTATTATTATTATTATTATTATTATTATTATTATTATTATTATTATTTACACTTACTGAGATATAGTAAATATTGGTTTTCACTCGATATTATTTTGATGGCATTTCTTCGCTACTTTCAGCCTCCCCTTCAGTTTTCGGCTTAAAGAACAGTGTCCATTGAATTGTTATGATTATTCCTCTAGTTGCAAGGTCCCATGCAACATCTTTAAGTATACCAATAATAAAAAACACAACTGTCACTTTCATGTCAAAATATATTTACCTGTCTGTCATATTTGTCCAACTTTCTTTCAATTTTCCAGCGTCTTTTGCTGGAACAGCGAAATCCACTTTTTTATGTGTGTCTTCTGGCCTGGAAAATGTGGTATGTTTAAATTTTAAAGTCCAGATCATTGGTTTGTAGGATTTGTTTCCAATGTATCACCTTTCCTATCAAGTCATGCCTATTTCATCCTCCTTCTGTGCCACCTTCACATATTTTATTGTCAATTTTATTTCTATCTCCGCATAAACTGTTTTTACTATTTTGTTGATTCCTGTCTGAGCCGTAATAAAGTTGTTTTCTTCTAGAATTATCCAGTGCTAGCGCTAAGAGATTCATATTCATTCTTCAAATGTTCTTTTCACAAATATATGTATACCATCGAATCTGCAATTCCTTTTGTTTCTTGCAATTAACTTAATTTTTTTCTTCTTTCAGATTTGTTATTCTTGTTTTGTAATATATTTTTTATTTTACCTCTTGTACAATAGTACATTTTGAATGTTATAATTCATCTTTCATTTGTTCTGTTTTTGCAGTCATCAATTCCTTTCATAACATATTCGACACAATCCCAAGGGGAATGTGTATCCTTAATCCTCAATAATGTAATCTTTTTTTATTTAAAATTTTATGAATTGCCATAAACTGCTTCTCTTATTTGCTCTCGTTTTTCTTGGCTATTATATTGTTCAGTTTCGGAGGGATCCTGAATACTTCACAGGCGATACTGCTCCGGAAATTTATTCTGTCGCAAAAGATTTTGTTGTTGACTCTCAATTAATTTTGCTGATTTTCACTTCATTTGTCGCAATGGATTCGTTCCTAGATGCAGTTATTTCTCGTTTATTTGTTCTTGTTCGTCTTTCATGAACTTTCAGTTTCACACCAGCTGTATTGTTATTGCTGTTCTCTTCAAAGCGCCTTTCACAAAATCCTCTCAGACCATAGCAACACAGTGGTCAGAAATGTCTCACTACTAATTCATCTAATCTCGCCTCTGGTGTTTTTGGCATGGTTCCAAGTGCGCTGATGTACGACACTAATCTACATGCTCCTGGGATTTTCCAGTTTTCTATTTCTTAAAATTGTACAGCCATATATATCCGAACTTGAAGATCCGCCTTTTTGGTTAAATCCGATCTTCACGCTTGTAATTATTTGTCAGTCTGTATGTCAATTACAGAGAATTTTATTCTTTGTTTTTTCTACACTACTTGTTCGAAGAAAACGTATTTTCATTGTTCTTGCCTAAATTTGAAAGCGTGTGGAAAGGGCTTTTCTTCTAAACATTATAGAAATGAACTTTCGTTACGATTCGCGATATTTATTTTATTAAACTTTTGATTCCTATTCTTGTGTGTGAGTTTGTGGTATGTGAACCTGCATTTAGGGTACATGTATTATTATATGAAGAAAAAGAGATTGGTAAAATATAACTAGTGTGTAAATTAAACTAATGAATTGAAATAGCAAAGAATACGAAGAGACAGAGAAATACATGAGTGAATGAAAGATATACATCTCGCTTACATTAGATTTTACAAGAAAACACAATGCCTTTAGTTACTTTACGAATGAAAAACAAATGAAAGACTAAATTGCTCTTCGATATTCTGACTGTTGTGACACGAGAGGAGCATATAATATAGACATCATATAGGTAGATAGATTATCGCTATATAATATTTACATTTGCGTGCATTTTCTTCCACAGAGAACGAACTAGTAGGTATAGATGAGAAAGATGACATACATTTTTAGGTGGCGAGTAAAAAAGTGAATGCATAGAGAAAAATAATTTTATATTTAGCTAGTTGAAACGACACTCTTTGATGATTTAATCTTCAAACTGTTAAGTTAAATTGTTATTGTGGTTTCTCGGACTGATTTCGATAGATACTTTTGTTTCGACCAGATTATTGCTACTCATATTGACGAATATCCATATTGTCTGTGCTTCCAGACGTCAGCGATGGAAAACATGATATTTAATGCTAATTAGATATAATTATCAAATAACCTATGGTATATCCTAAAGTACACACTTTCAGAAAACATCTATAAATGCTATATACGATAGGAAACAATATTAAATACCTAGGAAACAATATGAAAACTTCCTATAAATAAGGTACTAGGCATCTCACTTATTACTAGAGCCATGCCACATATTTTATATACGATCTATTTCCAATAAGATTGTTGCTGTATAGCGAAAATGAGAAAAATATTCTTATGAAATTTCAGAAATGCCATTAATTAGTATCTTTAGTCCCATGAGAGAAACGACCAATTTTCAAGAGAAAATATAGATTTGGAATTGTTTGCACTGAGTTGGTAATTTATCCGGAAGGAATACATTAAAATACTTATTTGCAAGACATCTGCATATCTAAATTATATAAATATACGTTTTCCCATAACTAAACATAAAACGAAAAATAAAATAAACAGTGATTGTTGGATTTGCATATTTCATGGATGTTCCTAGCGCATATTGTTAATGAAATACAAAATACAGATATAAATGCTGGTTGCAGATGTATAGGAAAGATTAATTTGTTTTAAATTGAACTCAGGTGAGTTATTCTTTGGCTATTGTATTCTCCGCCTAAGCGCTGATGTCTGTGCGAAACACTTTTATTATAGCGCTAACATTTCGTGCTTCATGACGATGGTAACTTGGTTTCTCCGACAAGGAAATTAGTTCAACATAATTTAATTTTGGCTGCCATTATATTTGTTTACTTCTACATACTACGATTATTATATCTGTCCTCATCAATATGAAGTTGGTCAGTGATCCGTGAAACCACATAATCGGGTAAATATCGCTTCAATACCTACCCGAAAGTATGTAACTGTCTTTCTTTCACATACACATACACAAACAGGTTGGTAATTAGACAGCAATTGTATAGAAGAAATCGGTTTAGAAAGAAGGTTGACATTAAGGATTTCACAGTAGAAAGTACTCCATTAATCTATCTTTTGTAGTGCTTTCTTTGCTGTGTTTTGTGTGTGTATATATATATATATATATATATATATATATATATATATATATATATATATATATATATATATATATATATATATCAGGTGCCTGTATTCATGGATATACCAGAATTCGGATATGGGTTAAAATAAGTCATGCTCGCATTTATATATTGCCTCAATTTTAGTGATGTGTTGGATGTCTGAGTTACAAAAAACAATTAATATATAAGAATATATAGAGTGACCAAAATACATAAGAATACAGACTGATACGATTTGTTGGCACTTTGACAAGTTAGAATTACATCATGAGAATTTTTGATATTATTAAAATAATACAACTATCAAATTTAATTTTAATACGAATTAATCAAATATTAAACTGAATATATATATATAAGTTTTATCAGTTTTCTTACTGGTAGGGATAATTCCAAGGTGGGTATTAACCCAGGGAGAGCTCAATGTAGACTACAATTATTAATAATAATAATAATAAAGAAAACCTTAAATATTTATTTCGGTTATAATTTAATTCGTGAATACCTGAATATTCATCTCTTCAGACCAAAGTCTCTTAATACGTGAAGATAGTACACCGTATGGATATATTAGAGTGACAGGAGGAAGGGAGAGCAAGGGATAAGATATGAGAGAAGGAAGGGAAGGAGAAAAGTGATGGATAAACATAATCTTTTAAAAAGATGGGATAGAGGGGAGTTATGGAAAAGAAATGGTTCAGGAAGTAATGAATGGGTAGTAACAAGCCTAAAATGACTGAACCGGCCAAGAATTTTCCCCTTAAAGTTTGGAACTTTGCACATTGGGTTATACAGCAAAATGAACGATATGGCCCGCTGTCTTAACCATGACAAACCAACGCAGTTTCAAATTAGTCTAATAAAATGGTCCTTAATGCAAATAATAGACAGACATTACAAGAAGAGTTTATTATTAGTTTAATTTTAGATTTTAGAGTATATTTTTCCTTGCAATTTTGTGTATCTGTGAGGTTTAAGTCCCACAGACATAAAAAATTGCAAGAAGAAATATACTAAAAAATCACAAAAAAACACCTCAACTTATAGATCCTTTCGAAGCTGATATGTTTAACTTAATTAAAAAAATAATTTAGAAAACAATCCAACCAATTCCAATACAAATTAAACCAAGAAATTAGAAACATCAGACATTCTAAAAAGATTTGGATTAAAGCCGATGACATTTTTTTTTACAAAACTGAACCCCCCGAACTATCATAAACTCCTCGTCAATAAAAAAAAACTAGTAATTATAAAAAAGATAATAACGATAGCACTATTTCATTACTTAAAGAAAATAACGCAGTTTTGCTAATCAATTTGATATCGTAGGTAGAATGGGGAAAACTCAAATAAAAAATGTATATCTACTTTTCAAAGACCACAAACCTAATTTCGACAATAATCTGCAATCACGTTTAATTAATCCTTCTAAAACAGGATTAGGCCTAATTTCTAAATATATACTCAAAATATAACACAGACGATACAAGAAACACACTATAATAAACTTTGGAAAGACACTTCGGATACTAAAAAATGGTTCCAAAATATCAAAAATAAAAATAAAGCGACTTTTATCCAACTTGACATTACAGACTTCAACCCATCCCTTTCAAAAGAGCTACTACTAAATGTTAAGAATTTGCAGAAAACCGGATTTTGACATTACTGATGGTGAATCCTGAGTTATCTTAGCTGCTAGAAAATCTCTACTAATGTATAACAATTCTATTTGTGTCAAAAGACAGAATGATGGCATTTACGTTCCTATGGGATCATATGACTCCGCTCAAATTGCGGACGTAGTAGGTATTAGACATATTAGACACTCATAGTAGGATTATTAACCCTAAACATGTGGGCCTTTACAGAGATGACGCACTTATCTACATTCCAAATAGTAACGATCCTCTATCTTCTAAAACACAGAAGAAAATTATGAGGGCTTTCCAATTTTTAGGTTTTATAATTGAAACCTCATCTAACCTTAAGATAGACAATATCTTAGATGTCACCTTCAACCACTTCTAACAGCACCTATAAGCCATTTCACAAAGAAAATCAAACTACAATTTACATTAATGCAAACTAGAATCCCCCAAACTCAATAATTAAACAGATTCTTCTCACTATAAACAATAGAATAAAAAAGATTATTGTCGAGCAAAAAAAAAAAAATAATAATGAGAACAAAATAATTTATGACGAAGTCCTCAGGAAGAGTAACGTCTAACAAAAATTAGTTTACGAAGAATCTTTAGAGAATAATAAAACAAGTAAAACCCCAAACAGAAAAAGAAAGGTAATGTAGTCCAACACTTCTTTCTATAAGCTATACAATGTAAATATTGGCAGATACTTCTTAAAATTAGTCGGCAAGCATTTTAACCAAAATAACCCCCTACAGAAAGTCTTCAATAGAAAAACCCTCAAAATTAGTTATTCCTGCACCAAAGACACGCAGAAAATTATTAGCACACACAACAGCCAAATACTAAAAGTATCCCAAGACGACAAAACAGCGGAAAACAAACCAAACTCATGTAACTCTCAAACCGGGGCCAATTGCTCAGTCAGTGGTACCTGTAATTCGGAAAATGTGGTATACCAAACTACAATTTTTCATAAAACATCAATGACAAAAAGAGTCTGTCTATCCGGCAATTTTATCCTTCCCTTCCTTCTCTCGTAGCTTCTCTCCTGCTCTCGCTTCTCCTGTCACTCCAATATTTCCGTCCTGTGTATTGTCTCCATTTACTAAAAGATTACGGTCTGAAGAGATGAATATTTCGGTATTCACGAAATAAATTATAAGGTTTATTTCTTTACTATTATTATTATTATTATTATTATATATATATATATATATATATATATATATATATATATATAGTGCTGTTCGATAAAAGTGACACAACTTATCACGATCTTTTCATATGGGCGTGAATGAAGGTAAAGCCCAAGAAAAGTCGAATTCTGTCATTAGTCAGGGTGTCTGTTAAGGAAATCCACTTCAAAATTGGTGATGACATGATGCCAACAGTAAAGGAAATGCCAATAAAGAGCCTCGGACGGCTCTATACAATCCCACTGACTGATCGACATCGGGGTACAGAGGTTCATAAATCAACTGTAAAGGGATTAATTTCGATCGATAGAACCTATTTGCCCGGCAAAATGAGGGCGTGGTGCTATCAACATGGTGTACTACCCCGCCTTTTGTGGCCTCTGCAAATGTATGAAATTGCATTATCTCGCATTGAGCGCATTGAGCAAGCGATCAATAAGTATTTGCGTAAGTGGCTTGGAGTTACTCCTTGTTTTTCAAAAGTGGGGTTGTATACCAACTCCGGACACCTGCAGCTTCCTATGCATTCATTGGTGGAGGAATACAAGGTTGGGAAGGTACGCCTTCATATGATGATGAGGGACTCAGCTGATGATTGCATACGGAGGGTGCATCCAGAGATTAAATCTGGCACAAAGTGGTCAGCTTCAGAGGCCACACAAGAAGCAGAAACCAGCCTGCGAGTCAGAGATATCATGGGCGTGATTCAGAATAATCGGGCTGGATTGGGAAACACGACGCACAAGTACTTCTTGAAGGAGAAAGCAAAGGGAAAAAGGCGTATGGTGATTGAAGAGGTCAAAATGTTCGAAGAGGAGCATAGAATAGCCACTGCTGTTACCCAATCTAAACAATGTAAGTGGATAACCTGGAATGATATCGACCCATTAAACTTTCGTGGAATTCATTAATGGCGATGGAACCATTGGCGATATAATTCCTTCTTCGATCAACATACGACCTTCTCCCAAATGAGACAAACCTCAAAATGTCGGGATACACATATTCAGATATTTGTTTTTCGTGTAAAAAAGACCGAGGTACCTTGCGTCATGTGCGTTCTGCTTGTCCACTATCGCTACAGATGTACACGTGGCGACACAACAAGGTATTATAACTGATCAGAGATCTAATAATAACACAATGTGGGAAGGCAAATCAACCGCTTGTAGCAGCCAAGGAAGCTAGGATCGAGTACCATAAGGAGGGTGAATGCCCTGCAAAGAAAAAACAAACAGCCCCCAATATGAAGCTGCTGAGTGGTGCCATTGATTGGAAGGTTTCAGTGGATTTCCAATACACATCGCACAGACAGACAAGCGTCCCGACATCGTGTTATGGTCCAACTCAAAAAAGACTGTCTTCCTCATAGAGTTAACAGTCCCCTGGGAAGAGAACAGGGTGGAGGCGCACGAACTAAAGAAAAACCGATACGAGTCACTGCGTGCCGAATGTGTGGAAAATGGTTGGACGTGTCATGTGATGCCTATTGAGATTGAGTGTCGTGGGTTTCTGGGACATTCGGTCATTTCCTTCTTTTCAAAAATAGGCATCACTGGCCGTTGGTTGAAGAGCGTTTCACATAACATTCAAAAAACAGTTCAGCATGCGTCAGGTTGGATTTGGTCGAGATCAAAACACGCAAATAAAACGCGCGCAACATCACGACCTAACATGCGCGAGTAAAATATTTGCGTTGTCGTCTATAACGATTTTTACGAGCGCGTCAATAACGGCAAACGCGTTCAGGAACTTTCATTACGGATAGAAGCTGCAACGAGGAACAATCGTTTATTTATTTCATTACAAGAATGTACAAATAGGAACGATCAATTAGCTTATCTTCATACCCTGCCTGGTGGCAAACGCTGCTGGTGGCGCCAGGGGTGGCGGTCCCACCATAGCCACCAAAACCGTGATGTCACCCCTGGTCGGCGGCTGATGAAGACAGGGTATCGCACGTGTTAATAAAGGTTGTATGTTATATATATATATATATATATATATATATATATATATATATATATATATATAGTGCTGTTTGATAAAAGTGACACAACTGATTTTTTTACTAAATGTTCTCTTCTCCGAAAGTTGAGATAAATTCAAAGGATAAGCGATCTAAAATCCGAAGAAGAAGCTTTGAAAGCTCTTCGAATTTAGCAGTAAGTACTGTCAAGCATCCGTTCAGTATAATGTTCTGGGGATGCTTTTCATTTCTTTTCATGGAACTTGTTTCTTAAAACCTATTGAAAAGACCCTCAGGAGCGTGCAGTACAACATAATTTTAGTGTCTTGCCTGCTTCCTTCTGCTGAAAGGGTTCAAATTGACCCCACCAAGCTCATTTTTATGCAGGATAATGCTCCCTCTCACAAATCAAAATTGATGAAGGAATACTTTGATGAGAAGCAGGTGAGTGTTATGACATGGCCGCCCCAATCTCCTGACCTCAACTCCATAGAAAACTTATGGAGCATTATAAAGTACAGGCTCTCGAGAAAGCAGTTGAGCAACAAAGAGGATTTGATTGAGAATTTCATATCAGAATGGAATTCAATGCTTGGAGATGAGATTTGCCAGAACCTGATCAAGTCAATGCCAAAAAGGGTTGAAAGGTTACTCAAAATAAAGAAGGACCCATAGATTATTAAATATTTCGAACAATATTACCTATTATAAATAAATTATACCTCTATTACTCTATTTAAAGCTGTTCGGTCATGTTTCTATTGATTACTAGTTGCAGGAAATAAGTGAGTTACCTTTTTTGCCTAAATCTCATTTATATCCAAAATTATAATTATCAATAGAATACCTTAGGGTAAGTAAACTTTTTTAGTAGGTGATCGGGAAAGGGTCATTATATTAGTAATATTCAAAATTAGTTTCACCCCAAAAACAATAGGCGAAAAAATGTTTAAGTAAAAAATCAGGTGAGTCACTTTTATCGAACATCACTGTATATATGAGAAAAAATGTGAAAATGACGAGAATTGTACGTGCTTTTGAGTCTAGTAGAACTTCTGCACCAAAAGTAGGTAACGAGAGCTATAATATTCAATAACTTAAGAAAACTTCCAGTGACTTATCTGGTTATCCGGCACAAGATATGTTTGATAAATCTATATATAAGAAAAATAACATACTTTATCAAATACTAGTCCTGATGAACGTTTCGCCGAGTAACTATTGACTATTCTAACCAGCTAAATCACTTGAACTCTCTCTCTCTCTGGCTCACACACACACACACACACACACACACACACATATATATAAATGGATTAAGTCCAACAGTTATTTTAATGTCTCCGCCGATCGTGGGAAATTTGTTTAAAAACACTAATTTGAGTGATTTTCAGGGAGGTAAATGTAATTTGACTTTCCTGACCAGACGCTTTCCTCGTAGCTAAATGCTATAGTGCGTCAGGCCAAATGACGTTTCTACGTAGGATACAGGTTCAATTTCTGTCGGAGGACACATATTTTCTACAACATTTCTCGCACATTCAAATAACGTATAAACAATATATATATATATATATATATATATATATATATATATATATATATATATATATATATATATATATATATATATATATATATATATATAACTACAGTATAATTGGTAGATGTTGATCTAAAATATGAATTATAAAATATTCTTTAAAATCATTAATATTGACCAAAAATGCAGTAAAAGTGATGTTTATCTGTAAATCTAATATTTGTTCATCATTAGTTTGTGTAGTTTACCGAATGTACCTAAAATTATTTTCATATTATCCACTTACGATAAGAAGTTATGTTAAATTGTTGGAACAAATCATCTCCATCGAAAAATATGCCAAAAATAAAATGGGGTAAATTTTTTACAAAATTATGTAGTCACCTTCCATGAGTGTCTCCTATTTGACTTGTGTTCCTTGCGAACGTCAATAATCCGCACCATTACAGAACCACAACCTCCGTGCTCGAATTCGATAGTTTGCTTGAATAGAGTGGAAAGCAAAATATTACCGCTCTTCCACGGTATTAAATGTGATGATACCTGGCTCTGACGAGTCGTAAACAAATTTGTTTTGTCAAAAATGTTACCCTTGATAGTTTACCCTTGAATCAAGTATACACTGTACAAACTGATGTCATTAGCATTGAATTTAATGTGTTTTTTTTTATTCAGTGGTCCTCTACATTGTGTGATAAACTTCCTGGTTATTGCAGTTTGCATATGCAATTGATGTCTATCTGCAATGTATATATTACACTTATACCTTTGCTACTACTGCCCGGGAAAAACAAGAAAAATTGCCGATTCAGAGATATAGTGCTTTTCTAGAGCCAACAGGTATACCCAAAAGTGTTAAATCCTGTTCGATTCCCATGGATGCTGCAACTACGTTATTAGACACTGTCGGGGTCACAATACTTCTTTACCTATTAAATCAGAAATGCACCATCCGGAGGAGTTACAGATGGCAAGTTATCAAGAAAATAATTAACTAATAATATAAAGAAACTCCTTGGCTGTCATTTTTAATTACACATACACACACAGACACCCCCAATATATATATATATATATATATATATATATATATATATATATATATATATATATATATATATATATATATATATATATATATATATATATATATATATATATACATATATATATATATATATATGTATATATATATATATATATGTGTGTGTGTGTGTGTGTGTGTGTGTATGTGTGTGTATGTGTATGTGTGTGTGTGTGTGCGTATTTCTACACTCAATATTTTATCTACCTGACAATCTTGATAGAGCAAGAGAGACAAATAGCAAACCTTTCTGTTTGAGTGAATAATCTCAAAAAATACTCAACAATATAAAAAGAATGAACTAATTTTTACAAATAATTTGGAAGAATTTCCGTGTTCTTTAAAGAATAAGAAAAATTATAAGAAAATAATTATTCAACTTTGAAACACTTTAACAAGTGTCTTAGTCACTTGTATTCGCGAACATAAGTTGTACATTTGCATAATACTTTTAGCAAATGCCTGCATATTTTAGTATAGATTGTTAATTGTAAAAGCTTATTACATTATCTAAAATAAATCTTCAAAATATTGGCTTCTCATTTTATTTGTAATATGAATATCTAATTTTCAATCAATTATCAGCCAATGAATTTACGATATTAACCTTGTAAAAGGTCATTAATAATTATCGAATTATATCTCATGGTAAGAACGTGATGGTATTTTAATACTTTGTTAGAAGGGACTGATTAGAGAACTCCTAATAAATCCTAACATCTAATAAATGCCCTCCTCTTCATAGAATTCTGAACTGGATAAAAATGAATTGGACGATGGCATCTTTGAAGGACAAGTTTTTTTTTCCATTTTGAATATTTTAATTTGTCATGCGATATGAAGACTGTGTTCACAACGAACAAACCAAATTGAAATCCATTAGGCCGGGACTATTCTTAAGGCTTATGGATTATTATAGTCTTTTGTAAATTACCGCCATTTTTGGTGTTGTTTTTTTTAAATTTTACTTAATATTTTTTCTTCCAAGAAGAAATTGAAAATTTCATAGTGAAAGAATCAATATTTTTGTGAATCGGAAAAGAAGGAAGGTTATGAAAAATTACAGTGTGGACAAATGAGTTTAGGATTAATTAAAAGTAGTGATTTAGTATACTTCCGATGACCCAATGGATTAAAGCCTTGGTTGAGAGATTCTAAAGTGACTTGACCCAAAGAAGAGTTGCGAGTTCAATACCTGGCCACAGCAGAGTGAACAACAAAAGCGCGTAGAGCTGAGTTACCATGGAATTAGAACAATCTAACTCCGTGGACTAAATTAAGTGCTCGGCTGGAAATTCCAGCCAATAACACCTGAAGAAGGCTGGAGCGTACAAGGGCCGAAATGTCGCGAATATGACAATAAATATGAGGACAATAGTACGAACAATGCAAAAAGTGTAAACAATTAAACATGTTAATTTAATATACTTCCGATGTTTACATTTATTCAAATTTATGTACATAATACGCTTGGATATTACATTAAAGACTGTGTATAATTATTTATATTGAAGGGTTTAATACTTATAATGCATATTTAAATGAAGCTATTGCCTTGTATTCACGTTAATATCATTAAATTATTTTCTCAATAAAGGAAGTAGAAGTAAGTATATGTGTCCATCTCTGAAGGAAACTTAAAATTATTTATCTGTTGTTTTTTAAATTTTTGCACACAGATCCGGGGAGGGTGAATATACATATAAAGGAATGTGACAATACTGGAAGTAGAACTGGAGTGGAGATGCTGGTCACTATATATTTGCCTAAATTAAATCAAATGTCAGATTTGCTGGGATATCGTTTCAGTAATACAGGAAGTAGCAATGTTATTGGATGATATCCAAGTGTATAAATTTTATACATAATGTTTTTGTCTGTTACAAGGGAACAATTATGATCAAATATTGTACAAATATGCATTATGATACGGTAAACATCATACAGTGAATCAAAACAGGATATCTCAAATTTGGGAAGCAAATAAATTGCCTAGTATGGCATGAATCGTACATTGCAAATCGAAACGCCAGTCATCCCTCTTGTTTCCAAAAAATGATAAATCTCCAGAAATTAAATTCAGAAGAAATGAAAAACAAATCAAACGAGTAAAAATACTCTCGTTTATAAAAAAATAAGCCTCGTTTTATGTTGGCGCAAAGCGTCAAATTTTCTTGTTACATTATAAATATAACCACCACCACCACCACCACCACTACTACTACTACTGATAGACAAATCTTACTATTCATTTAACAAAATTTCCTTAAAACATCTGGTGGCGATGCGAATTAAATCTTCTTATATACACTGTCGAAAACGAAACTGTTTTTTTTTCTGTTTTGCAAAAAATCATACGTCGTAGATATTTTTCATTATATTTAGGAAAGTTTGCCTGATTTTGAATTGTAAATTTTTCATCTGATCCGCTTAAACTGTTTAACAGTTTTACATGGAAATTTTATGTCAAAATGTTAATTCTTGATGACTGCCAATATATTTTATTACTTGCAAATAAATAAATAAATTCTAACTTTAACTAAAAATCTTCCCATATCAGATTATTTTCTGAATTCTCTGAGTGCTGCTTGGGGTATACTTGATTGTATATTAAATTTTATATCTTACTAGAGTTTTCACTGAACACTTACAAAGACCAGTTTAATTGCACAGCTAATTAATTAATCTAATTAAAGAAATGAGAACTGAAAATGCAAAGAAATAACAATATTTAATTAAAAGAAGTTTTGGATATTCGATTTTATTTTCAGTCTGTTTGAATCATCAGAAAGGTCCAGTCACTTTTAATTTATTACAAGATTTAGGGAACTTTCTGGTTTCTCATTTAATACTGATTCGACAGAAAGTACTTATAATACTAGAATGAATTTTCACTGAAATTCTAGATCCCGGAAATCCACTGTACGTAATGGAAGATTGACTGTCTAAAATTTAAATAAAGACAATTAACAAAATTTTTAAGTTAATAATAAATTTTCTTCAGATATTTAAAAAAAAATGTTCAGTTCGATTTTATGATTCTATGTCCGTCAAGTAAGCAGCATAGATTGGAAATAAAGACTTAGACGAGAACTGAACTCGTATACCGTAAGAAGCCTCTTTGAGGCAGACATCGCCGAAGATTCTCCGTTTTTGTTTAATGATACTTATTTAATGAATGTAGAATTTAAAAAGGACCTGAAAACAAACGCAACAATATGAATTAAACAACAACCAAAAAATAGTTTTATTTATTTTCTGTCTTGTTTTATGACTGGAGAGAATATATTTTAATTTTAGCCTCAAATAATACAGATTCTGCAGATTTGATAAAAGGCGACGTTGCTAGTGTTGCGCTGCTTTTGAAAGTCCAGTTCAACTACATTTTGCATTCCGCTGCTTCTGATTGTTTTAAGCTGTATTTAAAATAACCTGCGCTAAAATGTAATAATCAAAAGTTAGTCAATTCAAAATTTAGTAGCACTAGCTTTTCAAATGTAGAGGGACTTGTAACCTATGGTGGTAACCCTGCAATGAAGTGACTTGGACGTGCAATTTGTATTTTCGGTTTAAATTCAATGACAATCTGGGGATTCTTTTCTTCATAAGGACAGGGATATTTACTTCAGAATTGTATACAAAATACTTGGCTTACAATAAGATTTATAGACGCAAAACTGCGAAAAAAAGTGCTTTGACCTTTTAAAATATTCCTGATAGTCTATTGATAAAATGGTGACTGACACTCACAATAATGTAATGTTATAAATCTAGTTAATTTGTTTTTATTAAAAAAGCCCTTGGTTAAGTGAAGAAAGTTGCAGATCGACTGTCGCGTGGCCAAGCTATTTGAGAGACTGGTCGCTTATATCAATTGGTTGTTAGCTTTATCAATCTGGCATGGTTATTTCATAACTGAGCAACTAAAATGGCTAAGTAAAACAAGAATGATCAAAGGAGAAAATAATGATTGATTGGGAAGGTAGAGCTATGAAGGTTTAAATTAGATCGAGGCAAACCCGAAGTGCCAGAGAATAACTTATTCGTTTCACAGATCAAAACAAGAGAAATATGAAAATTAGCTGAGAAAAACACAAGTCCCAATTTGTGTAATAGATCGCTTAGTTTTGATTTATTCCTGAGTCAATTTAATCATTTACGACAGGAGAGAAAATAATGCATCTAGGAGGAAAAATTATCAGAGTCTGTGTGTGTGTGTGTGTGTGTGTGTGTGTGTGTGTGTGTGTGTGTGTGTGTGTGTGTGTGTTTATATCTTAGCATATGCACTTGTGTATGTACGTGATCCTGATCGTATGCGAATTTCTGTTTTGATGTCGTTAACACTAAATGTGGGAATTAAGTGAGAGAGAGAGAGAAAGAGAGAGAGGGAGGAGAGGGAGGGAAACTTTATATGAAGAAAAAATATTTAAGTATATCTTTTTATTAGTCTGTTATTTGTTCATAAATGTTTTCATTCCATTTTTCAGATCCGATTTTCTGAGTTATCAAAATGAAATTTCCAATGTTAAAGAGTTATTTTCTACTTGTTCGGCGCTTCGTCGCTTCTCTGATGGCTAGATGACCAAATTTAAAATCCGAATTGTATTGTAACTGAGCAAATGTTTATAAGAAAATATATTCCGTTTAAATACAGATGGAATGATAAACATCAGTTCAAAATATTTGAGGTCATTTTCTTATCCTGTTACTATCAGCCTAGCATGTATATTTTAATTCAATGACAGACATAAAAAAATGTTTACAATATTTAAAAATTGTAAAAGTAATTTTGTTATTACAGAATAATTCCCGAAATTTTGAATAAGTAATAAACTGGACATTTATATTGTGACCATATATATACACTCAGTTTCTATCTACCTATAAAAAGATATCTATAGACTGATATCAATGCATATTATTGGACAGCAACAATGAAGTAACTATCGATATGATACTAAAGATCTTTCAATGTAGCTAAGAGACAGCTGATTATTTTATTTTTATTTAACTGCCATGCACACATGTAATCAAAGAGGTTGTCGGAAATGAAACTGTGTTTAAGTTTATCATTTCTTTCTTTTTTTCTGTCCAACTTTGATTTTATTGCTCACCCATAGTTGGGCTTGTCCATGCCGACTAGATGTGTAACATTTTCAATATCTTACTTCAAGCCCAGTTAAAATTTGTGTATGTGTGTATATATTAAATGTCACAAGCACGTGTAATTAAATCACACGCAACACAGGCATACAAATATGTACTGCATACGCTGAGGTATAGAGTGACGGACAGGGGATCATCTCTTCTCTTATAATAGAGATTAATGATACTATTGGTCTTTAAAATGGGTCTGTGACTTTTTTGCACATTGGGAAGAGTCTGTTATGTGCCCGTAACTTTCCAAGAATAAATCTTGACCCTGCAATGTTTGGTTTTTCGTTAACCTGTTGTAGTGCAACGAGCCAGAGAACTTATTCAGACACAAATGAAAGCAATGCATTGTTATGATGTTTTCGTTTGATGAAATCTTGCATTTGTTTTTTTGTTTTTGGATCAATTGCATCAATTGTTTTTCTCTTTCTGAATACTAACTTATTCATTGTTCGTCTGAGTCTTTTACAACTTGACCTATAGTTTCTTCCCTCAGAAGAGCCATGGACGTATTGTAATACAATGCTCTAATACTTATAAACTTCATCACGTTCGGCCAGATACTTATGCTTACTGTCTCGTTTTCATAGCTTTCTAAATCACGCAAAAAAAATTTAAAATTCACTTCGATTCCAAAGCTACTGATTCTAAAGTTTAACAATGCTATTGTGCTCGAAATCGGAGAACTTTGGTGCAGGCTTTACACCATTTTTGCCAACAACAGAAATCGATAAACTGAATTCTGAAACATTAATTATCAACAGCTTTAAAATTTAGTCTGACCGAATTTTCATTGATTCAAAGTCCATTAAACTTACTTATCTTGTTATCATATCTCAACTATTTACTACTGAAAATTGCTTATAAATTGATTGCACTAAAATAACAGATAAAGCATTTAATGAATTTATACTAGACAAGTAATGAACATGTTCACTTGAATTTAACATTTTGTGATGCACTTTATATTGAATATCTTGCCTGATAAAATGTTTTAACTTCTTAACTTGATAAATAAATTGTTTTTGTTCCTCTATTCCGTACATGTGTCCATCTGCAAAACATAACTTTATGCCACAAAATATGACATGACATGATGTTGTAAAAGCAAATGTTTGCGCATATGCTAGTTTTAATATACATCCAGCTTGCAATCCGATCGTACAAGAGACTTATTTGCATTACAAAGTATTATGTTGAACCGGTACACTCTTCTCATCAAAATTTTAGCGAAACATTTTCTACTTTTTGTATTTGCTTTGATGTTTTCTACACCCGAAGCGCATCTTGAATATGTCTCCCTATTTGCTCGTTTCGCTTGTATCTGTCCTCTATTTTGGTACCTAGTTACGATCAACAACGCTGATTTCTAGTCGACATACGCAAACAAGAAGCCAATTCCATCATATCTAGGGATTTGTTTTTCGTTCTTGTGTACTGTTAGCGCCTCAGGGAAGAATTAAATTATTTTAAAATTAATTTTTTGCTGTTTTAAAAGTTAGTAAAATTACTCTAGTGGAGAAAAAACGCGTATTGGTATATGTCTTTGAACTGTAAATAAATTTTTAAAAAGCTCTGTTTTAGTATCCAGTAGAAAAATGAAAATGAATGAATATATATTTAAAAACAATGAGTGTAAAGAACGTGAGACTGAGTTATTTGTGAGAGAGGAAAAAAGAAAAATACCATTTGGCTGTGAAAGAAGATTTGAGGATATTTTGAAAATGATGCGCAGTAACACGCTAACACCGAATTCAGTACGTGTAAATATTTCATCCTATTCAAAACCATAACTTTTCATTACAGTTGCATCAATAATGATGCATTTTCCTCACAAAAAGTACTGGGCGATAAGTAATTTTGCGTTATCATGTAAAAATGTTAATTTAGTATATATCTATATATTTCGTATATATCTGTATTACTTTAGATAGTAAATTAAAACGCCACACATTTTGGCTTAATTTCTTAGTTCTTCTCATAACTGTACATTTAAGTAGGTAAAGTTTACAAAGAAGTTAGTAAAATCTAATAAACATATTCAAAATAGCGTGGAAACATGAATGAAAATAAAATAAGTAAAAAACCCATTGCAAAAACATGTCTAAAGTATTTATGCTCAAAATGTGTTTTGGATTTAAACCTCATTCCCTACCATATGCGACATTTATTTATATTTCGAGCTAGCTGTAAATTCAAATAATTCAAAATCCATTAGAAGACGCCTCGGATATATATTTTTCGCTGTTTGTAATTATTTTGTATTGCATAGCTTAGAATATGTATTAGTTTGAATACTTGGCGATAAAGAAAACTTTGGCGGGGAGAGTGCAGCTGTTTAAAAAAAACAACAATAATATAAATATGATTGGAAAAAGTATAGATCTTTATTTTTCAAACTGTAAGTATATTTTAGCTTGTGCGCTTGTAGACCCACCCAAGTATCACATAGAGAATATTCTACGTGAGAGGAATGTAATTTCGCATCATATTTTAGTACAATATTATTTTAATTGCTCCGTAATTAAAACATCTTCCACAACAATGTACATTTATAATTAAAATCAAGAAAATGAAAATAAGCTAAAATGTCAAAGAAAACTTATGTTTTATTAAAATTTCCAAGTTTAGTATTGCATTAAGCGTTCTAGAAGATGTGACCATTCCTTTAGTCTGGTGTCTTTGAAAACTTTTACGGCAAGATGGGTAATATTTAGCTTTTCAAAATTTGAAAGAGAATTGAATAGGCTTTTTAGCTTAACGTTTTTCTTTGTGACCTGTAATA
>OZ038477.1:74114871-74397371 GCA_964036315.1 Acanthosepion esculentum | reverse complement strand
TCGAATGTAGTTTTCTTCATAAAATTAATATATGTTCTAATAAAGTAAAAATGACGAGGTTTCTAATTTTCTTAAGAGAAATACACTCCGATGAATAAATTTCATATTACTGGTTTTGAATAGCTAATGTTTCCGTCTGAAATAGTTTACTACTTTAATAAATAAATCAACAGATGTAATAAATTAATGAAACATATAAAGAATATCATTTAAAAAAATCTTATTCTCTTTATTTTGTAAAAACGTGAAAGAAAAAATGCATTTATATTGGTATTATTTTAGTTTATAAAAAGAAATATAAAATTAACAATATTACATTTGTGAAAGGAAGGACATTCTTTATATTTTAGCAAATATATTAAATACACTATTAAAATATAAAAAAACGATCACCATCGATATATGATCATTTCAACAATTTCCAATTAAAATTATAAAAGTCTGAAAGATTCTGAAATTCCTAAGATTAAACTAAAAAAAAAAATTAATATACTTTGTCGTTTTTTTGTACTTTTTTGCGGAGATTTGTCACTGGTTTATCAATAATTGTCTACAAAGCTTGTAAATTATATGAAAACTTATATTTACTGTGTTTTCATTAGTGAGAAGTTAAATTATTGTATATTACAAAGTAACAAAAGTAATTGGATAAAATTTAATTTTATTTGAAACAGAACATGCAAGAATAAAGTGTAATGTTCTAGAACTTGAAGGACGTGTACGGATAGAAAAAAGTTAGAAATTTGCAGAGAAATTTCCAATGTTATTCTTAAAAAAATATTAATCATTCTCACCTTCACATCACTTTTGAAATCTATATCCCTCATTAAGTGTAATGCGTATGTTTATGTGAAGTAACGGTTCTTGTATATGTGTAAAAATGTATACGCAAATATATGTATATAACGATATATTCATATGTCCGGCCTTAGTAAAATCTTTACCTATTTAAAAAAAAATAATATGAATGTATATTGATAATTTAAAAAGAAATTGGGATCGATAAAACATGTTCGATTGTTAAAATTTGATCGTATTCCATAAATGCATTAAAAAATAAAAAAGTTACACATGAAATATTTTTCGGACTGTCAAAAAAAAATCTCTTGTCACCTCAAGTTTTTTGCCGTCTCTCATATACAATATTGTAATACTATTTATCTGCCTCAGTACACAACGTTGACAGAATATCGAAGAATAGAGGGCGAAATACTGCAGAATAACATTTGTAAAAATATTCTTAAAATGTGGGTTTAGTTCACATCATCAGATGTTTACACAACTGTAATCTCAAAAGTGAATTTGAGAGGATTCTCGAGGTATTTTTTACGATAAACTTCCAGTTGATTTTACTCTGTCTAATGGGCCAACAAAATTATTATACTTAAGCAGCACCTTACCATATGGGCTGGTAATTAGTTTTTCATTTAGTGCTCAATTATTAGAAAATCTTCCATCTCACCCTTTTATACGCACTCACGCACGTTTACATATACATAAGTATGTATGGGTTCTAAAATGTGCTTTTAGCAGACGTGTGGTAGTTATTTCCTTAAAATACATTATGTTTAAAAATGCATATCCTTTATAAAAGCGGATTAAAGATATTTTATTCTCATGGTTATAATGATAGTATGGATGAAATTGAAAGTATTTTAGATGCATTACTCATATAAGGAGCTATAGAATTGTCTAACAAGTATGTACATGTTATATTAACGTATATATATATATATATATATATATATATATATATATATATATATGTATATATATATATAATAAGTAATATTTATAAAATGAAGAATTTAAAATATTAGAATTAGGATTCATTTATATATCATCTTATTTTTTAATTTCACGGAATATATGCATAAACCTTTTGTCGCACATATATATATATAAATACATATTAAAACATTTTCACTTCATGCCTCCTTTACTGTATATCTATAAATATGTACAAGAAACAAGAAGCTCTCTCACTCACTCACACACACAGAGGCACGCACACACACACACACACACACACACACACATATATGTATATATCAGATAACGATATATGTTTTATATATCGAGAATAATATTGGGGGAATTGTATGACAAAGTGGAAAATGTTTACTTGAGACATGTTTCGTCCTTCAGGGCTTCATCGGTCTAAATTTTGTTATGTTGGTAAGGCCACACATGCGCACGACTGATGAGTGCTGAGAATATTAGGGATTTTTAAAAAAATTATCTAGCCGAATTCATTTATAGTCTTTTTCTTTCCATGACTTTTGTAAGTAAGTTTTCCAAACTGTGATATTAGAAGATCTGCCAGTAATATTAAATGTTGTAAGAACAAGGGTGCAAATTTACTGAAGATGAACTTGCGATTAAGGCACTCTCTTGAAATTTACATCGTAGTGAATTATTTCTATAACAAAATCCGATGAAGTCCTTTCCCACTTTGTCATACAATTTCTCAATATATATATATATATATATATATATATATATATATATATATATATATATATATATATATATATATATATCCGATGAGATGAGAACGAAAGTAATATATCAATTCCAACGTTCACATCATTAATCCAAAAGAGGGCTCGATACCGATAGTAGAGCGATAATTATTTATTTATTATAATTTTATCATATAGACAAATACATTTTACTCACTACAAAGATGCAACTTGGTTTCAATGCATTTCAACTGCACTTCGACGGGTGAGAATCGAAAATGGTTATGATCAATTCTGCTTGTAGGCAAGTTTGCAGGATTGAAATGCATTGAAACCAAGTTGCATCTTTGTAGAGAGTAGAATGTCTTTTTCTATATGATAAAATTATAATATATAAATATATAAATATATATACATATACATATATATATATATATATATATATATATATATATATATATATATAATATTTATTAAGAGATTAGTAGACAAATACCACTACACGCACGAATATAGACTAGATCTCTTGTCTGCATACATAGTAATGGCGTACATAATGTACATTGCAATTTATGTATTAGTCATAAACATATTAATAAACTGCATAAAGTAGAATGCAATGTATATATCATTCAATATTATTGAATATATATTTGGATACATCCATGCACTCGCATCGAAGTAATAAGATATATTCTTATTATTTACGACTTTCTCATCTGATCACCTTATAAACTTAATTCATAAAATTTCATTTAGGCCCGCCCAGTGTTTCAATATTCGACTTTTAATGTTACTATATTTCCTTTAGCCCACCATAAACTATCGTATCAAGCAAGATTTATTTCTTTAGCTCGTCCTTCTTCGGTTGTCATTGTCAACGTTCTCAAGAAGGGTTTCCTCCAAAGTAAACACAAAGAAGGTAACCGTTCCATATACACATATGACCACATATGCAGCAACAAATTGCATACATTCGTCGGTATATGACACTAAAGATACCGTTATTTTCTTTAAACGACAGTATGTTTTGTACGTGAAAAGGACACTGTTGTCAGGTTTAAATCATTATAGCGCAAAATATCTACAGAAGACACTTGTGTCATAAAAGCAAATAAAATGGAAAGAATTTCGGTAAAATGCTTATGTTAATATAATAAGAAAATATGGCGAAGTCTTTCATATGATTTGTGAGCGCGGAATGTTTTTTACAAAGTGTTTTTCGTAGCAAATCTATGAACGAAACATAAATACGAACTACGTATTACTATGTAATCTGGCATTTTTTGTATCTGAGGAAAATCAGTTGTATATAAATATGGAAATATTTATTGAGATATAATAAAAGGTTAATATTACACAACCTGTTTGCTTGTTGAGTATCCCCGTCAGAAATAATAAGAAATATCGCCCCCACATTCATGTTCTATTTAAATTTTTTTAGGTATAGCAGTATAATCAGAATATATCTAAAGATTTGAAACTTGGACAATTTTGCTTAAATTCAGTGAATGAATTTCTTAATATTTGTATTGAATATTTTATTTGAATTTCTTCAGCTTAGAGCAGTTATTTATTTTTTCAGGCATTGAATTCATAAGTATTTATACATACATCGATATATGACCTGAAATATACACTGAAATGAAATCTGCTATCATAGAGAAGATATTCAAATTCGTTTATGCAAATGTAAGGGTACAAAAATATTAAATTCGTGGCAAAATATATAACATTTCCTGGAAAATATTTTGGATATTGCATTTCCAATGAGATTTAAACTTATTTTAACGAAAGCTCCTTGAGTTTCACACCAAAATAAATGTCTGTTTTGAAGAATAAATTTTAAAGTTTTCTATATCGTCTCAAGTACAATTTTATTAGTCAATGTTAGCCTTATAATCAATAACATACCGCCAGCGATCCAGTTGTGGATTTATTCTATCACAATATAAAGAACTGTGGGTCAGAATAGTTGATAAACTGTTGAAATGCCTTTCAACAGTTTATCAACTATTACGGCACCTATTGCCGTAAGATCCGAAAAATATGGTAATTAACAGAACTCAGTGGATAAATGACGAGATGTGGGATGGCCTCAATGCTTAACAGCATCACTTTGTTGTCAGGTGTTTTATCAAATGTAACATTTTGTGTAGTCCGGCCGCGTTAGAGAACCATCAGATACCCTACACACAAGACGCTAATGGCTCGCTAGCGGGCCGCCGTTGGCAACGCCAGCGGTCCTCTGGTTGCAGCCACCGACGGGCTAACGGTGTGCTACTAACGGTCCGCAAGTGATAACATTGCCGAGACGAACACGCCGGTGGTCCGAGAGCGGGCCACCAGCGGTAAATGCTAGTGTCATGCCATCCGGTGGTAGATTGGTGGCCTGCGTGTAGGGTACAAAAGAGTAACTTTGGCGGGGTTTAATTTGTCTTGGAAAATTTAGGGAGTGGATTTTATAAAAGAGGAACTACAAATTTACAGAAACATAGTGAAAGCACTTTTTCTTATCACTGATTATGCGACCAAATAAGAGCTATTTTTGAATGGAGCAAGAAGATTGCTGCCAGTATAAAAGCGTACAAACTGCTGGCCACCAATCAAATGGTGAAGGAGCTATTTTTCACTCTTCAATCAGTCTTATAGGCTAACCTCATCTTTTCTCACAAGGTTTGAGCGTTTGTTACTGATTCTCTACGGCTGCTGTCAATCTTTCATTGTCGTGTAATGGCGTACAACCAAAACCAGATTCAGTTTGCAGATCCATATCACCAGAGGCAAAACTTTGAAACCGATGACGCACGGTACGTTCTCAAGACGATTCGTACATTCCAAGCCCTTTTGGTGTTACGAGTGGCATCATAAATACAGTGGTCATCTTTTGAGATAATGGACCATAAGGACACGAAAATAGTATTTATTCATCTTTGCGTGAACATCATAAAATAAAAAAATAATCCAAATATTTAGAGAAACATAAAGAGCTTTAAAATGAAATTCTTACGTACTTATAAAGAGAACGCAAATATGCGAAAGGCACAAAACAAAAATCGTTCTAATGCAATACAAAAGCGGACGTTTACTTGGTTTCAAGCTGTGCAAGAGTATTTCTCTACATGTGCTATTAGAGTGGAATTCGGATTATGGGGAGGTACGTATGTTCTTAATTCTTACATCAAATTTAAAATTTGATATTTTGGGTAACCTGACTATCTGTGTAAGTTTATAAACTTATCCAGCTATATAATCATCTTTATATACAACCCCCTTTTCAAAATTTGATCAAATGGGTAGAGATAATTTTTTCAGACAGACTTCTTGCTCGTTTCTGCAACATTTTAGCACCAGCTCTTCTATATATTCCAAGTATATCCTCATGATATTTTTGTTTATATGTTCTTTTGCAAATGAAAATAGAGGCTTATATCATCATCATAATGTACCGATTGCACGGATCCTCACGAATCTTTTTCTCCAGTTTTCCCGATTATCTATCCCACCTAGTAGTTCTTCAGGTTAGTATCACGTGCCTTCCAATATTTTCTGAATGTATATTTTGAATGGGTAGTAATGCTTATGTGTCTATGTTTTGACGTTCATAAAAGAACCTCTCTGATAAGGTCATCTTTACTTCTCCCGGAATGCTCGCAAATCTTGTTGTTCTCTCCCGAATAATTTCACTATGTTTAAATAAATGCTTGTGTCAAAATAAACACACACATCAATATAAAACTATCTTAATATCTGCAATCTATTGAATTATTAACAAGAAACAAGATTATGCCAATTTTAAGAATAAATCATTGTAAGCCTGACAGCGACTGGAACTGCTAAACCTTAACAAGTACGCTTTTTTCATTTCAGTTATTTACGTATATTTGTTTCTATCCCGATCTTCATTACACCGCCAACTTGCTTGTTTACTCCAGTTTTATTCGGTATAATATACTTAAGTTGTTTGTAGCAGAAAAAGGTGCCAAAATGATTAATGATTATATTGTTTTTAAATCTGAGACATCGAATAGTTGATACCCGTGATATAACAATACATAGCAATGTTTTATTATGGCTTTAGTCAGTAATGAAAAACGGTTAATTTCTATGTGTTGTTCTTATTAATTGGAATTAGGAATCCTCTCAAAATTAAAGAAGTTAAACGCTATAAATTAATTTTATATTTGTATCAGTTTAAACAAGTTTATAAGCAAACACATCTGACTTAGATTTTATCCTTGAAATAATAAAATATGGTAAACAATATTTTTTTAGTGAAAATGTGGCTCTAAACTATTAAAAACAGAATAAAAGTAGAGAAAAGTAGAAAAAATAAAGGAGTTTCAAGCAAAACAAATAAAACTGTCTACATCTACTTTGAAGGCTATTAGCAGATTGTATTTGATTACACGCAGTACATCAGTGAATGTCCTGGAATTGTGTCCCCGTACCATTTCTGCCTTTGTCAGCAGGTGTGTGTGTGTGTGCGCGCCGCGCAACAAATCATGTTCGTACCGTGTCTTTTTTTCATTTTGATAAAAATTAATATTTCTCTGAAAATCATTTTTTCCATCTTCTCTAGCAATTCCTTACCAAATGGACAAATGGAATTTGTTGAGGTAATTTTCTAAACAATATAACATGCGAACTATTTTACAATGACAAACACAGCCTTGTTCTAACTTGACCTTTAACCTAATCCAATTCGGTCTGGCTATGACCAAGTCAAACCAAGACAAACCGATGTTAGCACATGATATGCCTCTGCGTGTAGAAGCCACGTCCTATGCAATATACTGCGTATCGTATTTATCCCAGCTGAGAAACCAATTCCAAACACTAGGCGAAATGACAAATTCACCACAGCAATATTTGTCCTTTGCATGTCCTTGTTGATTACGTCTAATAAAAAGTTTCCTCAGAATAAGGAATTAGTTATCTGAGTTCACCATTATTTTGCCAGAGGTGTGGCACGGTGTTTTGACCCTTGGCAGGTCGTAAGGGAGATAGGGACAATGATCTGAGGTTAGAGAGTAACCAAGCTATTTTATTGTGTCCTACTTCAACCTGGGGAAAGGCGACAGTAACACACAAACACACACGCAAACACCCCCACACACACACACACAAACGCATATGTATGAATCTATGTGCGCGTATCTAATTTCTTTGAACAGGTGGGACAACAATTACGATAAAAATGAGATGTCAAGTCAGATTAAATCAGCAAATATAAAGGACAGGACATTGTGCTTTTTGAAAGTAGGTCTGCATAGTTGTGTTAGCGGGAGGTGATAGCTATTTTTGCCCTGGCTGATAGTAGTGTGTTAGTATCACGCTATTCAACTGAACACATGGTGGGTCAAAGGAAAAACTGAAACGAGTTTAAGGAATATCATTTTGAAACAGAGAAACGGCCAGTGGATTACAGGTTTACTTTACGCTATCGTTCTCATTATTTTCATCGGTTCTTTGTTTTTTTTTATTCTCATCGGTAGTCAACTTTATTTCTCTTTTTTCTTCTTTATTAATTCTAGCCGTTTAATAATTCTTTTTTTCCGTCTCGGAATTTATTATCGACTTTTAACTGGAGATAAAAAAAATGGAAATCCGAATTCATAGACACACTGGAAATTTAAAGAGAAAAGAACAAAACTTTAAGGTAGCAACAAAAATAATAACAATGGTCTTATATATTTGATAACAATCTTATACTATTTATTAGAGATATATACCTATTATTTTATATTTATTGAATGATATCTATTATTCATCAATTAAGCACATTATGATAATAGTAAGGATAAGTGTTCCACTATTTACATTATTCGGACTATTGTCTTCATCTTTTTCGCCATATTTATTACAACAATTCGGCCTTCTTCAGGTGGTTGTAATATCGAACTGAAACCTTTATTTCGCTCATTGGGGTAGACTGTTCTAGTTCCACGTGCCATGTTTAATGGATGTCAGTTGTCAGTTATCTCCTGTTAATTCCCCTCTCCAATTTATCCACTGCCTTAACTGCGTATTGAACTCCTGTCACTGGATCTAACTAACACCTTTATTCACTGTGCCATGTGTCCTTGAGGACATCTGTGTATTACTTTCTAGATATTATGAACCAAAAATACTTCCATACAGTTTTTTAACAGTGCTCATATTGCAATTTTGTTGTTATTATCGCTTTTCTCTGGCACTCCTTATTACTGGTTCCCATATTTATTCATTTCTATACTTGGTCAGCCCAGGAGATTTTTCTGGCCTAGAATATGTTCTGATTCCTTAGGTTTATGAATTTTCCAATGGTGTCCTTTGTCTATGATCTCAACCTGATCCTACAGAGGACGGCGATCTCCCTTTTCTCTCCATATATGGTCAGCCACGCCTGATTTTTCCACTTCCTCTCGTGTTACAGCTTTTTGGTGTTCTTGAAGCCTTACCTTAAGTGACGGCCTGTCTCCCCTTTATATTTCTTTCCGCAGCTGCACGGGATAGCGTACACACAGTCTTTAATCATGTTCTCCTCTATGGCGAGTCTTACTCGGGAGATATATCTGCGAAGCTTTTGAAGGTTGTCCTGATGTTATATGGACTGCAGATCCTTTGTATTTTCTCTGATAACCCCTTCACATAAGGCAGGCAGACTGTTTTCTGAGTGTTGTTGTTCTCCTCTTGTACCCGCCTATTCCAATTTTTTTTGGCTGCTGCCATGTACCCAGGGTAGTTGTTACGTTGTAAGGTACTAGTCATACTGAACAATTCTTCATCTAATATCTCTGGGTCGCCACTTATGACTTTTTCTCGGTGTTGTAAGCAGCGGACGATCCCTTTCTTTACGCTGTATGGATGGTGAGAGTTGAAATTGAGGTACTGTCTGGTGAATGTCGGTTTACGGTATACGGATGTCTTGAACCCATGATATTAGAACATCCAGGAATGGGAGTGTGTTGTTACTCTCTTTCTCCATCGAGAACTGTATCAAAGGTCTTATTGTGTTCACATGGTCCAATAGAACCTGAAGATCTTCCTGATTCAGTCTTTCTTATCAAGTGGCAAAATGAATGTTGTCTTGAATGGCCATTCTTCGAGATATTTTTGCATTATTGCCGGAATTCCCCAGGGCTCTATTCTTAGATCTCCGTTGTTTTCGATGTTCGTAAATAAGCCTGATTGGTTCGATAAGAGCAAACTGGCAGGTGACCTAAAAACGACCGATAATCTATCGTTAAATAGGGCAAGGAGTAGCATGTTTACTTTAACTCCTCCAAAACGAAACTGATCTCTTTTAATCGTCTGAGAGAACCCTGTTTACTTTTCATCAGCATGACTGATTATCACTTCCAAGAGAGCGACTCATTGCGCCTTCTCAGATTAACGTTTTCCGCTGACATGACATGAAAAGACTATATTAAATCAGTTGCTAAGTCTGCAGCTAGGAAAGTTGGTTTACTCTGTCGAGTAAGACAATTTTTTTCTCGCCATATTCTATCTTACATATTTATAAGTGTACTATTCGTCTTTGCTTTGGATATTGCTACAACATCTCTTTTGGTGCTCCTGCTATATATTATAGAGATTCTAGAGAATCTGCGGTGTTATTGGTTCTAACATTGCATCTCGGCTTCAGTCACTTCCCCACCGCCATAATGTAGCGACTCTGTGCCTTTTATATAAATACGTTCATAATAAATATTCTTGTGAAATTTCCTTAATGGTACTTAGATTTCATGAATTTATGCTCAGTACTAGATTGGCAACAAGGTCCCATTTTCCATTTGAAATAGCTATATGTAAGCTTAAGTTCTATGCTAACAGTTTCTTCTATTGCACTTCTCGCTTGTGGAACCATCTTCCGGTTTCTTGCTTCCTAGTCAACTTTGATCTTCAAAATTTAAATGCAATATCCATCGTTATCGTCTGTCGTCTTAATTCTTGTTCTTTTATTGTCCTTAATATTATATTTTCTCATATAATCTAACACACAGTAAACCCTTGCGACCTAATGCCTTGCTTGGGTGAAGTGAGTAAAACATAGACAAAAACAAATTAGATATTTACATCTATAAAAAACGAAAAAAATAACACTAAAGGTAGAAAGAGAGACTAAATATGTATGAGAAAATGTGAGAAAGGCATAATACAAGTTATTGCGAGTGACAAAATGAAAATTAGGTAAGTATAAGCAATATAAACATGAGACTACAATTTCATCAGGTTGGAAAAATATTTTGGTAATAGTTGTTTGGAAACGGAAAATAGTTAATATGTAAATCTAAATCTTTAATAAAGAACTAAACTCGCATATTTTAATTTTAGTTATTGAAAACAAATATTTTATCTCATTATTTAATTTGTTCATTGATAGTCATTGTTGTGTAAGTAGCAATAAACAGTCATTATACTGTTTACATTTTTTGAGACAGAGACCCGGTAAAAAGAATGTATAAATGCATGAAAAATAAAATAAAATGTAAAAGTATTTACTATGATTAGTTTAAACTAACTCAATCCATATCGGCGATGCACAAGTGAGGATGAAATTTGCTGCACAATACTCACAGTGTACTAGGTTTCTTCAGTAACAATAGTTCTTCAGAGAAATGACCAAGAAAACATAATAATTACAATGTTTTATAACATTTATGAATTTAGAAAATAGAAAATTTAATCAACTTATGAATAAAGGAAAATTCAGAGATTTATTTGAAATTTTTTTCGACTCATTTCTGCAGGAACATTTTTCAGTGAATGTTGCATCTTATATTTATAAAGTTTATCAATGTCCTCTCTTGCAAGAAAGATTCTTCGAGGTATTCGCTGAAATTATTGATCCCCCATGTACACCCTAGACATGAATGATTCTCCATCTGCTTTCTTGCAATGCTGATTCCGCATGTACTGATTGCAAGTACGACCGCTTGTCCGTGTATTCGTCCTGCAAACATGACACCAATTTTGAACTGATGGTAATGATTGAAGAATATCATCCATCAATTTGTTATTACTTTTCTCACTTACTGAAAGCCCTATGTAACAGTTCTAACATAGCAATTAAAATAAACATTGTAGAATTTCGAATAAGTAAAACCATAATTCATTGGATTTGTTGTCTCGGGTCTAAAAAATTTAAACAAGAGTATCGATTAATAATATTATGTACGCATTTCATTTTATACTATTTAGAAACACCTATCTATTATCATCGACAAAACACTTAAAATATATTTACACTTATTCTTGCATTAAAAATGAGATTATTCTCTTGAGGACAATCTGTGTTTTTGTAGCAACTGATTGATGTTTTATAGAATTTTTAAAAAAAGCAGTAATATGAAATTTTGAAAAGTTCTGCGAGTACGTAGTCACAAGCACGGACAAAAAGTATATTTCAAAGTGATAACTGATGAAATTATTTCAGAGACGGACCAAGTGAGTCAAACTTTTTATTTGTCCAAGGAATTACAATTTATTATATTTTTCGTGTAAATTTCTAAACACGAAAAAAAATCATGATTTCGTGTAACATTAATTGATTTTCAATTTAGAAGCATTTGAATTGGAATATATTAATTAGAACTATTAGGTTTTATGCTGACTTGTAAGTTGTATCGTGTATCTTTGAAAATGTATGTGTGTTTGTATATGCAGAATTATATGTGCAATGAGAATGTGTAACATATTCTCGTTGAATTAGAATAAATTTAACAACGAATACATTCAAAAAGCAAAATATAGAACCGTTTTAAACAACATAATTGTAAACGATACTGTCAAGAGCTAAGAATAGAAACAAACAAACTCTATAATATTTTAATTTAGTGTTTTGTTAGTAATATAAAGTATTTTAAATAAATGGAGAATTATCGTGCATTTCCAACTTAGATTTGAATGTTTTTCAATTACATATCAAAAAGTGATCAACAGTCTGGAATTTCACTGAAATGTGTTTTCATCTTTTTATAAACAATTTGAATTATCAATGCATTCATTCAGTATTTTAAATGTTTTGTTTTCATGGAAATACATTGGAGAATTATATTTACTATTGAAGATATCGAATGAATGCTATTTATTTAACTATATTATTTTATGGCAAGGATTTTTCTTTTTCAGGTATATCACAACAAAATGGTATTGCTTTTTTATCTGTAATCAACATTTCTTTTTATTGGAACATTTTCGTCTATAACTATGAGAATATAATAAAAATGACCCCAGATTTAAAAAATAACGAAAACTTCAAGAATAGACTGAAAAGTGTTATAAAAAATATATTTGCATTTTATGGATATCTGGAAATTTGTCGGTCAGTATGAAACTGAAAATGCATTAGGTATAAAGATATTTAAAAAAAATCATTTATTTATACTTTATGAATCGAATAAAGAAGAATCGTAGGCAACGTAAAAATTAAAGCAATTATCTCAGTAAAAAAAATCAACAAAAAATTGCCGTAGATTCGACAAAAATATAAGGAATATATATTGATGCTAACTAAAAGAAAAACAATTGGATCTTCTTATATTAATAATAATGATACTGACCCCAGATTTAATTTACATATATTAGAAGTGTCATTTATGGACACTGGTAGCACTGCTTTTACAAATAAGCAAGTGTACTCACTGGCTGAGTAAAGTTTTGTTGTCTAATCAGTCATCATGAGCTTATCTCTTTACAACCACGCTCCAAGTGAACAAAATAGAAACAAAAATATACACTCTTTAATGTAATTGATATGAAAGACATGAACTTCATTAAACATACACTCGCAAACTACACGCCTATGAATTCACATTTTTTTAGTGTATATGTATTTCTACGATCATATATCCACGCAAATACACTAATATGTGATGTATATATTCCATAGTTTTATAATTATATCATTATTTTTAACTTCTACTTGTCTAGAAATTGGCAGTGGACATTTTAACCACCCCTGTCAACATATCGGCTTTTCAGTTTTTACCAGTTTGTATATTTGATTATATTTTTCTATTTGTAAGTACTCGTTAAAGATTTGTATTGCAAAAGAAAGTTACATAAAGAATTAATCTTTATTAGGCGACAATCAGAAGACAACTTTCTTTGATGGGTGAAATAAGATCGAGTAAAAAACGTTAAAATTTTGGTAAGGAAGTAAGCCGATCCTTTTCAAACAATCCGAATGAAATAAAAGAAAATCGCTAAAAGTAAGCGGAATAAATACGTACATTCATGTAGCGAACACAAAAGAATGACATTTCTGAAAGAATAGAATAAAGTAAGACAGACGACTGAATTGGAATTGTAGAAATCAAAAGAGAAAAAAGAAGATGAAGCACTGAAATGAATAAAACATATCTTTTCATGCTTGTCTTTCTGCCTCTAACCGGCATTCAAATTATTATTACGTTATATTCATAATTGACATCATTCTATTCTAAAAAGAAATAAATTATTTGAAATCCTACACCGACATCAATAAGTCAGGTTGTAGAGGATTATATACAGGAATTCAGCATGTTCTATTTTTTGTAATATATTTATATATTAATTTATTTTCATGGAATATGAAATTGAAAAAAAAAATGAAATAATACATGCATAAATTAAAAATAAATAGAAAGACTAAAAAAAGATAAAAGAGAAAATCTTAATAGAAAGAATAATAAAAACTGAATAGATGAAAAGAGAGTTAAAAGATTTAAAAAAAGCAAACAAAAAACGAAACAAAAAAAACAAAACATCATAACAGATATTAAATCCGAAACGGTTATTGGATGACATATTTGATTTACCATAATAATACAGATATAATTTAGGTAATGGAAAATTATATGTTATTATTATTATTATTATTATTATTATTATTATTATTATTATTATTATTATTATTATTATAGTGTTTATTCTTTTGTATTTTAACGAAGAGTACAGATTAAGCAGTTTCATTCCATTGGTCTTGCCTTCTAACTTAGGCATTATCCGATTGTCAACAAGAGGATCAGGCAAAGATGCAAATTAGATAGGTCAAAGTCAAGAGAGTATATAAATTTAAATATCTGAGAAATGTTTTAACGGATGATGGAAAATGTGACAAAGGAATTCGAAGGCAGATTGGCAGAGCAAAAGATGCTTTCCAATAGCTGAACAAAGTATTAAGAAAATAGAAAATCATAAAATAAAATAAATAAATGTGCAGAATGGTACGTAAAATGAACCATCTTATATGACCGTGAATGATGGACAATTTCATCACAACAGAAATGTGGGTTTACGGAAGTATGCTGAGAATACTTTGAACAGAACATGTGAACAACGAAGAATTTTTAATTAAAATAGAAATATAAAACACATTTATATAGGCGCGGACTTATATAAAATATTGCAAATATTGCAGATAATGAGATATAATCCAGTGTGATCGGTTCTGTATATGGTAATTGTTGTGGTAGGATCCACCTAATTTGCATAGTGGAGTACCGACTATATAAATATGGTTGGTACCGGCAAGACATGAGAGGCGAATCAAGAGATTCAACTAGAGACTCTGCCCGACTGCGACTTAGTCAACACATTCTCCAGGAACGGTCTTCCCAGGAATATACAAAAAGACTATATGTAAATATTGTGTACACTTTCTTGTTTCAATACAGTTTGTTCTAAGTACATTTTGTGTTGCATTATTATTCCATGCATTAGTCAAGTTTCAACAGTAATGTCCGATGATTCTATCACATGAGCGAATGAAAAGAACTTCGAATATAAAAAAATAACAGTAATGACCACAGTGTAGCGACTCAGTCCTTAAGCTAATCAACGATTTTACTAATTTTAATTTAATGCTTTTAGACTGTAAGTAAATTATTTGATAAATTAGCGGCATCAGAATTGGTGTTGGATTTATTTTTTGTTTTTACCTATTTATGTCGCCGATTGTCTTGGATGTGGTGTTAAAGATTTTGGTATTAGGGATAAGTAATTTATTTACAAGTTTTGTAAAATCGATGTTACATGGTAGGAGTATGAATTGTGTGTTGTCATTGTTAGAAGTGCTATTCAGATGCCGCTATTTATCAAATTGGTTACAATTGGCTTTTATGTCGGAAGAACATAACGAGATCTAAAAGCCCGTATCTATGAACACAAAAAAGATTTACGTTTAGATAACCATTCAAACTCTCTCGTGACACAAAGAAACATAACTGGTCATAACCATGATTTTACAAATACCACCCTAATTACATAATTCTTTACGTCGGAGGTACTTCAAGGTCCTACTAGTAATAATAATACCAACTGCAGCACGTCAAATCATTATATGACATCAACAAGCTTTATTGAATCCATCCTTGTTTGTAGTGCGGGGTTAAATCATGTTTCACTACATAACGAACTGTTAAATAAGCTGCAGCGATCATTTGAAATTAAAATCCTTCTTCACAATCTTATCCTCGCAAATTACTTACAGATGGAGGGGAGTATCTTTGAAGCTATTATCTTGGTGGATTGCAAACAGAGCACCACTTTGAAAGAATATAAAGGTAGTTTTTACTTATAAATTGTCTTTTCACGTTGTGCATTCAATAAGGTTATTGTGAATATAAGAAAATAAAGATCAGCTAAAAATACATCAACAAAAAGCAGCAGTGAGGGGACGACAGAGAAAACGAGGTGAGCATTTTGGGACAGAAGAGTAACAAGCAACGTGTAATAGAGAAATAATTCCATAAGAGAGAAATATTATGGAAGAGAACGACAGACAAGATTATATTCAGAACAGCAGAAACAGATGTCATGAAATAATAAATGTTATCCGACTCAAGCTCCTTGAATATTATGCTGAACTCCATAATGTTCTCGAAGTGGCTGTAACATTTCGCATATCAAGGTAGTTGTTAAACATGCTTGCCATAATGTGTGTATTCGATCATCTTATGAATGCACTGCATCTTTGGAATAAAAACAGGCACAGCATGCTTGAATATCTCCTTATACCTAATCAAACAGCTGCCCCGAAAATTTAGCACTCCATCAACTTTCAGAGAGAAGTTTCATTCTTGCGGAGCACTTGCTCTCCTTGAACCAACAGGCGAACCTCAAGTAGTGAAAATATTGGTCAAATCATTCCACCAAACTTTGAATCATTAAACATCGAAAAATGCAAGTGGTAAATACTGTAATGCATGATATAGCTGCAGCATAAAGGACCGAACAAGACATAAGGATGTACTTTTACTTGGGTGCACCTATTGGATTATGGAAAACCTATTTAATCAATATATTACAAGATCACTTAAATACAAACCCCATTATACCATTAATAGTTGCAGAGTCTTCCAGTGACGTCGATGCAGAACTCGGGTTTACTGTATCCCACTAGCAGTGCACCATTGGTTCTGTAACTTCTCGCATTTTTTCTCTCTAAATATTTACGAAGCTTTTAAGAATTCTATTCTTTTGCTTATGTTCTCGTCTGATCTTAGCATGTGTACATATGAATATATTATGGGACAACATTAGAATCTATTTATTTATAAACGATTTGATCGCATTTTATGTTACTGTTATCATGCATAAACGTAAATAATTTCATGCGTTTCTTTGACCTCACTCATATTTTAAAAAGCATTATAAATTATTAAAATCTTTGTAAGAACATTAATAATGCAACAAGCGCTGAAATAATTTTTTTAATGCTATCTCTAATACACACATAACATATATCTCCAGATTAGGCATGGCCCAAACCTAAACCGAGAAAAATTACAGGAAATTCTAATATTTCTTTTCATGTGGGGAGAATGTATATAATTCATATCCTATTCCACTTTATGAAAAATGTTTTCAGATTATTAGCGAAGTTGCGTATCGTAACACATTGTATTATTTTTAAGAGAGACTGCCACTTTTCTGATAACTATCTGGGAATTATCATGGGCTGAAAAGAACAGAGTGCCGCATTAACATTTTTATTTGTAAATCCGTGTAATTTACAGAGGTCCTGCTATTAAATATGAATCCTTTTTTCTGAAGAAATTACGTTGTTGTTTTTAATATCACAATATTTATTCAAGTCATAACGTTTTTGAATATGTGAGCTCCTTTGTTGTGAGAATTCATTATCGGCAACCCTATTTCATTAAGAAAATTAAATTTTTTGTTTTGAATTTAACTTGTTTCAACTAATCTGAATGAACTACTGATAGCCGAACTCATCAGGTGTACTTGCTATAAATTCTATTTCACTTGCACATTTAGCCGTTCAGTTTAACCTGAAGGTAAGTCCTTGGTTTTGGCAGATTTTATTACATATGCTTATATATAGATAATAATGAAACATGTAATCATAGTTTAGAAATTAGATACAAGATTATAAATGATGTCGTAGATATGTTTTTCTACACAATTTACTGCCCTTAAATCAATACTTCGAAACGTCATTCTAAATTTCAAAGAATTAAATGCAGTAGTAAATGGACGTGGGTATGCTAGGTAATATAAAGTTTTGGCTATATCAGAAAGGAAACTTGTAAGAACTTAAAATAAGCGAAATATTAGAATTCAGCAATTAGGTTACAATTTGGAAGTCATTCGAATAAAAGTTTTAAGAAATACTATTACTAGAACCTTACAAGAATTAACTTTACTAGAGTCCTACCAGAGCAGACATACTAACATACCCGTCTTACATGAAACTTTTTCTCAGAGATATGCATTGTTTAGCATTTGAAAATGGGCATGTTGACAAGCATCACATTCACAATATACTAAGTTTTATGAAGCTTTCAACCCAAACATGCCATTTTTATAGCACAACACATTTTTGAAATAACAACCAGAAGAAAAAACCAACCATCGTCGTTGTAAGACTGATACATGATATAAAGAGGCTTCATAGCACCGAAAAAAAAAACATGCGGCCCTGCCGTGAGATGCATATCATTTCTAAGTTGCGTCTCTGGCTTCGGGCAGAGAGCGACACTGTTGTGGCGTCTATCTGTGGACAGAAGCACAGCTGAGGAAAATAATAGTTTCAGGTGCCAACACTGGGGAATAGCTGCTCAGCCCTGGGGAACCGCTGCCCGAGGTTGCAACCTCTCATTGCACTAGAGTGGGACATCGGTGGCGGTTGCGGGGACTTGGGCAAATTTGTACTTCTCCTGAGTGTACGCGCTCGGGTTCCTCACATTAAACATGACTTTGTGTCACATCCCCTCTCAGTGGCGAGACATTAAAAAATATCCAAGGTTCCTAGGTCAAGTTGACGAGGATGAAAACGTAGTATCTGTTCCAGCAGCAGCAGCAGTAGCTGCGGCTGACAGCCAGCCACGGCACCAACCATCAGCAGCTGTTGCAGCTAGCTAGTGATTATCATTTCCAGCTTGCCATGGGCTGTCGCTCCAACTAGCCTTCTCTTTCCAGTCAATGGAAATGATATAAAAGAAACTATCGTCTTCAGGACAACGCTCTTCAGCAACAACAAAACTGTCCTTTTCAGGACAACGTTACCCAGCGACTACCAAAACTGTCCTTCTCAGGACAACGCTGTTCTCTACATAGGCTTGCAATGTTATTTTTGTTCGTGCATTTTTTTAACAAAAATAAACTTGGCAATATTTTTACTCAAGTCATCGCCTTGATTGTTATTGTCTTCCGTCCTTCAGTATCTATTTACGAGCCTGCAACCGTTCAGTACTTTGTAGACGTTTTTCTGGAACAGAAAGTTTGTTAATGGAATAAAGAGGATTACTGTGAAATACTTTTCTTGTAGTAGATGCAGCTATTGATTTAATGTAGTTGTATTGCTTCAAGTCAGTTGAAAACGTAAGGCCAAGAAGATGCAGTGTGAGGTTCTACTGATAACGGACAAGAAATTTTCTCTCTTGTAGTTAAATGAGAGCAGTTTAGCTTTGGAGGTATTAAAATTTACAAGCTATTTCCTGCCCCAGTAAACTGATTGGAAGTCCTTCTCAAGAGCAACAGCCAGGTTAACTTTGTCAGCAATGACGGATCTGCTATGAGACAGGAATAAATGCTTACTTGGGAATTGATGACATCAGGAAGATCATTGATGAACATCAGAAACAGCATTGGACCCAGGATAGGACCTTTGGGGACACGCGCATTCAAGTGAAATGATTAGGAAGCGAGCCCATTCAAATAACATTAATTTCATGACTTAATAGGAATGACTGGATTAAAGCAAACAATTGTCCTGTAATACTGTTGCCCTGAAACTTATGTAGAATACTGACATGCCAAACTCTATCAAATGCATTTGAGATATCTAGAGCCAAATCACGAGCTTGATATATATATTCAGTGATGACCATAAGCACATTGGCGGTAAACCGGGCAAAACAGAATCCATATTTTATGTCAGAGAGTAGGTCGTGAGAGGAAAGATGCTTAACCCCTTCAGTATTGATTAATACTTTGAATACTTTGCGGAAAAGCGATACAAGATTAATAGGGCGATATTTAGAGGGATCATATTGTTTTCCAGAGTTCTTAAAAATAGGATCTACAGAGGAGGACTTCCAACAAGCTGGAAAGCAGGTAGTAACGAGGCAATAGTTGGAGAGTTGGAGAGAACTGAGAACATTTCGGGAGCACATTTCGACGGCTGGTATCCCATCAGCTCAACTTGCCCAATGGGAGTCTAATTTAGAAATGATATTCGAGACCATTGACTGGGTTATGCGCTTGTCATTCGGTATACCCTCAGTTCCAGGGGAAATCAGATGTAGTTACTCCAGATTACTCGAGTATTGATTTGGAAGAGAATTTCCCAGAAAAGCATTTAGCCTCATCTGCAGTAGACGTCAGGACTTTGAATTGTTTGAATAGTGGATGAATTGAAGATTTGTTTTTGTTCAGCACACTCTTGAAGAGCCACACATAATATCCGAAACAGAACATGCGAGATGCTGTACATTGTTTCATTCTGTCTGCAAACAGTAACTTCACTTAATTGAGGACAGGCTTGCACTCGGTATGAGCAAAGACAAATAGACGTCTGTTGCAATCAGACGTGTCGTCTGGTACATCCAGAAAAAGTAATTCCTGTGGGCTATATCGACCGAGTATGCAGGCGAGAACCACAGTGACGAACGCGGTTGAACTTGATAATTCCTTAGTGGAATGAAGCCATCGATGCCGGTTTTCACCCAGGAGGAGACCTCAGACGCGCCTTTTTAAACAGGATGATTAAAAATTTCTTTCCATGGGACGTAACGAAGGAAATCACGGAGGGAGTTGCAATCTGCTCGTTGATAACAGAAGAATAATCTATTGGTAGGAGAACGGAGTGAGATGTTTACAGGCACTAATGCATCATCAGAGTTGCCAAGAGGGCAGGGCTGCTCGATACAACAAGAGTCAGGGATAAAGGTAAGAAAGAGATCCAGAAGTGAAGCCAACCTTCTTCTCAATTGAGCAATCGTGAGAGGAAAAAGATCATTCAGTCCTTTATTAATGGTACCAACATTCATACTCTGGCTTCCATCAACAAATTACCTTCAAGAACCATCAACAGAACGGTGAATAATTTAAAAAAAAGAGGAAACAGTAGAGAGAAATACTGGATCAGGAGGTCACAACAGGAAGATGAATCGTTATTTCCACTTAGATCTAAAGAGAATGGTTAGAAAAGATCCATCTCAATTCATAAGACGTTTGGCACGTGAGAGGAGATTCAGTTATGACAGTCTAAAGACTGAAAAAAGACACGAAAATGAAATTGTACGTGAAACGTGTGAAGCAACATATTATTCCAGGACAGAAAATTACAAGGTTAAAGAGGGTGAAGATCATCTTGAATAATTTGGAAAATGAACCTGGAATAACACACACACACACACACACACACACACACACACACACACACACACACACACACACACACACGCACATATATATATATATATATATATATATATATATAATCTTCAGACACACTGGGTTGTATATTAATATTCCTTCTTTTTTATTATTATTTCATTTAGATTCCTCGACTAGTTTCGGCCAACATGGCCATCATCAGGAGAAAAATAATTTTCTGCTTGTTGGTAGCAGTAAACGAGAGAAATGAACGTCTTGATGGAGAAAATGAACTTTTGTCTGTAGTTTTCTTTTGTTTTTTATTTAACACGAATTTTGGTCAGTCTTTGTGTTGGTCAAACAGTCTCTTTTAAGTTGTTATTTTAGATAAGAGCTGGATGGATTCACGCTGCTCTGAATTCCCATAGTCATTTTGACACTTTTATTGGTTCCTGGAAAGGGGATGTGTCTCTGTTAAGTGTGTGTGTGTGTGTGTGTGTGTGTGTGTGTGTGTGTGTGTGTGTGTGTTATTTGGTTCTTAGGGAGTGAGTGAGTATGATGTTTGTTAGCGTGTATATTACTATGGGTGTGTTTTATCATTTGGCTTATTAGGGAGTACGATGTGTGTAAGTGTGTATATTCCTGTGGATGTGTGTATAAGTGTGAGGCCTCAACACCTCCGTAAGCATGTCTGTCTTGTATGGGTGAGAAATGTGGTTAGGTTTTGATTTGTAGGGTTATATATTAATACTATCTATATTGTTAAATTTATGGTTTAGCCCGGCTGGATAGTGTGTTTTTAAACGTTGTATCCACTTATTCTCATGGAACTCTAAAATCTTTCTAATGTTATCTGCTCTGGGCTTTTCTATTCACTCAATTATAGTGAATTTGGCATGGGTTTTGAAATCGTGTTTTTCTAGGCGGAAATGTTGTTCTACAGGTAATAATCTTTCATGGGGTGTCGACTGCGATAATTATTAATTCTGTAGTGAAACGGCCTGATATATATATATATATATATATATATATATATATATATATATATATATATATATATATATATATATATATATTTGAACTTCCGATCCTTAGCTATGAATAATTAATGATGAACATGTCATTTTCGTTTATGATCGATTTCATCACGATTCCTCTGTTAAGCTTGAAGAGTAATTATACATTCTTATAATTCAAAGCTGAGTTCAATAGTGTTATAAAAATACTCGGCGAATTAGATATCTTTAATCATTTCTAGGATACATCGGTTCAAAGCTTAATCTGACAAATCGACAATTTCGCAGTTAATCCATATATATATATATATATATATATATATATATATATATATATATATATATATATATATATATACATACATGTGTCTGTGTCTGTTCGCGCGTGCGCGTGTGTGTAAGTGTGGGTTTACAGGAGTCTGTTTAATGCCCAAACGCATAACAGAAGCAAAATTAATCAACTCTATATGATGTTAGCGAAAGCCTTTGTTGAAACATTGACACATGAGTGTGCAGACTACAACAATGAATGCATTAATCAGTCACATTTTCAAATATATGTCTGAATATGCATACGTGCGCATGAAATGCGATGTAGACAAAGCTCATTTAAAATCTAAACATATATTTTATTGTGTCTGAAGCTCCCCACCGATTTCCCTCCTTTGATTACAGTCAGGTTACAGGTGCAAAAATCTGCCTTTTGTCTGCCTTCACCTGGAGATAAATTTGTTGCATGACGCTTGTTTGATGTTCCAAATATTCTTCATTACTTTTAGCGGATTGAAAATAATTTTTTTCAGAACATTTTTGGGTTATGTAAATTCAGCTCAAGTGATAGAAAAGTTTTTAAGTGTGAATGAAGAATAGCCTCAGTAAGTTTCTTTCTGCAATGAATATGACGGACTGTGTAAAAACGTTTGCTTGAAAAATCTGTTGTCATAAATACCAAATGCATGTTGATATATTTGTTTACAAATTCATATGCGATGAACGCATTGTCTTTTAATAAATGTTTTTAGCTGAAACTTTAACTTTACCGCAGCGGAAAAATAAAAAAGCCTCCCTAGAAATAGGAGGAAGAAAGTCAATTGGAAATATAGGCGGGTCTTCAAAAGGAACCATTTAATGACTTGAACAATTCCTCATAATCGGAAAATACTAGGATACATTGTACTAATTTTTTTTCTTAGCAAAGAAGTCGATAGTCTGCATCAAACAAAATGAACAGGGAATAAATTAACAGATTATAAGAATAACAGAGAAATCCACTGAATATATAAAAATTATTGTGTTCATTTTTTGTAATTATAATATTTCTGCTCTAATTTTATTTCATCATGTTCAGTTTGTTAAGGCCTATATATGTTGTCCCATGTTTTGGTGTACTTTATTAACATACCGCCATAATAATGATTTTGATTTATATGGCCAGTCTTAAAGTTATAAAGAAGCAAGTGTGTTACGAAATCCTAATTGGACTGAATTTTAAATTCATAGGATTACCACAAAACAAACCGAAAATAAGGTTTATAAAGAATCGATTTAATGAAGTTTCACAGAATATGAATGACAACGGATATACAAAATCCATTCAAAAATCCTTGAACAAAATTAATATATTGTTTTTGTTTGTAAACGAGTGCAATGGCTATGTTATCGAATCGGAATTTCAAGAAGTTTATAATCGCATCACATTGTTTCCCTCAGCAAATAGATTGATAGCTCAACAGAGTAGGGCGTTCTTTAATCTGGAAAGAGAAATGCTTGTTAGAAATTATTTTTTGTACTTTGTCTATTTCGTTAGTTTGAAACACCTATCTCTTAAACATTCAGTTTTATACAATACCAATTTGAATGCTTTTGTTCTCTTAATACTACTACTACTACTACTAATAATAATAATAATAATAATATATAGTCACCTATCAGGTATAATAAATAAAAATGTTTCACTTAGTATTATAACATATTTATAAAGTTATTAATATAAATTCTCTAAAATAAAAGCCTTAGTGTAATAGTCAAATGTAATAAAACTTGTGCATGAAATATATTGCCTACCTTGGAGCAGATATTTATATTTTTTAGAACACTAATCAACAGATATTTAATTCTTGCAGTTTTAATTCATCATGTCGTTTTCTTTCAAAAGAGTATTTTTATGAGTTAGTTCGTGACCTAAGAATGCAGCCAATAAAGGGCGAATGCATTTTCATTAATTTTAGAGATATGAGATGAGGATACGTTATAAAATACGGCTATTGCTGACCTACAATGCAAGACATTTATAAATGATATAATGATGCTTTATACAAATGTATACGTACGGCTATATACAGGGTGTATCGAAAGTACTTTCACAAAATTTGGGGCTGGTTCTTTAAGCCAAAACAAGAACAAAAGTCAAGATAAATCCTTCTTTTTTAAGCTATTAAATTTAAAGAAATTTTACGGTAGATGGCACTGCGCTGCCATATAGCCAAGTTTACATTTGTCAATCGTTTACATTTGTGGCTAATCTGTCTTCAACGTTTAACGGTGTAGTATTGAGTAAACTGAGAATCGTCCCGTTTAAGAATGACAGGTTATTCATATCGTGGGCAGGCAGATATGATTTTACATACAGACGCGCGAATGGTAATAGACGCGAGGCTGCACGTCTGTATCAGATTGCGTTTCCAGACCGAGGACAGCCGAATCATCCAGCATTTGCTGCTGTTTATCTATTCTGAGATAGAATCAGTGGCACCACAAACTATGGTTCGTACGCCTGACCACAAAGAACAAATTCTAAAGACTGTCGGAGACGATGCAGGTATCAGCACATGTCAAGTGAACCTAGCATGTCGTATATCCCAGAGACTATATGAAAGGGTTCACCAGTTAATGATCCGAATGGTGCATGCATCTGTAGAATCAAGGGGAGGATATTTTTAACATTTGTTATGAGTTGCTGTATGTCTTTTAGACATATCTTTATATGAACATTTTCCGTGTTTTTTCGCCCTTAAAGTTTACATAAATATTTTCGATACACCCTAAATATACATACATATATATATATATATATATATATATATATATATATATATATATATATATATATATATATATATATATATATGTATGTATGTATGTATGTATGCGTGTGTGTGTGTGTGTACGGGAAAATAAATGTTTGTTTCAACTTCAGAGATATCAGACGAAGAAATATTAACCCCCTACGATAATAGAACATATTAACCAAGCAAAAATACTTCAATGATTACGTTGACTTTCAATTTGGGATGTAGGTAAACCGCCTTAATAAGAATCAAATTCAAAGATAAAAAAATTACAAGTATCCTCTTTGTTTTCAATCATATTCTTGCAAAATATTTTAGAACGTAACGATTTAAATAACTAATCACACTCCCAATCTTCAAGTTCGATTTGATAATCCATACTAATCTTTCTTGCGAGAGTCTAAGACTAATTCATCCTCATTCGCAAGCACAGGTACAGTCATGTTGCTATTTGTTAATTTCATATTGGTAAAGAATCAATGATGCATCATGCTGATGTTTCTATGATCATTTTTACCTTCACACTTTACATAAAATTGTTGCATTTGCTGAGATTTCTCCATCGTGACATTGAAAATAGAAACTGAAATTAGTTCCAAAGACTTGAAATGATGAAGCCGTAATTTAGCGAGTAATACATGTTTCGTGTCGATACACAACTGTCACGTGTCCTGATTATCTATAATTTACTCTTCAACACATTTTACTTCTCGCTAGTTGTAGTTTTCACTGTCAGGACGCTCACAATTTTGCAAACTACCAAAATAACTTTTATTATAACTAAAGAGCAGAAATTAGAGCCAACATAGGATACAGGACGTACTTCCAGTTTTGCTTTAAAAGATTTTCGCTTTGTTAGCATTCTTAAGATCTGTTTCTTTAAATAGCAATAATATTTTAGAGTAGTTTACTTTGTTCGTTTCACCTTCTTTCTGCTACTAATTTTACACGTTCTTTTTTGTGTTACTCTTAACTACAATTAGTAGGCATATTAACTGCAACTACTATAAAACTGTTTGAAGTTTACAAATTTTAGTTTTACGTTAGTCAGAGATAATTATTGTTATATTTTGTTATATTTTTCGTGTAAACTCGTAATACACTCTCTAGAATATTTTGAATCAAACCTCGATGGCAACAACATATCCTCTTCAAGATATTACAGTAGATTTCCATTTCTCATTTCATTCATATTCTAAAAAGACATATTCTCGCGTAATTTTCATCATTTATAAAAATAATCACAAGCTAATGTTATTCCCTTTAGAAAATTATGAAATCTCCAGTCGGACTTGGCTGAGTCAAGAGAAGCGAAACGTTACAGAAAAAATATATTCCCAGTTGATATGAAGAAATATTTGTTATTGACGATAAAGTAAATAATGCTGGAAAATAGAGGATTATCAAAGACTTTCATTAGTAGTATATAAATTTAAATATATTTTTAAATTCATGTAGAGACACACACACAATATTCTCTTAAAATAGTATAGGCACACACACACACACACACACACACACACACACACACACATATATATATATATATATATATGTGTATAATATTTAATTAGTACAATAATTTATTTGCTTGGTTTTGCTTGATTAAAAAAGAACAACTTTTCCCAATTAGGAGGTAAAATATTTATGTTAATTGTGAGAAGATTTGAATTTTATGCAAGGACAATAATTTTTTCAGAGAAAGAAAAACTGACATTACTATATCAATATTTCAAGAGATGTCATTAATTCAGTCGGCGTAAGTTGTTCATCTTTTGATTGCATCTGTCTATTATGTCTGCTTGGCGCGTAAAACGTTAGCAAATTTTCCTTCAGACGATGTTTGAGCCAAGGTAAATTGTTAATATTTCGAAAACTTATTTTCAATAAAGATCTTTTCACTACTTTCAGGTTGTCGGTGCTACTCAGTCTTTTTATCTCATCGTAGTAGCCAGTACATGACGGATGTACTCAGATACTATTTGTAAAATCGGCGACAAGTATGAGTTATTTTATTGCTAACTTTTTTCTTCGTATACGCATGGCTCATAGACAGAATAGTGTGTAATGTATGTATCTTCCAGTGTGTCTGCTTATTATTTCACCACGTCTGGAGAAAATTTATTGTATCACATAGATAATCCACATCAATACAGGAAGGAGGTTCAATGTCCAAAGCGAGAGGAATTTCAGAGATAGCTTGAGAGGAATAGTGATGACGAACTAAAGGTCGGCAATATCATCCCCGCATAAAAAGATCAGGCCTAGAAGGTGACCGTAAAGATGTTGTGATTATGAGTGCGCCTATTAGAGTGTGTGGTATAAAGGGAAAGAAAAGTGGGAAAAGGAAAACGACAGGAAATACAAAGAAATCAGTTGGCGCAATGGACAGATTGAGAGGTCGAGTGAGTGGAGAGCAAGAAAAGAACGACATTTAGAATGAGAGAAGAGTAAAGCTTAGAAAAAGAGAGGAAAAGAGGAAGAATGAATTTGCGATCAATGCTTGTTAGTGGCAAACATTTCATGCAAGAACTGTATACCTTTCCTGCAGCTACAACGTGAGATAAGGGACATTAAGTATTGAGAGAAGGAAAACTGAATTGAGGAATGCTACTATGAATGATGGAAAGTGTTATAAAAAATTCAAGAAAAGCGAAAGAAAAAATAAGCTTCGGATTTTCAGATAGATAGATAGATACACAGAGAGAAAGATTTGTTGAATGAGGAAAGAGAAATAGAGAGATATTTTATGAATGAAGGAAAACGAGTGGGAGAGAGAGAGGAAGGGGAAAGCGTAAAAGAAAGGAATGCACAAAGGAAATAAAAATAGTAAATAAGGCTGAATACAAAAAGAAATTGAGAAGAAAGGAAAAAAGAAAGAGAGAGGATACAGCAATAAAGAGAATAAAGGTAGAAGTAAATTGAAAACTAAATGCAAACTGAAGAAATACACCAAAAAAGATGAAAAGCTAAAGAAAATATCATGAATGAGAAATTCACCTGAATCTAAAGCAAGTAAGAGGATAATATATGAAAAAGACAGGCAATGATAAACAAATAAAGAAAAGATGACGAATGAGAACAAATAAAATCACAAAATCGAAAAATAAAACAAACTATACATGAAAGAAAGAAGTTTTATGGAAGAGAAAGCAGTGATAAGAAAGAGCCAAGTGAAGGCATATTTAAAAAGAAAGCGGTAAAGACGATTCACATAAGTAAGCAAAGGAAAAAGCTAAAGTGCGGTAAAAAGGAAAAAAAATGAAAGAGAAATGATTCGATGAATGAGAACGCCAATATTGGGATGCGGGGAGGAAACACGACGCGAAACGAAGCTGAAAATCGTTGGCACACAGAACTGTGCTGGCGGGAGTGGGCCCAAATTGGCGTGTCGGCCACTTGTTGACCTTGGTCAATCTAAGGCCTGCACGCTAATCTAACCACTTTTGTAACCCTGCGGCGAAACTAATGTTGCCAACGAGCATCAACTGAACCCATCTCAGCGCTCTACTCTTCCCTTATTTTTCTTCACACACCGCTTCAACATCACACTTTTTCTCACAGATATTTTTCATACAAACTAAGCGAACACTTCGATATAGACTTTCTCCTTTACAAATACATTCGCAAAATATGCAAACAAGAAGCACATTCCCGTTTCTTTATTTGTACCCTTTTGTCAATGTGTGTGTCTTATACTTACTCGGCTTGCATCTGCTTAAATTACGATATTTTAGAAGTATGAATTTGAAGAACGTCAAAGACTTGTTAATATCGTTATATATATATATATATATATATATATATATATATATATATATATATATATATATATATATATATATGTATGTGTGTATGTATGTATGTGTGTATGTGTGTGTGTGTTTGTGTGTTAATAAAACAAGGATAAAAGAAAGGGTACGAATATAATCAATACATTAGACATTTAAAAATATTAATTATTAAGTATATGACAGAAATGAATCGCGGAGAGAAAGGTTTTAAGGTCGGAATTTTCGGACACGCCTGTGTCCTTCATCAATGAGTCGAGGTATATACAGAGGAATGGAAATTACTCACCAACAGATGTTTTTGCAGATGAGGTATTTTTCAATGGAAATCGTATTGTTAGAAAAAAAACTGATCTCTGTCTGATTCCTCGATGTGCGAAACCTTTTATGAAAATAAACTTAAATTTAAAAATTTGATCGGTGTAAGTGTGCGTCGTGGACGGTGGAGTGAGCTTGTATACGAAGATGAAGACAGTTATAGTTATACAGCATTTTCGACTTCAATCCTGGGAAACTTATGCTTAATATCTATCTTTATATATGCACAAATATTAAAAAAAAACAAGGAATTTCAACAGTGCGCTCAAACAGTATTTCCGCCAAACTTTGTGAGTATTACCAATTTTTGAACTAATGCATACAAGAAAGAAAATTTTTTGACAAATCGTTTAAAACTAGCTGTTAATATGAACATTTTTATTGTCATTTGACGAAATTTAGTTGGCTTCTCGTATAAAAATTTGCTCATGTAAGTCTATTATGCAAAGAAATACATGAGAGAGAGAGAGAGAGAAAGATAGAAAGAGAGAGAGAAAGAGAGAGAGAAAGGGTGAGAGAATACCTGTATTTGATTGAAATATTCCTGAAAAATAAAACCTACTTTATAGTTGCAGCCTATTTAACCACATGTGAAATAGTTTCCTTGGAAATTATTTCATACTCTCGAGATCATACGCTAAATTACCAGAATCCAGAATGGAAGAATATTGACGATGATAGTACTGTAGTAGAAAATAAAGAAAAGAGCAGAAATGAACTAAACAAGATAAAGCGCGGTAGTTTTCTACGCAAATGACATGGAAATGCTTTTGAAACGGAGACTAACTATGAATTAATGAGTATCATAAAACAACCTTCATCCTTATAAGTAAGAATAATGAAGTATTAATGATTTGTTTTGTTAATTATTATTAATTCTGCAAGTTCAGAAACTGTTGCTAGGAATTATAATGTTTAAATACACACATACACACACGTATACACACACACACACACACACACACACACACACACACACACACACACACATATATATATATATATATATATATATATATATATATATATATATATGGTTTCGATGTTAAGGATTAAACTTTCAGAGACAAATGCAGCTATATATCTATTCATTTATACGTGTTAACATGTAAGTATGCCATTAAGTCCGTTTGTATATATGTGCTAATCTTCTCATTGATGTAATACTTTTAGATTTATAAAACATAAATTGTGCACGCGAAAGAAGGACTCGCTGTGGATTTGTTGAATCTGCGAGGAATAATGGATGTGGTAGAATGCACTCTATTGATCAAACTTCATCAGATAAAAGCAGTATGTCTATTTGTCCTAGTATTAAGAATCTAAAAATACTTGTTAGCGATTCTTTTCTGCTTGTATGTAGTAGGATAATCCAAAGAATATTATTTTCTAATGGAATCATTCCTCCATGAAATACAAATGCATTAGCTGTTCCACACGCAATCTTCTTTCCGCATTTCTTTCATTAAGCAATTACGCACATACTATGTTGCGATGAGATTAACCATTGAAAATGCAGTATATTGACAACTTATAATTCCACGGTTTTATTTGTTTCTCATTTTTAAAATATTCTTTTGACTTACTTCTTTCCAGAAAGTGACTCTTCCTTCGCTTTTCCCCGTTTTCGTTTTATCATTTTATCCAACTTGTGCCTCTACTTTGAGACAATTCATATCGTCAGTTTTACATTTGTTTGCAGGTATAATCATATTTCCATTTACTCTGATCAAGATTTAATATATTTCTTTTTTCTTCTCTTTCTTTCTTTCTTTCTTTCTTTCTTTCTTCCTTTCTTTCTTTCTTACGCGATTAATCTACTTCTCAAGCGATTTCAATCTTCACAGTTTGATTTGCTAATAAAATACAAATTTTAAATAAAAAAAATTATTAAGAAAATTTTTAACCTGTTTACGCATGAAATGTTTATAGATAGATTTGATTAAAACCATACTAGACAAGATAGTCAAAGAAAGCAAGACGAAAGGACTAACAATTAATTGTAAAAAGACGCAACCCATAGTTGTCAAGAGTAAAGAAAATCCTAGTTATGATTCACGTATCAAGGTTACTTCAATGCCATACAGGTATGAAAATTACTAACAGATGATAGAAAATGCGCTGCAAAAAATTCAAAGCCACACAGGAATAGTGGCAGACGAAATTTAGAAACAAAGCAGGAAATTAGGGAATAGCAGAATATAACTATAAAGAAACAAAATATTTCAGAACCGCGTTTTAGCTAGTAAATGCTGGCCAATTTCATTGTCAACGAGGAAAAGACTTGAAGCGAGAAATATATGACTTTAGAGACGAATGCTGAGAAGACCATTGAAATATCAGGATAGAAATGAAGGAATTTTAAAGAAATGTAATGAAGTAAGCGGGCTTGGAAAAGATATCACTAACTGGACATATCAAAGTCAAATTGAAGTACAAAAAATTGACAATTTTGATCAAATAAATGGCGGAACAAATATCACAAATCAAAGTTTTAACGAGGAAGTATTCTTGATGGTAACAATTGACGGGAAACTGGATACCCATAATCGCTAACGTCACGACTGGAGATGGCACATAGAGAAAGAAAAAAGAGGGAGAGAAACAGAGAGTGAAAGAGAGAGAAATATATAGAATCTATCAGAGAGACAGAGAAATAAAGAATCTATGAGAGGGGAAGGGAGAGAGATACGCGTATTGTTTACGAGTATCTAGAAATATCCCTTGTTATGTGTACGAATAGTATTTTGAACAGATAAATGTCAACTTAAAAAATTGTGATTTCGCATCATAGAAAATATGATCTCCGAAAGTGGAAAAACATCATAGATGATATGAGATTCATTTTACGAAGGCTTTCTAAAGCATTAAGATTAGATGTTTTAAATTGTTGTAATACTTAACTATCTTAAATATTCATTAAATTTTAATGAAAAAAGCCTTATTGTTCTTGAGGGTCTTATGTTATAATCCCTAATATATTTGGTTAAGCTAAAATAGTTTTATTATATTTTTCTTATTGTTTTAGTTAATATTTATGTTAATTTTTTTGGTTGATTAAATTTTTTAGAGAATCCGGTATTTAAACGTGTCTTTTCAATTACCGAGTTATTTATGAAATAATATGACGAATAAAAATAAATAGAACACATTTTAATAACTGTTACCTTATATCTGTATGGATAATTTCGGTTACAATTTCACATGTCAGAAGAGTCATGAGGTGTTTTTTCTGATATAAATGAATAGCATTTGGATTGAATTGAAACGCATCAGAAATGAATTCTATTATTTATCAATTGCGTAAGTATTAAGGGGTCTTCCCTTTTCGAACGAATGGACTCACCCAAGGTATACATATACTACTACCAGTGAATAATCGGACAGTCTGCAACCGAGTAGACGGCGACGTCTTCTCTGTTAGACGGTCGAACTCTCTGCCTCTGGGCAGAGAGGAACCCGGACGAGGCTCCGCCGAAGGGCAGAGCCTCGTTCGGGTAGGTTGACCAACCCGATCCCGTTTATACGGGATCTACGGAATATTTATGGCCGAGCCTACGGGCTCAATTATACCCCCCTTTAAACCCGGCCTTGTGCCACATCTATCCCTCGTGGGGTAACAGTAAATACTGTCTGCAACCGAGTAGACGGCGACGTCTTCTCGGTGGGACGGTCGAACTCTCTCCCTCTGGACAGAGAGGAACCGGGACGAGGCTCCATCGAAGGACAGCGTCTCGTTCGGGGTGGTTGACCAACCCTATCCCAGTTATACTGGATCTACGGGCATTTTTGGGCCAAGCCTACGGGATCGGGAATACCCCACAATAAACCAGGCCTTGTGCCAAATCTATCCCTCCTGGGGGGGGGGCAGTAAATGCTGTCTGCAACAGAGCAGACGGCGACGTCTTCTCTGTTGGATGGTCGAAGTCTCTGCCTCTAAGCAGAGAGGAACCCGGCCGAGGCTCCGCCGAGGGGAAGAGTCTCGTTCGGGGAGGTTGACCAACCCGATCCCATTTATACGGTATCTACGGGCATTCTTTGGCCGAGCCTACGGTTTCCGAAATACCCCACTTTAAACCCGGCCTTGTGCCACATCGATCCCTAGTGTGGGTGACAGTAAATACTGTCTGCAATAGAAGAGACGGCGAAGCCTTCTCGGCCAGACGGCCGAACTCTCAGCCTCTGACCAGAGAGGAACCCAGACGAGGTTTCGCCGAAGGGCAGAGTCTCGTTCGGGGAGGTTGACCAACCCGACCCCATTTATACGGGATCTATGGGCATTTTTTGGCAGAGCATACGGGCTCGTAATACCCCAATTTAAACCCGGCCTTGTGCCACATCTATCACTCGTTGGTGGACACAGTATTTACTGTCTGCAATAGAAGAGAGGGCGACGCCTTCTCGGATAGACGGTTGAACTCTCTGCCTCTGAGCAGAGAGGAACCCGGACGAGGCTCCGCCGAACGGCAGATTCTCGTTCGGGGAGGTTGACCAATCTGATCCCGTTTATACGGATCTACGGGCATTTTTTGGCCAAGCCAACGGGCTTGGGAATACCCACGTTAAACTCGGCCTTGTGCCACATCTATCCCTCGTGGGGGGACAGTAAATACTGTCTGTAATTGAGTAAGGTAGCACAAGAATCACAGTCACGTGCACTTAGACTCAGTAAGTAGTCATACCGCGATACTTCAACACCAAGACTGTATATATATTATTGCTACTAACCCGCATTCCTTGATTTACTAACCCGTATTAAATAGACTGTATGAAAAAGTTCGACGTATGGGATTCACCTATCAGCTGGTTTTGTAAGGGTGCAGCTAGAATTGAATTGAAAGTAAATGTCCGACCAGTATGTAAAACGAAGCGAAACGCGCCATTTGCTACCACATATGTAAACAGTAAAGAGTTATACAAGGCAGTAAAGGAACTACCTGGGACCTTGCGAGAGATAAGAAAAGAAGCGAAAACGGATGAATTTATTCAGAGGACGAAGGAAATAATAAATAAAAACCAGTATACAGCTACAGTGCTCAAAAGATCATTTAAACAAGAATGGGTCTATTTCAGTAACAATATGGCTTATGAGGAACCAAATACAATAATTAACAGACTAGGAAACGTGATGCACAAAAAAGGCGAAAGATTTACCCACAGAAAACATATTGACCAAATACAAAAAGACGGGCTGAAGAGCCAAGCTCGTCACCCGCAGAAAATGACGAGCCGATGGAGGCGATCTTTGAAGTTTTTGAGATTCAAAGACCACAAGAAGACACAGAAATTGGAAGTAATAGCAGGAAGAGAATATTTACAGTGCCTCTAATTGTCGACCATTAGAGAAAGGAAAATATATTAACTCACCCTAAAAGAGATTTAAGGAGGGGGTATTAAGAGGTCTCCCTTTTTCACACGAATGGACTCACCCAAGGTATACATATACTACTACCAGTGAATACCCGGACAGTCTGTAATAGAGGAGACGGCGATGCCTTCTTGGCCAGATAGTCGAACGCTCTGCCTCCGAAAAGAGAGGAACTCGGACGAGGCTCCCCCGAAGGGCAGAACCTCGTTCGGGGAGGTTGACCAACCCGATCGCGTTTATACGGGTTCTACGGGCAATTTTTGCCGGAGCCTACGGGCTCGGAAGCCCATATTAAACCGGCCTTGTGCCACATTTAACACACGCGGGCGTGTTAATAAACATCGTCTGTAATAGAGGAGACGGCGATGCCTTCTCGGCCAGATGGTCGAACACTCTGCCTCTGAGCAGAGAGGAACCCGAACGAGGCTCCCCCGAAGGGCAGAGTCTCGTTAGGTGGAGTTGACCAACCCGATCCTGTTTATACGGTATCTACGGGCATTTTTGTCGAGCCTACGGGCTCGGGAATACCCCACTTTAAACCCGGCCTTGTGCCACACCTATCCCTCGTGTGGGTGGACAGTAAATACTGTCTGTAATAGAGGAGACGGCGACGGCTTCTCGGTCAGACGGTCAAACTCTCTGCCTCTAAGCAGAGAGGAACCCGGACGAAACTCCACCGAAGGGCAGAGTCTCGTTCGGGAAGTTTGACCAACCCGATCCCGTTTATACGGGTTCTACGGGCATTTTTGGGGAAAGCCTACCGGCTCGGGAATACCCTCGTTAAACTCGGCCTTGTGCCACATCTATCCCTCGCGGGTCTGACAGTAATTACTGTCTGTAATAGAGGAGGGTAGCACAAGAGTCACAGTCACGTGCACTTAGACTCAGTAAGGAGTCATACCGCGATACTTCAATACAAAGCCTGTATATATATTATTGCTACTAACCCGCATTCCTAAATCTACTAACCCGTATTACCAGTTTGTATTATTACGTTAATACATTTATTTTCCTTATCCATTCCTAGCGTTTGTTATTCATTGATATCGGATTCATCCCGGAATCCACAACAGTAAGTAAAATGTAAGACGGTATTATTTTTGAAAGCATTTTAAAAGATTTTGTTAAGGATAATAACTACCATAAAATATCATCGCTATATCTAACGTTAATAGGATTTTTAAAACTGGGTTTTCGACGTTAGTCATATAATGAATTCAAAGATCCGTCTAAGACGATTTTCCAGAGCGATGCAATCTGTTTGCGAATAAATGTTGCCATAGAAAAGAACGTTAATAGTGTGAGATATCAGAAGCTCAGTGTTGAATATTTGATGTTCGAGGAATGGGTATTTGTACATGTATTGCAATATATTGCTTGTGCACTTTCTATATAACTATTAACAAAGCATTTTCGGCATCCCACAACACTATGATACAATTATTAGAAATTACAATGAGAGATTTCTGACATGTTCATGGGTAAGAATGATTTTCTTCATAATTGATATACATTAAATGATATTTGAGAATTAATACATTTAAAATTATGTATCTCATCCATGAAAAAACTGGTTCACTAAATATATAAAAAATCCTTTTTATTGTCTTTAATTTGACTTGGATATACGAAAAGTGACCGAGAATACACACACATATAGACACTCCCACACATACACACGCGTGTATACGAACATCGAATCAATAATGAATGGTGAGTGCTAGGTTCGCGCCATAAATTATAACTAGACTATTATAATACTAATATTTGTGTGGGCTGGATGATCTATTCCATTGTCAGGGGCTAATGAAAAGAAAGGAAAGGAGGGGAACGGTTTTAGCCATATTTTTCTAGGTCTAAGTTTTCACTTTATTTATGGTACTGGCACTGTATTTGTTTACTTTATTTCTGTTGTTTATTTTTTTAGTTTACTTTTATTCATGTTACTTTTTATTCATTACTTTCTTATTTTTCCAAAGTTTGGTATCTTAAATTGTATCATATTAATCTCATGGGTTATTATTTTTTTAGTCTTTTAAGTAATTGTGACGTTGTATGTAGTTCGTATGTATTAGAATTGATTTTCATATCGGAAATATGCTCAGACTTATGTTTATTATATTCTGAATAGGTGATTATTGTATTTTCTCTCCTAGGCAAAGTTTACGTGGTTTTCTGTTGTTGTAGGTTGCTGCTCTCTTTTTATATTTTTTCCATTTTTGTTATTTATTAACGACCTACAAGCAAATATATTGTACCAAGAATTCGGAGTCTCTCAATAGAAAAATATGACTGTAATGCCAGTATCCGGGATGACATACTGGGAATAATTATTAATATTAAAACGTATCGAAGGAGTAACTGAAGTAAAAATGCAAAATAATATTTTGTTCAAATTGTTGTGGATAGAAAAAAAAGAAACATTTCTAATAATTGCATGGACTACAGAAATCAATTCCTGATAAATCATAAGGACTTAAACAACAGACAGAAAATTGTAAGGCTGATCAATGGCAATCTTCAAAATATATTTACTTTCTCGACTTTATTCTGTTTTGTATATTTTAATAGTTGGATTCATTTTCTTTTAAAATGGGTGTTACCAACCTCTGAACTTATATAAAGTTGACCTCAACATATGTAAGGAGCAAAAATAAGAACAAAGTGCCGATTCCATGTGTTAGCTATCTGCGCCATGTCTTTAAAAACCTTAATGGCATGATTATAGTTGTTTGATAAAAATGGAAACTATAAGGAACAATAACTACATCCTGTTCCCTTACAGACAAACGTATTCGGGGTGACAGCAGAGCCGTTATTGCATGATTGAAGGAGCTTTTGAGATTTGCGATACACTTTAAGTTACTAAATAATTAAAACAAAAAATAAATTTTAAAATCCAAAATTGAGAGTATTCGGTGGTCCATTAAGTTTTTAGATTTATTCATATAAGATTTTTTCAAGTATTTCCTGCGTTGCACCTGTTGAGATTTATCTAGAGAAATTGACAGGGCGTGAAATTCTTGTTACTACATCCATATATTAAGTCTGTGCTTAAGCGCATATACGTTTCTATACATCTATATGCACACTTTCACATTGAGATTAGGTAGATAGGCCATACTATAGACATGTGTGGGTGTGAATACACAAACATATATATATATATATATATATATATATATATATATAGAGAGAGAGAGAGAGAGAGAGAGAGAGGAGAGAGAAAGAGAAATCTAAATTAAACATACACTGCTTGCTGCATTTTGAATATTTTTCTTTTGATTTTGCTTTTAAAAGAAACTGCTATTTACTAGTAGTTGAAATACTTAGTCATTACAGGGGTAGAATTCATTACTTCACGTCTTTTGAAAAGTGAACTGAATAATTCAATTTTCTCCTTGTACCTATAAATGAACCTATTACTAAATAAATCTGCTAGCAAGTTTCAATTCTATTTATTTATCCTTTTATATTGTTCATTAATTCACTTCTATAAACGGTTCTCACCTTCGTCTGGAATTAATTTAAAAATCTTCATGCACTTTCGATGCCCAAACGAAACTAAAGAATATATTATTAATTTCTATTCAACTTTAGTATGAATGTTAATACAGACATATTTCTGATGTAATTTATTTTTCAATCATTTAATTACTCTTTATTTTCCTGAATGTTTGTTTATCTGGCCAGTAATCTTAATATAATCATCATTGTCTTAGCTGCTATTTGCCAAATGTCGTTTTTATTGTGCTGAGAGCAACAATTCCATAAATATAAATATTTTAGAAAAAGCCACAGATATCAAGTTTTGTCATAAAATCTTTGATCTGACGTGATATTAACCATTCAGCCTCAAAGAATTGTTTGGCTAGCAAAGTCCGAATTACTATTTATACACACTGCCTTCGACGATTTTTCTCGAGCGATATCTTCACATGAAACCTATCTTAACGTAAACAATGAAGACCTATCATGAAATTGATTAAGTCCGATAAGTATTTAATACATTTTTCGCTTATGTGTTAATTTTATAGATATAATTTATTTAATTAAATGGTCCGTTTTTTAATTAAACAGTATTAATTATATTTACCGGTGCCCTCTGACAGGAATCAAACCTGTAACACTAATGGGAACCATATTTACTCAAATTATATACATTGAATATATATTTATTGGCATATTCACGACATTTCGTCCGTTGTACGCTCTGACTCTCTTCAAGTGATTGGAATTTCGGACTGAACCCGTTATTTCGCTCACTGCTTTTATCAACTGGGTCACGTGTCACACTCTTTGTGTCCAATGACTTGTCCCAAAGAGTTGTGCGTTCAGGAGCTGGCTACTGCACTGGTGAACAAAAACAAAAAGAGCTGAGTTAAAGGGAGAAAGCTGAAACATCTTGAAGAGGCGTGGCACGTGAAACTAGAACAACCTGCCCTGGTGGACGAAATAAAGGCTTCAGTTCTAAATGTCAATCATCTGAAGACGGCTTTGGCATACAACAACCGAAACGTCGATGAGGACAGCAGTCTGAATAATATAAATAATACAAAATACCTCATCTCAGAAATATAGACAGATATTATTTTACTTCTGTTTATAAATTCTTGTTGCAAGTTCTGTAAGTTATAATTTTTTGTTATGAAGACAAATGTAAGGATTTTATTAATCCTTACATTTGCCTTGATAAAGTCTACTAGAAGACAAGATGCATTCATAAAGAAAAAAATCTTTTGTTTTTATTCATATGTGGGTGCATGTGTGTAAACACACAGAGGAATTTTACATCGCAATATATAATACAAAATTTAAATATTTAAACCTTTATAGTAGATGTATGCTCATGCTTCTTTTTGGTTATTCAAAATTATATATATATATATATATATATATATATATATATATATATATATATATATATATATATATGAAAGCAAATGTCCATACTGTAAACTGTAAGTACTGTTTTAACATTTATCTTACTTCTATATGAGAGTATAAATATTTGCATGAAATTTGACATATCTCTGGAAGTGAAGATTTTTCTTCAGGAGCATATATAAATGCAACTTGATAGTTTTCAAACGAACTTATTTTAAAAGGATAATAGGAGCCTGACTTCCAAATATTTAGAAATGCTGATCAGACAAACGGTTTGATAGGAGTCTTTGGATGAAAGATTCACAGAAGAGATTACATAAGAGTGCAAGTGTTTAATTTTTTCCTTTCAGAATTCAGAAAAGAAAACAAAAGCAGGGAAGCGTCGCCAATATGTCGATTCACATAAGCACAAGAAGGAAAATGAGACACCATCCTTAGTATCCATAATATAACACCTTGAAAAATTGGTTTCTGCTTTGTTTTTTGGGGGTGGGGGGTTGTAGGGGCTTAGTTTTTCGATAAGCCATAAAATGAAAAATGTTCAGTGTTCCGTTGACTACCATTTGCCAGGCTAAAGATAAGTGAAATTGATCTCTACATTTCGCTGTATTGTTTATTTCATCTACTACTCTAATCAAATTCTATTGTATTCATATTTGCATGCCCATCGAAAATAATGTTATGAGTTTCAGTTTAAATATATTTTATTTGATTGTTGGCAACATTCATTAAGGGAAGACTGGTGATCTATTTTCTTTATTTTTCTTTACAATACAATCATTTTCTTTACTAATATTATATACGTCCTATCATATTTTCTACGCCATCACTATTAACTCTTCTTCTAACATATGTAATATTTCAATTTTCATGGAGGTTCGTGAAATATTACGAAAAATGTAATTGCCTGATTGAAGGTGTTTTCTAACGATTGGTTTTATTATTCTTTTGAGAATAATGATGACATAAATAGCAATACGATATAATGCTTATAAAACATTTCAAATATTTGAGAATGATGCGGAATATTTGGTTTAAAATTCGTAAGAGAACAACTATGAAAAATCGCTTACTCTCATGGAAACAAACATATAAGAACAAACATATACCCACATTGAATCAGATATATAAATATAAAGTGAATTAAAGAAGGAGACATAGAAAAAAAGGCACGCACCAGAAAGCTGAAAACAAGAGGAAGTGACCTAAAATCTTCAAGACAAGTATAAAAAAAGTAATCATATATTGGGAATTAAATTTTTTAAAAATCCACATAACCAAAAATGGGAAAGGATTGAAATCAAATGAAATAATAAATTGGAAAACAAAATGGATGAATAAAGAACTAAGAGGAATAAAAGAAATGAATGGGAAGACATGTCGCAATATAAATTTGACGAAAAAGAAGTAAGTAAAAATGAAACGAATAAAGAAGAGAGAAAGGGCCATAAACGTGTTGCATATTTTGATTGCAGGTGGACAGAAAAATATAGAAATATATTCCGAAATATGAAAGCGTATTGTTTCATTTGATTGATGTGTTTCGGGTCCGAGTGATAATGTAGATTGTAGAAATTAAGAAAATGTAGAAGGGCAAAAAAAAAAAAAAATCTATGATTACATTCGTAATTCATTGCCAACAAAAGAAAAGAATAATAATCCTATAGTATTTCGTTTTTCCTCTTTTTTGGAAATTTTCTCTCTTTATATATATATATATATATATATATATATATATATATATATATATATATATATATATATATGTGTGTGTGTGTGTATTTGTGTGTGACTGTTTGTGCACGAATATGAATGCATATATAAAATATATGTGCTTCTATCAAATTTAAATCATATTTTGATACCTGATCGCATAGTCTACTTTACTGATTATCAATTTGCATAAACATAAAGTTGTAAATGCTAGACTTACGTTTGCCCGATCATATGAAATATGATCGAACTAGTTAAACTTTTATTTAACTAATAATAATGTCTATAATAATTTTAAAAAAAATAATACGGTTATATGTCCATTTTCTCATTACATATAACCACATTTCTCAATAAATAAGAGCTTTTTTCATTGTTGCTAAGTGCCAAATAGAAAGGTTAATACATCTTCAACTAAAAAATAGAAACGGAATCAGAGAGAACGAGATAGAATGATATAAGGTGACGAAAATATAAGTTATTCGTGTTTACCAGAAGGATCTCTAGTTCCAAACAAAATAGCTTAGTTTTGAAAATCTACAAATATTTTTTTCTTCATATTTTGCTTAGCTTTCGGTAAGCATATTTCGCTATTTCAATTCACCTTTGAATTTTGGTGTCGAATTTTTCGTCAAATAAAGAAAATTAAAATGATTTTATTTTTATACAGTACTCCCGGGAACAAGGCAGAGGAACCATACGATCTCGCTTGATATATATTTGTTTGTATCTATCTATCTATCTATCTATCTATCTATCTATATATATATATATATATATATATATATATATATATATATATATATATATATATATATATATATATATATATATTTTTATATATATATATATATATATATATATATATATATAAATATAAATATATATATATATATATATACATATATATATATATATATATATATATATATATATATATAATTGTCCTTATTCAATGATAAACACCTATTTATGATATCGATGATGACGCTATTATTCTAATGAATCAAGTATTGCTGTACTCATTCGTAAACAGAACATTTTTGTTTTTTATTCGTATTATCCGAATCAAGCATGTTTACATTTTTATCAGTTATTAAAACTGCGATATCCTGGTAATAACTAAAATTATTTTGACATAGCCGAATGATAAATTACTAATCATAGATTTCAGTGTTAATGAAAAAAGTTCTATATTTTAATTTAATAAGAGAAATATGTAATACATATTTTTATTTTAAATTCAAATAGATTTAATTGCTACGTAAATATTTTTGAGCATAAATTTTCTTCAACAAAAATGTCTCAAAAATATTTTGAAAGATCGTCAAAATCAAGGCAAGCTAATTCATAAAAATGCAATAATTTAAATTAAAAGGAAAATTTAAAAATATTCGGTTTCGTGACAAAACTACACTAGCATTATGAAAATATGGTGGAGGTACAAGAAATGTATAAAACAAAAGTCGTTTATTCTTCGTCCAATATTTACAAAATTTAATGTTTTATTTTTAGATCTTCTCATTCGTGTATGACCGTTCTTATCAAGGAAAGAACAGAAGATATGGAGCTGCTAACGAGTGCATATTACAAGTGCCAATGGCGGAAAAATTCCTTTGTATCTAATCTAGTTTAAAAGATGATAGTGAAATAGCTGCGAAAAAGAAGGTGTTGTTTCCCAAGCTTCTTTTGCGGCTGGCAAATAAGGCAATCGTGGCGAGATATTCATCAACGTTGTTTGGAACGCTCATGGGACTCGACAAGAATGATGTGCTGGACTAAACATATCTCACAGATACATACTACATATATATAGTACCAATAATATATTCATGTGCGAGGGCTTATACATTTATTTTTGCATATATGCACACAAATGTGCATGTGAACACAAGCATACGGATTCATTAATTAAATTTTTAAGGAAAAAATAAATTGTTTTGATTTTATGTATATTTTAGATGTATGATGTATAAAACGTTCAATTGAAAATAATTTTTAAATCAAAAATGTTTTTATTTCTTATTCAGACAAATTTTGATATCTTTTTATGTGTGTGTGTTTATGAGAGATGTTTTTTTAATTTACCATAATTAACTTCAGCAATATATAGATTAACTAATGATTAATTATTTAAAAAAGTAAGCAAATAATTTTGGTGAATTACTCAAACTTCTATTACAAAAAAAACTAAAAAAAAAACTGGCAAGAAATCCCGAGAAAAAAGGCACGACAAAGATGAGAGCATTTTAACATTTTTTAAAGGCGGGCCACTTAGCTTATCGTTCAAATTTTGTGGCAAGTGAATTTTGCTGCCTGTCAGAATTTGAACCTAGGACCGGAAAAGGCTAGTGAGAAATTTTGAGATTCATTTTGGATAATAGTAATGTTCGACATGTGGCACTAGCCACACACACACACACACACACACACACACACACACACACACACACACACACACACACACACACACACACACACACACACATATATATATATATATATGCGCGCATACATCCACCATTTTTATACAAAATTTATTAACTGCTTTATTTAAAGAGCCATTTGGACGTGGATACAGGATATTGCTGTTACTAGATATTAGAAATTATGATAAAAGGAAAATATATGGACATTATTTATCAGGTCATACTCGTAGCATTGTGTTGTCTGTGTGAGATTTAGAAGGTGATGTATTGTAAGTAATGTTTCAGTGCGGTGAAATAATCCAGTAAAAACAACTGTTTACGTTGAATTAGAACTGTGTGAGAGCGATAGGATTGTGATTCCTATAGAGTCTGGTCCGTCATTTCGAATAATTACTGCGCATTGTTGTACTTTGATATTTACAACAGGATAATTTGAATATTTCACCATCAGTCAACATGATTCTGGATATTAACGTTGTATTTCTGCTCGCAAAGATCTACACATTGTAAAGACATTAGAAGGTAAGCGCATGTCATCCAGAGCGCAGAACACAGTAAACATAATAGAATCATAGAACAACGAAAGCAGAATTATTTTCTTGCCGCATTATTACGCGCCAAACTGACTATTGCAAGACATTCACTTCCATTACAACTTGTAATTGTTTCCATTGGTGTCACAAATAGATCATCTGCGAAATCGAAGAGGAGTCCATGAGCGAAAGCAGATTTTGGCTTTATGCAAGTGGATGTCATCTGCATGTACATCTTACACTTGGGGAGCGATATTTTTCAGCATACGAAACACATGCAGAATCCACAGCATCATAAGTTAAAACTCTTTCACCTTTGTTGTTGAAGGAACCATCTATGTCCAGGCTATATTTTGCCCGTTCTGATGTAATTCCATCAAGTGGAAGGCGATTTTATTTTCGAACAGGTAAATAGCAGCCCACGTGTTGCTCGTGTTACTCAACGTGCTTTGGAAAGTTTTCTTCAATATACACGATCTCCATCTCTCCGCCACATTAAACATATGCAACAATGCCTGACTCTTTGAGCTTGCTCATCTACAATACTTGTTGCAATGCATCATCAAGTGTAAGACGGGGAGAATGGGGACAGAATGATATTCGTCATCAGCACGAATTCATGACTGAATACAGACCTCTGTTCCCATCGAGGGGGAATATATAGTTCATTTGAGCTGAGTTGCTCCTATTTTGGAACCTGTGCGCCTATTGATTCCGGTATGTGACCCTTTACATTAATAGTGCGCTTAATAATGCGTAAATTGTACAAGTTTTCTAGGTGTTCGGTTATTTTTTTTACCTTTATATAAGGGTAGAGAGAGAAAGAGAGAGAGAGAGAGAGAGAGAGAGAGAGAGAGAGAGAGAGAGAAAGAGAGAGAGAGAGAAAGGAAGGAGCAGACGAGAGATTTTTTTCATCACCCCCATAATGTCCTTAACAAACTATTGATAGATAAATCGGACTATTTTAAATTAGAATATTTTATACTTTATAATTTTCTTGAAAAATATGTGCATATATGATGTATGATAGGAAACTTCATTACAACATTTTAATGTATGTAATAAAAAAATATGTGGATGACTTTGCATGAATATATGTAACTGAGATCGCTTCTGACATTAAAAAGGGAACATTCTATGTAAAATATTTTGATATTTAAACATGACCATATTGTTTTAAGATATAACATTTATTATTATTATTAAGGATCAGTTGCTTTTGTTTGCTTTAATCGCAGTAATTTCAGTGTTATGGAGAAACACCCTTTGTTTATCCCGGGCTTCTGTAATAAGAAATTAATTGTTTGTACCGCGAGGCGCTGTTCAACTATCGATGTATTTTGATTTTAACTGCTTAAATTCATAGTAGTGATTTTATGACTCGTTCTTCCACCATTTGATAGGTCTTATTTTTCATCTCAATGGGTTATAAACAACCAGCCTAACTTGCAAAACATAGGGATAGAGGAAAACAGCGTTTGTATTGTAGAAGAATTTGTCAGAACATTCTTTTTATTATAAAGCGGCACAATTATTACTTGATCAGAGTTGATACTTTATTTTTTGGACAAGGCTTGTTAATAGTGATATTTCCAGCAAAACTTATGTTGTCCTCGTTATTATACTAGACATCATCCATTTACACTAAGATAAGACTGTTGAGTTTTATCAGCTTTTCATGTATTCAAAGCTCTTTGTTATTATTTCATCCATTACACATTGACTGATGTAGTAGGTATGATTCAAAATATAATTTATCCACCCATAAAATGTGTGAAAGCCAATCCCAATCTATAGTTTATTTTTTCTTTGAGGCCACTATAAAGGAATCCCGTCTAACAAATTTAATTTATATCGCGCCAAAATATTGCGATGAATTGGCCCAAAACCAAATCTAGAGTAAATATTGATTTTCCCCGTTTACTGATACACACACATGTATATCTATCTCTCTCTCTCTCTCTCTCTCTCTCTCTCTATATATATATATATATATATATATATATATATATATATATGTATGTATATATGTAATGGTTGTAAAGAAGTGTAGCTAAAAAGTTCTCAGTAAAACATAGGCAAGATGCTAAAATAAATTTTCATGCTTAGTCATTTGCTCAGATTTCGGGAAATATGTTTTACTACAACATTTTCAGTTTGCTTACATATATATATATATATATATATATATATATATATATATATATATATACATATATATATATATATATATATATATATATATATATATATATATATATATATATATATATATATATATAATAGACTCTCCCGTTGGTTTTAACTTATGAGTATCTGACAACTTAACTGATTCAGTTATGAAATATTGTGCGATAATCTTAAGTGGCACCCGTTAGTGATTTACAAAGAAGGCCGCATATGGAGTAGGAGTAAGGATTGTGGAATGAGATCACTGTTAGATTGGCTGACCTTTTAGATATTGCTCTTGCTTCTTGAAGAAAATTCAGACAAGCTAATTGAAAACTGCTGAGTCCATTAAAACTCGTTGATCTCCATTCTACCCGCTCCAAGGCTAAACGCTTGAGGGTGTTATGCTGACAAGTTGCTCTTCAGCTTGTCTTTGTATCTTAGACATTGGCGTCCTACATTCCTGTAGCCCTGATCTAACTTGATGTACATTAGGATCTTGGGTATCCGGTCATCAGATATTGTCAAGACATGGCCAGTGCACCGTAACTGAGACTGAATGAGAAAAGTCCCGATTCTTCAAATATTACACCTGTTAAACTGGTCTATGTTAGATGTCCTATCTTGAAGATTAACTCCACAGATGTCACGTAAAGAACATTTATGGTAAACTCCCTGCTGGCGTATATGGTACCTGTATGGTGTCCGCGATTCCTGAGCCGTACAAAAGGACGGCAAGGACAACAGGTCTGTAAAACCGAATTTTCGTATCCAGTCGAATATCCGCTCATATCGAAAGCACTGGCAGCCTTAGCAATCCGATGCATGATTTCATCATCTAAAGTTTCACTGTAATTGACTTTGCTACTCAGATAGGTGAAAGACTTTACATAGTTCAAGGCTTTGTCTTCTACTTTCAATGGACTCTCTGGAAATTTGTAGAATGGTGGTTTTTGTTTTTTACCACAGAATTGCTTCAGAGTAGGACAATGTTGGTGCAGTGCTTCAGTTTTCTTCATGCTATGTGTAAGACCAAAGGCTTTAAATGCAGCAGGGAAACGATTTATTAGATGTTGGGCCTACTCAAAGGATGTCGCTACACGAGCAGTAGCATCAGCAAACAACAAATCACGAATAATTTGTGTACGAAGGTAGGTCTTGGCTTTGAAGTGCTGATGATTGAAGAGACAACCAGTTGTTCAAAACTTATACTTGTCGCCGTTCTCTGTGTCTGCGAATGCATATTTCAGCATCACCGAGAAGAAAAGGACAAAAAGAACAGGGGCCATTACACATTTTTCTTTGGTGCAGTTTGTTACATCAAAGTATTCTGACATCATACCATCAGAAACGATATTAGCTTTCATTCTTTCATGAAAAGAGATGATGACCTTTAGCATGTTTTCTGGGATGTCGAGTTTCCTCAAGACTTACCAAAGAGCCTCTCGATTCACTGTGTTAAAGGCCTTCGTCAAGTCCACAAAACCATGTACAATTCCTGGTTTTTTCTCACGAAACTTCTCTGCAACTTGACGAAGAGAAAATATCATGTCAATGGTGCCACGACCCAACCGAAATCCACACTGTGATTCAGGATAGATGTCGTCAACAAGGTGTATAATGCTTCTGTTTAGAATCAGTCTAGCTAGGATTTTGCTGGAATTGAAAACAGTGATATCCCCCGATGATTATCACAGATATACCTGCAACCCTTGTTTTTGTATAGGTGGTTTACAGAGGCGTCTTTATAATCCCGTCGGACACAGCCTGCTTTCCATATCTCCACGAAAAGGAGATGTGACTTTTCTAACAACTTTTGGCCACCATGCTTATATACTTCGGGTGGAACAGGTTCCTTAGGAGTAGGTGATTTTCTAGATGTTATTTGCTTGATGGAGTCACTTACCTCTTGATAGGTAGGTTCAAAAAACAACTCCGGAATTTCTGGATTTTGCTCAATTGATGTGATGGCTTCCTCGTCAGTAACCGAAGTGATGTTTAACACAGTTTCGAAAGGGTCTTTCCAGCGATCTAAAATGTCTGACTTATCCCAAAACGCTCTTGAGGTCAGCATAGAAAGCCTTTAAATCCTTTCTATCTGAAGCTTCTTGGAGGTCAGTGGCCCTTTTAAGACCACCAATGCTTTCCATGGCACTGTGAGCTTGTTGAACCTGGATTTTGCACGTCTTGTAAGCTATCTTCTTATCGGACGACTTCCTGTACTCAATACATGCTTTATGAGAAGAGTACAATTGATCTATAAGCTGTTGATCCTCTGTATTATTGTCACCAAACCAGTCTTGATGTTTATGATATAGCAGGCCGAGAACCTCCAAGGATATAGAATGTGTTGCATCCCTCAAAGCCTTTCAAGATAATACAGTAATATTGGTAATGATTACAGAATCACGTGCAGCATCAAGTTTGTCAGAGAGCTCAATTTTAATTTCAGTCGATTTAAGAGGTAGTACGTTAATGCGCTTGGGCACTGTAGATTTTATAATCATTCGCTTTTGCAGATGCAGTGTAGCTTTACTCCGAAGCAGAGCGTGATCTGACAGATAGCATGTTGTGTAGAATGAACGCGTTATCTTAAAATCTTTTATGTCCCGTCTTTTGGTGACGACGTAGTCGATCAGATGCCAGTCTTTCGAACGAGGATACATTTACGTGGTCTAACGACAGCTGGGTTGCTGGTAGAATATATTACGGTCAAATTTTTTGCAGATAGTGAGAAAGCGTAATCCATTCGAATTCTCACGAGCAATACTATGGTGAACTAAAACGCTCTTCCAAGAATGATAATCATTGCCAACACGAGCATGGAAGTCACTTGTAGGGATTAATTTATCCTTATGTTGGACTTTGGAGATGACATGCCGAAGAAGTTTGTAAAAATCATCTTTGTTTTCATCTGGACTACCTAAGGTTGGCGCGTAACAGCTAACCATAGTCATACGGGTGTTACACTCCAGATTGAGGGTTAATGTCATTATACGGTTTGATACACCTTTAGGTAAGTAAAGCAGTAAGCTAGCAAGGTCTGACTTGATGGGGAAGCCTACACCAGAACGGCGTGTCTCTTTCTCAGCCTTTCCAGCCCATAAAAACACGTATCTACCTTTTTCTTTCCTAAGCTGAGAATTGCCAGCCAGACGTGTTCCACTAATGGCAGCTATGTCGATGTTATGCTTCTTCAACTCGAGAGAAACAAGAGCTGATTTACGCTCTGGTGCAGAATCATTGTCCTAGAGAGTGCGAACATTCCAGAATCCAAAATGAAAATTCTTATATTTCTTTCTTGCTGTTTCGACTGCGTTATTGGATAACCAGACAGCTGCAGCGGGCTGCCAAGTCTCTGTGTGAGCCAGCAATGTTTAAAGCTCCTTTTATCGCCCCATCACATTAATAGGGAAAGCAGTGCAAATCCTAAATAGGGCTGCTTTGTCACTGATGGAGTACACGGACATCACAATTGTTCATGAGTTTGTGAAAGAACGGCCTTCCAATTATATCTTTACCTGACCGCATCGCCTTCACTCTCTCGCCAGCAGACCTTGCAAGTGAAGTATGGGAATAAGAATGAACGAATGAAGGTAAACCGCCAGAAGATCCACACAAGTGATTTGATTAAAGTGGTGAAGGTTTGTGCAGAATCATCCACACTTTTAGGTACTATCGATACACTCAGTCTTTGCAAATAAATGCCACGGACAAAACAGAGAATAGATATAAGAGTTTTCCATCACCTAGACCAGTGCTAGGTCAGCCCTTTTAGGTACTATTTGCCCATAATTGTGATCCTAACAGGTGCTACAAACCGGGCCAGGGCAGACATGGGAACAACAGCAATTAAAAGCTCATCAAATTCTCCAGTCTCCCGATGAGAAGACTTGATGCCGGGTGTAGTCTATTGTCATAGTCAGGACACACACACACACACACACACACACACACACACACACACACACACACACACACACATACATACATATATATATATATATATATATATATATATATATATATATATATATATGGAGAAAGAGAGTCTTAAAATGTGCTATATGTATGGGATAATATTTATGGGACTCGCGGCCTGACGATTGCATCTAGCATGAAACAGACTGTCGCCTCTAAATGTTGACTTCTATGTTCACTTTTATATTTCATATATATATATATATATATATATACATATATTTTAAATAATATGAATAAAATAAAATGAAAAATATAAAATTATAAAATTATTATTAAATATATTAGAATATTTAATTATTATTAACTGTTGTTGTTTTTATATGTGTGTGTATATATATATATATATATATATATATATATATATATATATATATATATATATAATACTTCTTAATATGTATATATATATATATATATATATATATATATATATATATATATATATATATATATATATATATATATATATATATGCCGTCGGAAATATTGAATAAATTTCAAAGAAACATAAGAATATAAATGCAGAGAGGGGCGTTGACAAATTATGAATTCAGTTTTTTAAAAACCGGCAATTACATTTCATAGGTTTTATACTAATCTTTAGAAGAAAACCATAATAGTGATTTCATGTAATTTGTTTTTGCGAAACAATTTGTCTTGCGATGAGCTTATACTTATATTTTACTTAACCTAACGAAAAGTGGCCATGTTAAATTCCAATAACAGCATATAAAAATATTTTCTTTAACATGTTCATTCATACACAACAAATAACAAATGCACATTTTACACATACAAATATATGTGTTATTCTTTGAATAACACAGTTTCTTTGTAAATTTTAGTGCCTTTCGCATTCCGTGTTAACAGGAAATATCTTTAGATCCCAACCATAGAGCATGTGATGCTACTATGTGACCAGCATTATTGTAACATTGTATTTCATCTTGTTGATGATTATGGAAAATGAAGTTCATCAGAAACTGAAAATAAATTAAACATACAAATCTTCTGGAGATGCATGTATCCTAAGAATGAACATATCCTCCCTTTTACCTATCCAAGTTATGATAATTGATTTGATGACTTGTAGAAGTTACTTGACATCACAACGAGTTCAGCATGATGGTTGATTCAGAGCTTAGCTAAAACCTGTAGATGAGAATATTGATGGACAACCTCGGAAACCTTTTAAATTGTGTACAGTTGAAAATAGCCTGGAATTCGTTACAGCATCTTATTACTTATTTATACGATTGCATTTTTTTTGGGGGGGGGGGTGAATAATGTCTTGGTAACAAACAAATTCTGAGGTTTCGCTTTATCTGTCCTATAATTTTTTTTATTCAAGTTACCCCCATATACCGATTTACTTCTAGAAAATGTAACTTCCAAAAATATTTACTTCGATTTATTAATGTAACTTTTTGGTTGCAATGTAGCTCATAAAGGCCAAAGACGAATTCTAATACTCTCTCTAATGATGACCACTGAACTCAGGAAATAATTTGATGTAATTCATGCTATTACTTGTGAGAGTAAATATCATTCTTATACTTCAGAGTAACATTATCTCACATTGGTCTAGAAATGACGTACTCATTGTGACCTCAAATGACCTTAGAAATATATAACAATATAGCCTTATTACGTGAGTACATGCATTAAGGCAAAAAATGTTACAAGGATTTTCCGTTGTGAGTTTGACGTATATGATGCAACTAACTGGACACAATTATCACTTTGTTTAAGTTCACTCTATTGTTTTTATTATTAAATTATTATTATGAAATTATATTATTATATTAAATTTTGGAATAAAAATAAATATCATGAGAACAAGTTTCTGAAGATATGAGAAATAAGATATTTCATATTTATTCAATCATCTATTTTCCCTTGTTCTTAACTCTTCTATTTACTAACATAATATTTGCCTCGAAATAATGTGATATAGAATATCAATATACTCTTAATATTATATTTATCATGAATATCAATAAAATGTGTGCATATTTCAAAAATCATTAGAATATTTTCGGAATCGACGTACTCGCTTTAATCTTGCCTGCATAGTTGTCCAGTATAGTTGAGTCTTACTACGTCGTTGATAATTCGCCATCGTACTGTTTGATGCTTTAAGATCAAATCGAAATTCTCAAAAATATTATATGTTTATTGAAATCAATTCATCATCGATAATACCAGTGATATTATTCGGATGGAAACGATTGTTATGGTTTCAAACGCATGTGCAATTATCTATTCTCGCTAATGCAGCAAATTTAATGTAAAAAACAGCATAATGAAACAAAGACATACTCTCCCTCACGCACACACACACACACATACACACACACACACACACACACACACACACATATATATATATATATATATATATATATATATATATATATATATATGTTCAGAGTTGTTCGATAAAAGTGACTCACCTGATTTATTTTTTACTAAGAATATTTTTTGTCTTTGTTTTTGGGGTTAAAATAATCTTTAATCTTACTAATATAAAGACCCCTTCCCGCCCACCTAGGAAAAAAGTTTATTCACCCTAAGGTATTCTACTGATAATTATAAATTTGGATATAAATGAGATTCAGGAAAAAAAACTATATGCAAAAAAAAAGTGACTCAGATATCGCATTCTAATGATTAAACTGGTAAATTTAAAGACCTTTTGACAAAATATTGAAAACTATTTTACAATACACTCACAACAATATTATAGAGAATTCTAGAACAGCTTAAATTAAATCTAGAGTATTCCAGAAAGCCTCATACAGTATAAAAACAGCTTGAAATAGACACTCAAGTCACTAACCAGATGAAAGCGTACAAACACGCATCAGAACCACTTAAGGCATCTATTATTGCCCTCTCAAAAGCAGACAAGTCTACAAGAGAAATTGCAGCCAGTCTACGCGAATAGCAAGGTTTTAGTCTTGCTTCTTCAACAGTCCGTCGGTGGCTGTTAGAAAAGGGCTACAGATTTTGTACACGAAGTTTTAAGCCGCTAATAAGCGAAGCCAACAAAGACAAGAGACTTGAATGGGTACTATTACAGAAATTTCACCGTAGAAGACTGGAAGAATGTTCTCTTCTCCGATAAAACGAAAGTTGGGCTAAATTCAAAGGATAAGGTGAGTCACTTTTATCGAACAGCTCTGTATATATATATATATATATATATATATATATATATATATATATATATATATATATATATATATATATGTGTGTGTGTGTGTGTGTGTGTGTGTGTGTGTAAGTGTGTATGTATGTGTGTATATATATATATATATAAAAATTCCATAACGTATTTTTGTTCTTTAGTTATTTACAATAAAAAAATCTTTTTCACCCCTTCATACAATCACTTGGCTTCGCCTGCACGTGATAACATTAACGCGTCTCTTGAATTAAAATAACTCATAACGTTTATTTGGTTCGTATAAATGTAGCAATACGATTCTTCTGCAAAGCAATTGGCTAAAGTTAAAAATTTGACCCTGATGATGAACGATGACGTTCGAAAATACTCGGTTGTCTTTTGGAAAATATATATACCAATATAATTTTGAAATAAAAAGTCTCATTGAAAAATATGAGAAAATACAAAAGAAAATCAGCAGGACTAATTTGTCTTTGGCGTTTAATACAACGTGTTTAAAAGAAAGGATGTTGCCTAAGTACACACACACACACATATATATATATATATATATATATATATATATATATATATATATATATATATATACATATATATATATGGAGATTTATTTTTAATCCGACTTAATTATCTTCATTGTGGAAGTGATTTGAAAGTAGATTTATGAAAAAAATATCGAAATATTTGTCTTCATATGACCAAATATGACCAAATAGGAGCTACGTTCTACTGAACGAATCGAGTAGCGTTGTTAAAAGGATCACAGATATTAGTGAAAAGTACATAAAATAAAATAAATTAATCAAAATTAGCATTACAACGTCTTTTAACAAATGTGTTCATGACAAGTAAATTGTTTGTGTTTCTGTTATGGGTTGTAATATTCCTGATTCTGCAAAGTATGGGATTCAGATTTGTACGCTTTCAACGACAACAATTATCTTGGATTAATGAATGTCATGGTGACTGAAAAGATTGCCAGCTCGACCCGCTTCTCAAAATCGGCATCAATGATCCAATAGAATCATGGGAGGAAGAGTCCTGGGTTTATCTGAGTATGTTTCAGCACATCTCGCGTATATATCTATATCTATATATCTATCTATCTATCTATCTATCTATCTATCTATATATATATATATATATATATATATATATATATATATATATATATATATATGTATTACTGTTAAACTTAGTTTTTCTAGATAAATTAGGATTGTTACGTACAGAGAAAAAAGGTCAAAGTTAGAGACCTTATCTTGCAATGCACGGTTGTTGTAAAAAAAATTAAATAGCTTGATAATTTTTTTTTCATAAGATGTAAGATATAATGCACCAAAATCCATTTTGAGACAAAATATAAAAAAAAGAAATTGTTAAAAGTAGAAAATAGTTCGTCTACAGATGTGAAGTGTAAGGAGAGAAAGAGAGGGGGGGCAGAGAGTGAAATTCCAAATTGTCCTAATAGCCAGAAGGCGTCGAGTGCATTAGTTCGGCTGTCAACTCTAAGGTCAAAATGGTCATCGAGTCAGAGCAACTCATTCATAATTAACAAGTTTGCAATAAATTAGAACGCATATTGGTATATATATTATATATATATATATATATATATATATATATATATATATATATATATATATATATATGTATATATATATATATATATATATATATGTGTGTGTGTGTGTGTGTACGCATACATCCTGTTAGAGTGTTGCTATATACTAATTCATATACATACATATGTGCGCATATTACAAACAAACATATATATATATATATATATATATATATATATATATATATATATATATATATATATATATATATATATGTATGTATTCAGTCATATATGTTTATATAAATATGTGTGTGTGAGAGAGAGAGTCTGTGTGTATATTTGTGTACTCTATTATTTATGGATATAAATAAACACGAATATATTTCTGTATTAGCGTATGATCAACTATATATATATATATATATATATATATATATATATATATATATATATATATATATATATATATATATATATATAAGGTATAGACGCATCTATATTTATTATGTGACTAGGTCCTTTGTCTTGCTGAATTTCTAACGATATATCCATATATATGATTGTCACTTTCGTATGTTTGGTGACCTCTAATGCTTGCTTTCGTTTTTTTCCTGAGTTCTTAATCTGCAACTTACTTTCAGTAAAAAAATCAACATTCAGTTATAATCATATTTCAGACTTGTCATTAACAACTAGAATAAAATCCTTGCTGAAGCGTCTTCGAATATATTATTGCCTTAAATCTCATGCAGACTTGCCCAAAACATAAACATGTATCTGTCTTTCTGTGGAGAGGAAACTCAAGCCTATTTCTTCTGCTGTAGCTGCAATTATACCCATCATCACATTCATTCTTATAGGACCATTTATTATTGACAATTTTAATAGCCCTGTCTACGTATCTATGATTATTTACCTATTCACTTGAACAAGGTCATTGCCTCAGATCTCGTATATCATTATTAATTCATTGGCACTATCGATAATAATTCTTATAAATCCATCTTTACAGCCTGCGAAATTTAGAAATGTAACTCTATATGTTTACTTGCATGCAAGAGTAGATGATAGTATTGTATGCAACGGATAAATAAATGCTATATAAAAGGAAATTGAAGACAGAAAATAACAGAAAGCAATATATAAATGGATATCAAAAATATTTTGAAAGGATAGCAAACGGTCATTCGGATATTTGAAAAAGTATGAACGAATGTAAAGGGTATAAAATTCCTGTGAAGATTTGTATGGATAAATTAATATCTACAAATGGAAATAGGTTTCCCTATTCGAAGAGGTATTGAAGCTTTCCAGCTCAGAGAAGGATTTAAAAGAATCTTCCCGTATATATATATATATATATATATATATATATATATATATATATATATATATATAATCATTTTGTGTATGTCTAAATATAACTCGAAATATAGATATAGGGGTGTTTTGCTTGTAATTAATATACAATAATCACAACTGTGCAAAGAGGACAAATATTATGATTCCAGTGTGTTTAAATAAATTTATTTTATAACCAATCACAATTTAATGAATTATCATAAAAGTTCAAAATTTATGGTTATTTAATCTGTAAACACAGACAAAAAGTGTATTCATATACAATGTACGGACATGAGTTTTTCTGTGTTTAGGCTTTTATGTATGTTTCCATAAATATATATTCCTATATAGTGTAAATAAAATAGCGTAAATACATACATACATATATATATATATATATATATATATATATATATATATATATATATATATATATATATATATATATATCTAACACGTGCGTTTCTGAGTTTTTGAGTTTATTATTCTACTATTTATTCTATTGAACTAAGTGTCCATTTTTATATATACTGTCTCTCTGATATTGAGCAATTTACCCCAAAATATAGCATACTTTAATATTATATATTTTAACATATTATATATATATATATATATATATATATATATATATATATATATATATATATATATATATAAAAATATAAAGCGAAACAGTACTGTCTGTGAATGACATATATATATATATATATATAGATAGATAGATAGATATGAACTGAATTGAGACTGAATTTACAGTTTACATTTACAGAATGACCTTCATTATTTAAAGCTATGTATCATTAAATGTATCGCGACATTAATAATTAGTTTTTCTACTTCACATTTTATGATGAGTTAAATGTATTTTTCGAGAAGGTGTATATGTGTAAACTGATCAACAGAGGCAAGCCTGTCAAAAGTCAGCAATATATATGGAATGCTAAGGCAGTAACTGAAAACGAGGAAAAGAATGATTTTAACTAAATAAATTAGGAACAAATGAGGTAAAAGAAGACAAAATCAGCGAGAAAAACATTAAAACATAATAAATAACAGGGATAAACATTTTAGGATTATGTGCGTATAGATTATGGCAGAAGACAAAAACATTTCAAAAATTACAAGAGCAAAGTGAAATATAGGAGGCAGTATGATAAGAGTGATTTTAAGAGAAAGTTGTTTAATAAAAGAAAAGAAGGAAGAGAAATGAATATTAAGAATTTAAAAATAATCATTGGTTAAATGAAGCAAAAAATAAATGCAAATGAGATGGTAAAGTAATTACATATATATATATATATATATATATATATATATATATATATATATATATATATATATATATATATATATTAGCCCTCATTGCTTAGCACGACTCCGAGATTCCTGTGCGACTAAATCTTCAGGTGCTGAATATGAAATTGTCCTTACACAATTTGGATTATAATATATCCAGTTATCTTAATGTTGGCGAAGTTATATATTATGCTGTGATTACAGGTTTTTTGATTTAAAAATTTTAATATTATTTTTGATAATTACAATAACCATGAGGTATGTAAAAAAAAAACAAATTAAAGAATTATATTTTTGAGAGGTGAAATTTAATATTGTAATTAAATTTTAAAAAAATGTTAAATTAACTGAGATTACTTGTACTCACTTAAACAAAAACAAAATTATATTCAAAATAAATAAATTGTAATTTACATCAAAAACAAACCGTACCCCATAGAGAAATTAGTCTACAATAGACAGACTCATTGAGAAAAGAACTGATAATTTTTTAAAGATCAATAACTAAATGTTGCTACCACAACCAATGTTAAAATGATCCAGTTTCTCGATGTAACTTTAGACCTGAATAATGGTTAATATAAACCATACCCAAAGTATCTATATAACCTTAAATACGTTAAGAACCACAAAACTACCATAAAATCTAGAAAATTTGCAGAAGTTAGCTTATCCAGCTATAAAGAAATATTTGATAACACGAAAATTAAATATATACAGGCTTTAGAACTAAGCGATCATAAAGTAAATTTAGAGTATTTGAAAATAAACAAAGAAGGTAAAAATAAGCAGAAATATCGTAAACGCAACATTATACGGTTTAATTCATCTTTTAACCGTAATGCCATAGCTAATATAGGACAAATGTTTTCTAAATTTAATTCATAAACACATTAAACATTCACGAACGCTAAAAAGATTTTTAACAAAAATAATGTTAAGATCAGCTATACGTGCAGTAATAACATAGACACATCCATTTCCCGTCATAGGAACATTATATTAAACAAACATATTTCCAATAAAGTCAACGCATATTCTTCTAAAAATGAATGCAACTGCTGACAAATATGATCTGTTTCTTAAACCGTCATTATATGACTGATAATATTATATTTCGAGCGAACATTCATTCCGGTAACGATGTTAAATTTTATTTTAGTTCCACAAAAAATTCTTGGAAATTTTGTTTTTACCATCATCGAATGACCTTAAGTAATTTAAAATACAAAAACAGTACTGCTCTCACTAAATGTTTCTGGCAATTAAAGAATGAAGACATCTCACCATGAATCAACTAGGAAATTATATCTAGAGTAAGGTATATAAAGGAAATAAATGCAATTTATGTTTTGTTGAAAAACTTATCTTTAAACACTTAAATATCACTAGCTTATTAAACAAAATAAAGGAATTGAGGTTACATGTAGGCATATAAATAAATATCTGCTGAAATACGCCAACCAGATTATTTTTATTAAATGTTTTAATGTACAGTACGGTTTATTATTAATGTAAATTAATAGTTATTTATTTTGAATATAAATTTACGTTTTTTTTGTTTTAATAGGAACAAGTAATTTCTTTTTCATTAAAATATATTTAAAAAATTCAAACAAAATTATAATTAAATTAAATACACCACTAAAATTTTTTTTAATTTTCGTTTTTTTTTGCATGCATATATAAATCCCGTTTATTTTAATTGCCATTTATAATATATACATTTTAACATTAGAAAAACTGTAATCCCCGCATATGTAACTACGCCAACATTGAGATAACCAGATATATTATAATTCCAATTGTGCAGCAGTCGATTCATATTCAGCACCTGAAGATTACGACGTGCATGAAATTCAGTCTCATGATAGCGGTGCTGGTTCATATGTATATTTATTAATATATACTTAATAGCTCTGTTATATTACACTGAGCACTTTTTGATCAACACCAGCATTATATGTGGGATATATTATAATTATACACACCAATATATCATGTGTGTGTGTGTGTGTGTGTGTGTGTGTGTGTGTGTGTGTGTGTGTGTGTGTGCCGCACAAAGGAATTCAAATAGAAATAAGTTCGGTTGCATGAACAACGAGCACTTTTCAATACGTCCATGTCTTCAGCACCTTCTCGAATACATATTAGCTCTTCCATATATATATATATATATATATATATATATATATATATATATATATATATATATGATAGATAGATAGGAAGGAAGGAAGGAAGGAAGGAAGGAAGGAAAAGTTACTTTACTCCGGTAATGAATGATGGGGACGACGAAATATAAAATAATTAAAAATATCCGAAGACTTGTACATGCAAAATCAAATATAAAAAGCAAGTGTCAATGGAATGAATTTCGCCTTGCAAAAGTAGAGAAATATATGAGATTCAGGAGTTAGAGAAAATACATCGATATTAGGAAACCGGTAAAAGACTATCATTATCGGAAAACTGAGGGAGATTTTGGAAAAGAGAAGAAACTGTGAATTTGTAAAGAAAAAACGAAAGAAGATAAAAATAAACTCAACAAATAACATTGTGCATGTTTGAATACTAAATAGATGTTTTGCCGTAACGATATAAAAATTATTTATTCAAGCCATCAGTCGCTTGTGTTATTCCAACGTTTCTTATTTCCAAACGACTTGATCATATTTTTTCTTTTCTTTCATTTATTTTTGTTTCTTTCTTTCAATATTTGTTTTAAATATTTTTCATTATTTATAACTGACGGCTGGTCGGCCATTTTTAATGCAAACATCCCGGCGTATGTTTTCCTTCCTTTCAGTAGCCATTTTGCCCGCCTGTTTCTGACTCTACTTCCGGTGATAAACTATTTCTTTAGACATTTCTTTTACTTCTTTCTCCCTCTTCTTTTTTTTAAAAACAAGAATGAATACGAAGGGGATAATTTTAGCTTGATGGTCTCGTGGGAGGAATTTAAATTAGAACGAAATAAAGCCATAAGGAAAAATAGTGTGATTTCAGTGTCTGCTATTTTGACTCGATAAGGTCGCATATGCCTCGTGAGTGGCTTACCAAAGGCGACAAGAAAAATCTAAAAATGTCGTTCCTCTTTCTCCCTCGCCATTCTCTCTCTCTTTCTCTGTATATATATATATATATATATATATATATATATATATATATATATATATAGATAGATAGATAGATAGATAGATATGACGCCTGTTTCATTAATGATTTCATGATTATTCTTTTTAAAATTTGTGATTATCAAGTTTAGTGTATATATTTGTTTGAACAAAGGTGTTCTGAAATGTTCTCGGCCCAACTAATGTTCCAAAATCTAATAAAATGACAAAGTATCAGAATCTTTTCTAATTTTTAAAAGATATCGTGCTCAGGTGGAAAACTTTCAAACTCCCCATTATATGATTAAACCGTACCAGAAATTCTAACGGCATTGTCCTAATATTCAGACTATTATGGGGAGCTGATGATACTCTCTGCCATTATTTCCTTATTTACAATTCTGAGTTTAGCAACGTCGTCTCTAGTTGTAGTTTTGTAGACAAAAGTCAACAAATACGTATTCTCGAAGAAAGTTGGTCTTTCTAAATTGTTTGAGGATGCTTCTACGTCTGCAATTGTATTTTAATAGTATGAATAATAACCTAATTGAACACATAATTGTAGTGGTAGTTGTGGCTGCCAAATAAAACCAGTGGAAGTACAAGATGGCGAAAAACAGCAGCCGCCAATAACTAATGAATTGTGAATAACAATTTTAGATAGAGCAGATATCAGATATGAAAATGAGCACGAGGAAATAATGAATCTGCAAGAACAACAATGATAATGATGATGATAAAAAGAACAGACAAATATTACTGAATATCGTTTTTTAATAATAAAAATATAAAGGCCAAGAACTTACAAATATTCAGATTAGTTAACTGACAACTATGAAATCAAATTTACATTTAGAGAGCATCTTCTAATACTTAATTTTTAAAACTATTGATTTGGTTATAATATCCTTATTATGAATGATTTGGCCCCACACATTCCAAAATTGTTTAAAAATACAACTGCTAAATATAATTTCTATTTTCATTTGTGACATATATTTGATTGATTTGGAGACTTAAACATAAAAAACAACCTAGCTGGCATTTGATCTTTTCTCTGATCTTGCTTGTACGGATTAATGGGGGATGAACTAGCTTTTAACATTCAATACTCCTCAAACAAAAATGAGTATCATTTCATCATGAGAGCAGACCAAGAATTTTCTCCAGTCATAATGAACAGTTGTATTTCCAATGTTCCTTGTCTGTAACTTCAAGTGGAACTTCCTCGATCCATCGCTAAAGACATTGGAAAAGTGATCAATCGCTGTACCATTCCGGAAACAATATGGCTCCTGTTGCCAAGCTCTATCTGTACAAGAGACAGTTAAGACCAAAAAGAGAGGATTGTTGCCAGAGTTGGCTGGATTTACCCAATCCGCATTTTCCAGCATCGACGGACTTCAAAAGTTTTACTCGGTATTGTTAATGATGAATGGTTTTCTCTGTAAAGCCCACTTTCTAAAGACGAGGTGCTGCTTACGTGTCGCTAAATCTATCACTATTTTCGGGCAAACGTCCTTCCACCAGTACTGACCTTTCCTATGAGGAATCACCATACCACGTACACTGCGTCGACTTGGTGAAGAGTTAGTTCCTCTCAGAGAGTTTTCTCGTCGTAACTCTCTTATTAAGTATACAACAACAACAACATCATGTAGTAACTCTCTACCTTGAGTGGATCGGTGTTTTTATTTGGTGAACAATAGTAAAAATAAAAAGTCAATAAAATTTAATTCAATGTTGGAGTAGACATAAATATATTTAACATTTAAGGATATATATATATATATATATATATATATATATATATATATATGTGTGTGTGTGTGTGTGTGTGTGTGTGTGTGTGCGTGTGTGTGTTTGCTAACAATACAATAATCAAAAATACGTCTAATTTAATAAAAACAAAGCTTTACCGTTAAAATATTTATGTTATTATTAAGATGAGAGATCAAAGTATATATTGATTATTAAATTATATTGTTAGATCAATTTTAGAACCTTCGAAATTTTGGTTAAAGATTTTGTTTTTCTTGCGTCAGTTGGTATCTATTAGTATAGAAAGTTTTCTCGTCATTTTGCGGTGAAATTCTTGCAAAAATTGAATAATTGTTCGATTTAAATAAGCCTCTAGGCCTTATTCACAAAAAAATAAAAGTATTTGAGAAATGTTTCTTGGTAAAAAAAAAATATTTACATTTGTTACCTAACCCCACAAAAAATTAATTTCATGAAATTTCGAGAAATTCATTTTTGTGCAACTTAATGTTTATATTAGTTATAAGCAGAACTCCTTGGAAAATTCAAAATTTGTTTTGTAAATCTGACCCACCTCAGTTATCGAAAATCTGCTCTGAATTGTAAAATACAAAAGCAATAAAACTAGGACATTATTTAATTAGAAAAGCTATTAATTCTTTTATGCATATGATATACTATGGGCACTTATGTCATAAGAAAAAAAAATTCGATGAATAACGAATGTTTACAAGAATTGTTTTCAAATTTTAATTATAATAATTTATAAAGTTTTGAATAGTAAAAACTTTATTTTATAACCATACATATAAAGCTTACTACAACTGAGTTACAATTTTTGTAAATACGGACATTCATAGACGAAATTATCAGAAAATAAGCGCTTTAACTTTAGTAAGTTTAAAGCCAAAGTATCTAAAATGCAACAAAACATTAGATTACAGAGATTTTTTTTCAATTTTTTCAAGATTACTGGGTAGTTAAAGTAATTATAGAAAAATGTGCTCATGTTATATTCGTCAAGTAATTTTTACATATATGTCCCCAGTAGAAAACATTACTTAAATTTCCGGTCCGGCTGTCAAGCTGTAAATAGAGCTGTCAGCATCTAATAAAACACGTATATAAGTGTTAAAAATGCTTCTTTGTAATAATTTAAACTGAAAGTAAGTAATATTTGTTTCAAATCAGATTAATTAGTCTTTCAATCCTCTAATATTCCGCAAATTAAATTTCAGAAATTTATATTTGTGAAGTCGGTTAAGGCACGTCGGATCTAACGACGGTTTCCAACTGTTCATACCATTAATCTGTGTCTCTTTGCTTTTTATCATTTTTATCATTTCTATCTTGATCTCTGATGTAGATTTAATAATTGAATCATGCTAGATTAAGATCTATTTCTTACTTTATCTTTATCCTATTATTTTGTCTGATTTCTTTCCATACTTGATATATATATATATATATATATATATATATATATATATATATATATATATATATATATATATACACACACACATACATATATATATATATATATATATATATATATATATATATATACTGGATAAGAAACTACAAGCGGGTGCGTGAAGAACTGATACTCTATGAAAGAATCACATAAACAACTATACACTTGACATAATGTTAACCTACAAACAATTCTTTGATAATTGTTTATGAAGGCCACAACCGCTCAGAAGACATTAAACAATTTCTATTTAAATTCTATTCAGAACCCTGAAAAATCTTGAACAGAAGAAAAATTAAATCAAAAATTTTTAACCCAATAATTTTCATTGTTCATTTTGTTATTATTTCTCTTTAAAGATGTTAATTTCATTATTACACAGGGAAAGACATTGTGCCTAAGAGCATTCAGCAAGTAATTTTCTGTTGTTTTAATTCATGAAAGCAAACCGCAACCCAAATATATCTGAAGCAAAAGCAAAGAAAATAAATCAAGACAGATAAACTTAATTTGAAAAGGTTAAAAATAGAATCCTAAAAGAGGTCAATGCAACTTTCTACTTTTCATATTAAATTATGCGTCAATCTATGATAAAAGGACTCCTCTATCATAGTCTTGACATCTTTCGTCTGTTCATTTTATTGTTTTTTCGTTCATTTTCGTTCATTCTTTTCTTTCTTTCTTCTAGTGCTTCGAAAATCGAAGCAGTGACCCAAGCAACAAACACATCATTCCAAACTCTTAAACAATAAAGAATGTAAAGGGAAAAACAATTAAAAAAGTAAAAGTAAGTGAAAAGTTGAATGTAAGAGTGCAAAGGAAGAACAAATAACAAAAGTGTCCATTATTAGTGACTGCTGTCTGATCGTTTAAACGGATCGATCCCTTTCAACTTGGTGAAATGTTCTCATAGCTTCACATTAAGGGGAAAATCCAGCCAATGTATTCCCTTCATCGTAAACAAACTATGATAGCTCGGAAATTGATCTTCTGTCGAAAATAAACTTAAACGTGAAGCTGGAAAATTCACCATTGCCTTCAAAAGGTTCAATTTCGGCGAAGACAACAAATCAGCTTTGACTGACTTCTGAAGTCGGATATGCGTGTTTTTTCTAATGATTTTGGGGATATATATAACAACGGGCCAAATCTTCGTGCAAACAAGAATATAAGAAATATAAAAAACAGCAATAAAACGTCTTCTGATAGAGCTAAATTTTTATCAGTAAAATAGAGATATGTCGAAAGTCATAGCATATGTATCTAATATCGTGTGCGAACATCTCCAGCGCTACGAACTGCAGAAGTGTTTGGAAAACCGCTAGTGAGATATTAAGGAATGCCATTTGACAGTTTTCCTCAGCTCCTTGACATTCGTACTTACAGGATCCTGTGTTCGAAATGACTTCTCCTGGGCTCATGTTGGGCTATCGTGTTGGCCCCATCATACATCGGAAATAATTTATGACCATTATAAACCCGCTGATAGGGTACATTACTCTGCTGGAATAACCCATCATTTTCAGGTAACATGGAGTTCATGAATGGGTACAAATGATCACTAAGAAGTGCAATGTAACGGTTATCGGGGCAGCTAGCAGAGCAGCAAACCCAACACGTACCACGTGATTACATCTCACAATATTATGGATCCACTACCAACCTCGTTGTTAACTAATGACCATAGCGTCACGGGTCCTGCGAAATAAACGAAGTCTTCCAAGAGTCTGAAATAACTGGAACCGTAACACTTTGCAAGTTTTCCAATGTGCAGAGTTCAGGTGGAGTGGTTTTATTAGGATCCTTCTAAAGAACGCTGAACTAACCTTTTAGATATGCGTCTGATACCTCCAAATTATGATATAAATGTGATGTCACCTGACTGCAGCGACAGAATTCTAGCTTCTGGTCAAGATCATTAAAGACCTGTGGTTGAACAAAGAGCTCACCACACTGCGCAGTAATTGCGTTCTATTAAGTATTTCCAGTACACACGTGACGCTGTAGACGGAAGGCTACCAAATATCTTTCAGAAATTTGGAAAATGAGTGTTCCATCCGTCCGTTATCCATAAGGAAGCCCTGTTCGAACTCCAATAATTTACACACACTCACCACATGTGAGAGCACAATTATACTACGAGTATTATGATATCACGGAAGAGTGGTGCTGTATAACATTCTTTAGGCTTGTTTGTCTCATAACCTTTGACAGTTCAGTGAATTACTTTCACAGAAGACTGGCGTTTAATTATAAAATATTAGTCTGATAGGAAAAATGATGGCAATAAAATTGCTAAAACTAATGATAGATTCGTAACTTTCTCGCTAGTACACCATATTAAACAGGATTTGAAAAGACAATTTAGTAAAATTCAAATATATATTTATTCTTGTTTACCTTGCTTTTAATCTTCATTCTGTCATATTGGACATATTTTTCTCCCTGTTTTCGATGATCGTATCTTGCCTTCAGGCATATGTTAGATGAATGTTTAATTTCATATGCCAAAGTATTTAACATTTTATTCCCTGTTTTATTTTCATTTTCATTTTTGTTTGTCTGCTTTAGAAACTTCAAGTCTTCTTTCTTAATACCTTTAATATATCCAAGTTCTAACTAGTTATGTCTATATTATATACTGTCTATGCGCACATACAAGCACAGATGTGAAGAGATGGGCAAAGATCATTGAAGAATTCCATGTCACGTCCCAAATAAATCGACTAAGAGAAAACTGCAACCCTTCTTTACATCCTGAGGCCAATGTACAAATGATGATTGGTGGAATCATGCCAATGTTATAGATATATATATTTGATATATGATCTTCAACGAGAAATAATCACTCTCTGCCATGTACTCCAGGAAATATAACTTAAGATAAAACAGAATCTATGACCTAGAATTGGGATGAAAGCAGTGAGGGTATGCAACCTAAAAATTCAATATGCAGATTTAATAAATACAAACAGATGTGTTTTTATCGCTTCTAGGAAGTAAAAAATTAACAGAAAGTAATGATTATTACTATTTATTCATTTATTTTTTATATTATAATATTTATTATCGATACTTTATTCATTTATGTTGTTTATATGAGTATATAATTTCTATGGCGTTATATATTTAATCTATTTATTATGTTTAATTTTTGTTAATTTATCCTATTAATTAGCATGGATTACATCTATAACATGTAACTAAAATATTTTTATTATGAAATTTAAATATTTATATCTTTTAATTTGTTTGTAGCTTAAACATAAAAAAATCTTAATTATTTACTCATAATGTTACATTTTAAACTTTACTTTGTATACAATAAAGAAAACGAAACGGAATTTTCGCTTTGGGAGGAGAGACATTCTAATTCTAACGTCTATGTATAAGCTTTATTATAACTGCTTAGTTTTTAAGCTTTATTTTATTTCTTGAAATTACATATCACCAAACAATTAATTTTATGATACTACTACTACTACTACTACTACTACTACTACTACTACTACTACTACTACTAATAATAATAATAATAATAATAATAATAATGATGATAACAACAACAATAATAATAATAACAATAATAATAATAATAATAAATAAATAAATACCTAGCATAGGAACGTAGCAGTTATATTGTTATACCAAATTATTATAATATTTCATTAATTTATTGCCAATATTAATATACTTTCTCATTATATTCGTTAATTTAATTATACTCTGAAATTTGCATTTTATTTATACATTTGCACAAATAACTGTCTTTGTTTTATTTAAGTTTCACTTAAACGTAATATTTTTAAGGAAAACGAGATATTTTCGAAAATATAGGGGAGGATTTCCATTCCTAACGTTAATTTTGCGTTTTTTATCTTTACTTTTCATTTTGTAAACACGATTATGTTCTATTAATCAACAATTCACTATTTTTTACAAGAGCAGTAAAACTGAGCTTATATATATATATATATATATATATATATATATATATATATATATATATATATATATATATATATTACTTTTTTATTCATTAATTACTTATTTATATTATTTATTCCTATTATTATTAATATGTTATAATTGGTATTTCTTATCCGGAATCGTCAATTAAAAAACAAATTATACATACATACATATATATATATATATATATATATATATATATATATATATATATATATATATATATATATATATATAAAAGTGAACATAGAAGTCAACACTTAGAGGCGACAGGCTGTTTCATGATAGATGCAATCGTCAGACAACTAGTGCTGTTATTTTCTCGGATATTTATATATAAGGGTCAGTGGTGCATTGTGGGTAATCTATTTTGGCGATTACCTTTTACCGCAAGTCATTTATTTGTTTATTTATTTATTTGTGTCAAATTATTTTGCTCGTTTTTATTCATTTTTTTTAATCTTATTTATTTTATAATATTTTATTGATGTATTTTTCTTTTGATCGGTGTTTTTATTAACGTAGTAAAAAATTGTTTATATAGCTTATTGTTGGTAGTCTATTATGGCGGTTATATTACCGGAAGTCGTTTATTTGCTTATTTATTTGGCTCAAATTGTTTTACTTGTTTTTATTTATTTTTATTTTTTATTTTATATATTTATTTATTTATTATTGATTTTTTTTTATCGGTGTTTTTATTAACGTAATAAAAATTTGTTTATATAGTTTATTTAATAGTTTTGTTTCTGTTTGGGAAGATAATTAAAGCTATTTGTTGAATTTTGGGGTTGAATGTTGTGGTTTATTCTGACTATTATTTTGGTGGGAACAGTTTTTAATTTATTTATTTCGATTGATTATCTTTATTTGTTTTTTTCTAAACGGCTAGTTTATCGGTATCGGCTGTTAGTTTATTTATATATTAGGATATATTTAGATCAATTTATTATACTTGTTATTTATTTGTTACACTGTATATTTTCTCTTTTTGGTTTTCGATTTTTAAGAAACGCAGTATATTATTTTTTACTCATTTTTTTATCGTTATATAAGAGTTATAGCTATGACTTAAATGACTTCCGGTAAAAGTAACCGCCAAAATAGATTACCTACAATGCACCACTGACCCTTATATATAAGTAACCGAGAAAAATAACTGCACTAATTACCTGACGATTGCATCTAGCATGAAACAGACTGTCGCCTCTAAGTGTTGACTTCTATGTTCACTTTTATATTTACACACGCTCTATCTCTGATATTGAGCACTTTATCCCATAAATATAGCACACTTTAACACTATATTTCTTATATATATATATATATATATATATATATATATATATATATATATATATATATATATATATATATACCGCTCTAGATTTATTATTGCATCTCATGTCATATGAAACATTTCGAAATCGCACTTTGGAATATCTTAATATATGAATTCTTTTCATGAAAGTTATTTATGAAGGAAAGTAGAATTAATGAGTTCTTTTAAAGGGTTTCTCTTACGTTGATTTTTATCAAAGTTAAAAATTTAATATTTAACTTGAATATTGTATTTAAAATTCAAGTAATCTACGTTTATCTTAGAATTCATCTCCTGGGGTAATCTTCAGAGAGGTTTTATTATTTTTATAATTTCCCCTATGCTTGGAATGGGTCATTAGAACTTTGTTCGATAACATTCCTAGAAATGGTGTCTCGATAAAATACCAGTATCCTGATGTTTAAATGCGCTTTTTGAAACAAATTTCAACTCACTTATCGCTACCAAGAAATTATCGGTTCTAGGCTATATTCATCTTTGTCAGAAAGATTTCAAAATACATATGCACATCTTTCGTCTTAGCATTCGGAACATTTTCGATTGGCAAGAGAATCATCTGAGTCACACGATGTTTCTTTTATATTCTTTACTCTTCTTTTATTGCACTCTGTTAGCTATCATTGTTTCCCTTTATGACTCACTTCTAAGGATTAATGCTAATGATATTGCCGGTATTCAAACTTTAAGTTTTTCAGCTGCTCACACTCTCAGTCAAATATTAAATTTCCCTGCTCGTTTCCTTACTAATTCTGATCAACGGGATTATTTATAAGATTTTTCCTTACTTCTTTTTTACTCTTGTTTTCATCTCAATTCTCTTGGTGATTCAGATCATGCAGTAGTGCCTGTTGATAATTACCTGCGTTCCGATTGGGATATTTTCGTGATTTTCTTCGCGAAGCCCATTGGGGTGAAAACATTCCTATTGAAATTTGTGCTACTGAGGTTGCTTCTTGGTTAAAAGCTAGCATCGATGCTTTTGTGCTATCTCTCATTTGACTGGATTGTAACAAGTCCCGTATCAGTGTATATTTTAAATTGTTAAATTTGTGTATCATTGTTTAATGATTCTAACACTGAATATAGTAGATATTAAGAAACCTGTTTTTACTTTACTAAAAAAATAATGTCATTCAAAATAAAATGCTGAAGCTATTGTGAAATTGATTTACGAAGTTTCTTGTAGATTTCTTGTATGACAGTTCGAGGTTGATAACGATAAATGCATTAGATTACTTGCGAATAATCAATGACAGACAGCTCCAAATCACTCACCCGATGTATTCAGTTAGTTCGAGGTTATTCCTGTCTTTACGGGATTTTCTTTGTGAAAAACTTGGAATATGTAAATGACACTAAGAACAATTCTTTTTGAGAAAACTATTTTTGGAAAAACTTGGAATATGTAAATGACACTAAGAACAATTCTTTTTGAGAAAACTATTTTTTTGGTGAGTATGTAATTATAATATTGTTTGAATGAGTGAATGAATAAAGCTGTAAATATGTTCTTCAATAAAGAGAGTGTAAAAACTATAACATATTTTTTACTCAAGTTGGGGCATATTTTGGCTAACCAATAATCTCGTGTCTGTCACAGCAATGAAGTTAGTGATTTTTCTTGTGTATTTTGGGTTTGATGTAATTCGTTTTAATGCTCTGTGCAAGGCTATTACAAGTGATTCTAAGTTCTATTTCAGATTCATATCATTTATCCATCAATTGCCTCTATTTCTTCTTGATTTTTTTCCATTTTAACCGCTGATATTTGAACTCAAATTTGTCTTTTTATCATTTTTGTTAGGATTATTCTCTCATTCATAGTCTGCTTCATTTTTAAATCATGAAGGGCTGTACTCCGACACTTTTTCGCATCGAGGCTCTCATGGTTTCTATTAAAATTTCTTTTGATCAGATCACATGTGTAGAAAGAGTCAAAATATCTTGATCCAGATGTTATAAATAAATTAAATAAGCCTTTAATAAGATTTTACTATTTTCCACTTTCCAAAATCCATTTTCTTCAGATTTTCCTTTTCGTTTCGGCGTATTTTATTATATCTACTTTCAATACTTCAATATATTTGCATTGTTCTTTATCATTAAATGTTCCACTTGTATTTTAATTTCTTTGTTGATATCCATTTAACTTTATGCAGAGTTAACATTTAACAACGGCTATTCCATTATCATATCTCGTTCTTTTTATTAATGGTTCCAGTTCAGTTGTATTTCAATTTATTTTTATTGGTATTATTATTATTATTGTGGTGGTTCTTGTTTTTTGACTTTATGTTATTATTACTATTTGTTTATCTAATAAAATATATTACTTCGGTTTTTCTTTTTCTTTCTGTCCTTTATTTACCTATAATATAGAGCTTTTCATTGGATTGCTAATAATTATCTATTCTGGAGGTATCACCAAATTTGGCAAAATAATGATGACTTAACGGTAAACAACAAATCTTTTTTATCAAATAAAATTATGTAAACACAATATATCAAATGTAATGATGCAAGCACAGGATAACAAATAAAATGATGTACGCCCAATTTTGAATCCATATTTTGATGCTTCTTGTTTCAGAATGTTGCTTCTGATTACTGAGTTATTGTTGCCGAAATAACAGATTATAAAATCTTAAATAACAAATGAACAAGAGGATAACAAAGAAAAAGAGTTGAGGAAACTTGGATTTATTTTCAAGTAAAGAGAACTCAATAGTCATAACAGAATGAGTGACCATTAATGAAATTATAGAACATGTTCATGGGTGTTGAATTCCTTCCGATGACTTATAATACAGTAAACTTTCGTATTTTTAGTTTGATATCTATTCAGTTATTCCAGTTCAGACTTAAATGACAAGGTGTTTAAAGATAATATGAAATATTGAAATGATGTTATTAATACCGTCTGTTATGAAACTAGTAATTAAAGAAGATTAAGGAATGTCCGAAAACCTAATTCCAGTTATAATGACTGCGAGGACGGGCGCCATATTTGTCTTTGTTAGATTGGTCATTGTAAGATTATCAATGATGGTTGTCATTTTAATGGTAGTGGAAGCTGTGGTATTTGTTTAAGCGATTATGATGAGAGATGATGGCGACGGTGGTACTGATCTTATTAGTTTGTTGTGTTCATGACTAGTGGTATTGTTAGCTTGACCAGCTTTATTAATTGTGATGATACTGAAATCGACATCAGTTCGAGGATGAGGATAATTGCGATGTTGTGATTCATAACTAAGAGAATGACAGTTGGCATAATGTAGATGGGAACAGAAGTAGTGGAGAAAAGCAATAATAATAATAATAATAATAATAATAATAATGTGGGCATAGTAGTAGGAACAACGGAATAGGAATTGTGTTGATAATTAGGATACTTAAGTTACTATTAAAATAAACGACAATATGTCATTTAGGTGCTAATTAAAATGCATCCACAAAATAAGTTCCTCTAATAATATTAAATTTAAAAGAAAGTTGGCAATGTCCACAGAAACCCGGCGAAAGTAATTCTTTGCGAAAGATTAATATTTTGTTCGAATCGCTGATCTGGGCGATAAACGAAAGAAAGCAATCAAAATGTCTAAGACATCATTGTATTCATATACATGTTTATAATTATATTTCTATGTTTTTTGTGTCTATCCAGTAAAGAAATAGAAGTGCTTTATTTACTTTAAACACTTTCACATTATACTTCAAATTGAATCTACAAACCACCGACGAAACGAATTTTCTATTGTTTGAAAACATAGTGTATGTCATTTAATAACAAGAGTTCACCGTTACAGTTTCCATAGACAGTTTTATGTCGACCATCCGTTTTCACCGTTGCACTTTTGATCGGTTTCACTTACCCGCAATCATTCTCCAAAATAGAAACTTCTTCGTAATCATGTCCTCAAATCCAAGCATGGCAAATAAAACCAGTAAAGTAATTAACACATAAAGTGTTACTATTTTTAGTTTAATTGCATTTTCTGAAGTTGCTAATATCCAAACTATGAAGTAATCATTCTTTTTTACATAACTTGTATGACAGTATATTATATTTATTTTCATTTATACTTCTTAATCTCTAATTTTCATTTTATTCTTGATATTTTATAGCTTCCCACATGGACGTGATGGCTTGATTTCAAGAGTACCCAAAACGCTTGTAGACATAGAAGAGCCTTGAAGACAGGAAGAACCAAAGATACTACAAAACAATAACAGATTCTGCCCTCTAAAATCTATCCAGGTGCCAACTGTGAGAAAAAAACAGTTTCCAGTCATATGAAGCTCACTAAAATTACAGTTCAGTTTGTAAAAAATATATGTTGACTGAGTTAAAGGCAATCATATTAGCTTAGATGAAGCCAGAAATTTAAAATGGAATACCTTAAGGGAAGGTCTAATGATATCAATGAATGGAATTAGCCCAACGGAAATAAGACAATAAAAAGAAGTGAATCAAAGATTAAATTCTTGATGAAAGAAAGGTAATAAACAATTCCGAGAAATGCAACAGAATATAGGATTAGTTAAATATCTAAACAAGAAATGCAACAGAATATAGGATTAGTTAAATATCTAAACAAGAAATGCAACAGAATATAGGATTAGTTAAATATCTAAACAAGAAATGCAACAGAATATAGGATTAGTTAAATATCTAAACAAGAAATGCAACAGAATATAGGAATAGTTAAATATCTAAACAAGAAATGCAACAGAATATAGGATTAGTTAAATATCTAAACAAGAAATGCAACAGAATATAGGATTAGTTAAATATCTAAACAAGAAATGCAACAGAATATAGGATTAGTTAAATATCTAAACAAGAAATGCAACAGAATATAGGATTAGTTAAATATCTAAACAAGAAATGCAACAGAATATAGGATTAGTTAAATATCTAAACAAGAAATGCAACAGAATATAGGATAAGTTAAACGTCTAAACAAAAAGTGTGCAGAAAGAGAAAGACTCGGCAACATACATACAATAGACCTGCAGAAAAAAAAATAACAAAAGACATATTAGATAAAAGACATGCTCCACGACATGTTGCATACATTTTAAAGAGGAGACGCTCGTAATGGAGGAAGGAAATATCACAAAATTGGAACAAATATAACGAACGATAGAAATCTATAATACACAATAAACATAGAAGGGCCTGAAATATTAAAGTCTGAAGGAAGATGGGATTTTAAAAGTATTAATATCAGTTTTACATGATGTCGAGATTGACAAACTTACCGAAATAATGAATGACGTGGCGGCAGACCTTAAGATATCATTTGTCATAAGTGTAGGAGTATTGGACGGCCTCAGTTTCAACCCGTACATTTTTTTATTTTACAAATGTGTAAGCAAACGAAAAGTAAAAAAAGAGAAACAACACAAAAACGTTTTTACAATAACGATCTCCATTTAACTGTATGACATACAAAGCAATCAAGTGTTTGATTTTTATATTGTAAGAGTTGTTGTAATACAGCAAGAGTTATTCACTTTTAAATGTTATTTGAATTAGTTAGGAATTTAAGGAAGATAATTTTTTTTATCTGGACTCACAGAAAAAAATTCAGTTCATGAAATAATTAATAGTAAGTTTCAATGGAAAGAATGTGTTGTCGGCTGAAAATCGGTGTAAGATGAGTTAAGAGATGTTCAGTGTTCGTATGTACGTATGTGCGGGTGTATTTGCGTCATAGCGTCTTCCCATCAGAGACAGGCGTAAAACTCCTCACTGAACTACATAGTTGTGGTTCTGAGAAAAACAGAGGTAAAAGAGAAAGAATTGAAGATGTGCCCTTGTATTTATAATGTTTAATATGTCACGTGATTATAATGTTTAGTATATCACGTGAACGGCTGGAAACAAATAGACAGATTTTTGGCGGAATTGTATTTTCATTCAGATCAGAAACAAGGTCGATACAATTCAGACGTAGTTGAAAACATGATATTAATATTAATTGACCAATCAGGAGTTAGAGAATGTATTTAAGTCAATGAAACCAGGTACATCTCAGCGAAGTCCACCCTTCTTCAAACATTGGGAAATGGCACAATAGAATCATAAAGAATTGTACCAAATATGGAGACCACACCTCTTGAGGCCTTTTAACAGTAGCAGCAACTAAAATGGATATTACATCTAAATCGAATAGAAAATAATGATATAATCGATATGTTGGCATTTCACATTACTTCAAGCCTCTGGGACCCACTTTGTGCCCAAAATTGAACAAGTTATTTTTAGCTATTGAAATGATGTAGAATTAAAATTCTACAGGTGCAAATGAATGTGAACTCCATCGAATAATCAGTTTAACGATAATCCAGATATGTTTACATCCGGATTCTGGTGAATAGATCGCGTCGCAGAATTACACAGGAAATTGTGAAAGAACAATTTGGAAGGCATTGAAACAATAAATGGGATGAGTATGATCAGAATGCTAGCAAAGCCAGCAGTGGAAATGCAGAATGTTGTATACCTATGTTTCATAGACTACGCAAATATATCTGATAAGGTACGACCCAATTGTCTGTCTGAACTGCCAGGAAAACTTGATTTGATAAAGTTATTGCAATAATCCGAAACAAACCGCCAGTAAACGGATAGAAAACGTCATTTTTTGAATTGAGCAAGTAAACAAAAGTAGAACGGACTGGAAGACAAGTATGCGTATTCTCACCTGATTTATTTAACCTTTGCACCGAGGAAATCCTATGAGAACTAGAAGCCATACCAGAAATTATTACTGGTGAACACAATCTTAACGACATGAAATACGCAGTTGACACTGTGTAGACGGCTGTCACAGAAAGAAAACAGCCACAACTCTGAGGGAAGGTAGTAAAAGAAAGAGAAGAATGGTGTGACCATCAATTGTAAGAAGGCAAAATGTATAGTGATTAGCAAAATCAAAAGTACGCGATAAGCGCTACGAACTGAAAGTCTCAGAATCAAACAAGTATAAAACTGTAAAGTGTTATATTAGACGATGGTATATGTGATACAGTAATCCGAAGGTACATTGGAATAGTGAAAGCTATTTTCCTAAAGATGTAAAAAACAGGAACATTTCCTGAGAAGCAAAGAAGAAAGTACTGAATTGCGATATCATATCAATCAAGTCAGTTAAATCTGGGTAATTTCTTCAATGATGCAGCGAAGCTGTGGTTCTACAGAAGAATGCTGAGCATTTAAGGGAATGTAAACAACGATGAAAGTTTAAAGAAATTAATTGTACTTAGAATCCGAAACATTAGCGATATTTGGGATATATAATAAGATATAAGGGTTTGAAATATTTGGGACAAACAGGACATACTGAAGACAAATATCGAGTAACCACGTTCAGAAATATCTACGCTATAAGCTCTAAACAGCTGTATTCTCAATTCAATGGTTAAAAATGTATTTAAGTGAATGAAACCTGTACGTGTCAGCGAGGACCATCCTTCTTCAAACATTGGTAAATGACACAAAAGAATCATAAAGAATTGGACCAAATATGGAGACCACACCCCTTGAGGACTTTCAACGGAAGCAGCAACTAAAATGGATATTATATCTAAATCGAATAGTAAATAATGATATAATCGATATGTTGGCATTTTCACATTACTTCAAATAGATCAGGAAGAAAGACTCCTCATATCTGGAAAGAATGATAACAGCTACTGAACTTGAGGTTTTCTCGAAAATACTTTTAATGGAAAAAATGATAAATTTCAACCAACAACAGCTCGGGCAATAAATTAAATATTAGGAAACGGCTAATATAACAATTACAATTTCTTAACGAGTTTGTGTACATAGCAAAACAGGGCCGAGGGGCGGAGACTTCTTAAATCTAAAAAGAATTGGAGAGATAGTTTTGCCTACGTTTTGAAAGGGCATGGCATATGATTATCTCTAATTATATCTAATTTATGAATAGGTATATACACGTAGCGAAAACATACTATACAGACGTTCTGTAATTTGTAACACATTCATTTTATGTAAAACTTTATTTTATATAACATTGTATTAGATGATGGCAGTAACTATAAAACAAAAGTTTTTCAGGATACGACGCATCCTCTGTACTGATAAGTCTTTTGATGAAAATTTTGTATTACCCATTGCAAATAAGTATTCATCTTTGTATTGGGTGATATTATTGAGTCTAACATACACGGATAAGCACATAAGTTATTTTATCTGTTAGGATATTATATGCTCGGTGTCTTAAAAAAATCATTTTATATGTCACATATTTCCTTCTCATTCCATAGAAAATAATACCTTCAATGGAAGTGAGAAGCAGTGGAGATAAAGTAATTAAACTACATACGGTTTTCGAGTGATTAATGTACTTTAAACGAGTTTTGCTCTTCTAGGTCCACTGTTGATATTCTATTATCACACATAGAAACAGGGAAGCACTTGATAAAAATATCTCGAGTATGATCATTCTAGATATCTCGATGGCCTTTGACAAGGTGTGACTACACAAATTGGCCAGTTAAGTTATGGAATCTCTGGGAGTGTCCTCTCGGTTATCAATCTTTCCTGTCTGGTAGGTTTATGAAGTTCGTCGTTAATGGCAATTACTCTGAGGCACATGAGATCAATACTAGCGCCACCCAAGTCTCTTTCTTTGGCCTTACCCTCTTTCTACTTTAACGATCATCCAAAGGACACTATAAGATACTTAGTAAATATATATGCAGATATCAAAATGTCTTAATGACAAGTGGCCGGAAGCTAATCGCTACTCTGACATAACTCTCACTGCTCAATGGCGAAACGATTGGCTAGTATCATTCAATACATCCAAAACTAAACTAGTAACATTTACTTACCACTGAGCAGAATCTAAACCTGCACCATACCTTCAAAGTGGCTCCTTGACTCGAATGCCTACTGGTTCTAAAACACACTCCCGACCTCAAGTGTAACGCGTATATTCGTGCCATCGCAAAAGAAGATGGAAGTAAGTTCAGTTCCTTCTATCGCTCCAGAATATACCTAACACTCACTGCTATGTTCTGTATACGAGTCAGATCAGACCAAGAATGGGGTATTGTTGTCATATCTGGACTGCCTAATCTCGACAGAGTTCAAAGTGTTTACGCGTCCTTGCAGGCGATGTTATTCTCCCCCTTGTAAACCTTATCCCACAGACGAAACGTTGCTATCTTCTCACATTATCGCTGTTACTATTTCAGCAGTTCCAATCTCTGCAGCTGTAATGCCAAGTTCTTGGCGGCAACCCATCCCCATTTTTTTCGTATTCCTTTAATAAAGAACGAGTTCCATTCAGACATCGTCTTACCCAGGACTATTACTTTGTGGAACATCTCTCTGGACTATGTTTCCCTGACAACTACTATAATCTTCTTCGTCTCTTTGAACCCAGGTCAACCGGTATCCATTCTACACGTTCACATAATATGCATTTTTTACTTCCTCCTTCTCACTCGTTAATCCTCTACCATGATTGGCCCTTTGGCCGTGTATCGGAAGAACTAGCAGTAAAGTCATATGCTAGTTTAATAAATGAACGTTAAATTTGAAATGTAAATGTCACAAGCACAATAAAATGTACACTGCACCCAGTGATAATCTACATAATGAACGCACAAAAGTTTTCCATTGTCTAGAGTACATATTTTAAAGATTTGTAACAATAACACGCTTACTGACTTTCTTAATTTGCATACCTTGCTATCATTTCCAGTGTTTCATGGCATTGAAAGAGTAAATCCGTGAATATGAAATATATTGTTGAACCAAATATCAAATACCAACTAAGACAAGCTACAACAACCAAAAAGAAAACTTTTATTTCGTGATCTACTCTTGCCTGGAATATATTCAAAAAGTTTCTAGAATTCAGTCATTCTTGCTCCTTCATCTGTTCTCTGTATCACCGCATTTATTTGCCTTTTAGCTACTTAAAATTAACTGTGAATCTGATGAATTCATATTGAAGGCTATCGAGGATATGGTATTTATGAGCAAGAATACCGTGAAAAAAAAATTGAAGTTTCTTCGTTTTCCTTTGTCTTGCTTTTACATTATTCACTAACATTTCATGAAGTCTCATTTGCTATGCTTTCTTTTTTACCTTCTACGGCGGAATTATTCCTACATTTAGATGCAAGACTTTACCAGTAGACTATTTTCATTGATTATGCGATTTATTGCCAGTTTTCTTGAAAAAGTACAAACGAGCATAAAGAATGGTTATGCTAAAAAAATTGATAGCCTCTTTAAAATTTAAAATCTACAGAGAAAACAGGAATTAAAGTATTGCGTCTTAGCATAACATGTTATATATCTCATCGCCTACATTAATTATTAGGAATTTTTATCTTTCCAGCTCTACAAACAACAATATTCCATAAGCAGGTTATATAATATACTCTATTTGATTTCATGTAAATCATTATGTGTTCTACTGTATAAGTCCAACAGATCCGATTTAACAGATTTTGTTTCTTTTATTTTTTCTCAAGACGTGCTTTTTCAGTCTTCATCACACCATGATCATTTTCTACTTCTTCCCGTTCACCTTCTCCTTCTTTATGATGTTCTTTTAATTTTCGATATTTTGCTCATAAATACCATATCCTCGACAGACTCTTTTTCTGTGTTAATTACTTCTCTTTGTTTTTAATTGATTTATTTAGTCCTTATCTCAATTGATTATATACATTTCTTCATAAGATTTCATATCTTTCGCATTATGGCTCTTCTCTAACTGCCTTTTTATTCTATAATGTCATTTTATCCCTTACTCTGTCATTGATTTGATTTTCTGTCAACTTTCAAAGGCACGGTGGTCATAATCATTTTCTTAACTCAGTATTTGCTTCCGTCCTTTCTGAATTTTATATGTAAATTTGATTATTTATCATAATAATATATTTATTAAGTTTGCTTTCTACTCTCCTTCATCGTCATCCTCTCTAAAATAAACATTGAATTTTACTTTAACTGTTTTTTTTAACTGTTCACCATTTTTCTTCTTTTTCTTTCATTTTATATTCTAATGATGTTTCTTATACTTCCATTCTTTATTACGCATTGTTTTCCTACTTTGTAATCTTTCTTTCAATTTCTTAGCAACTTCCTCTTCTCTATTCTTTACTGTTCTCCATCGGTAACATCTAAATAATACTTTCACTTTGTCTATATTACGTTTTCTTTAGCTTTACCATTTCGTCATTTTCTTTACTTCTATATATGCCTTTCTCTATTTTCTTTTCCTCTTCCTTGTTTCAAGTGTACATCTCTAATTATTCACATTATGTTCAATTTCAATTTTTTTCTGCCGAATAAAATGTTATTTATCTTGAAAATCTATTAATTTTTCCTCTTTCTTCTGCTTTCATATTTTCTAGCACATTCCATCTTTCTTATATTTATCAGTTCCTCTCGTCTTATATTTACATAGCGATCAATTGATCTTACACTCTGCATTATTATTTAAAATCATTTATTTTACTAATTGGTGTTCTCTATCGTTTTCCATCACCTAAATCACTCATCTTTACTTTCTTTCTCTCTCTCTCTCTCTCTCTTCAACATTACGGTCTCATGAGTGTCTTCACCTTTTTCTTTATATTCTGCTTCCTCTTCTCTTAATCTGTCTCTTCATTCAATCATCCTATCGTCCGCTAGCATCTCGCCACTAATTTAAAGCTCCTAAGCAACCAATCTCTTTGAATACTAACATTCTACCTCCTATTCCTCCGACAAACCCTCAGACACAATCCTCATTCAAAATGTCTCAGCAGTCAGTGCATCAACTGTTAAATGTAAGGCGCGCCTGACAATGGCTCTAATTTTCACTTTAAAATCCAAACCACAGATTTTGTTTCTGTCTTCCTGTGGTAACGCTAGAGGCAAGGGAGTACTGATCAAAACCCTTATTAGATGATAGAAATCACTAAGTGATGCCAGCGCGTGATGATGATAATACTCAGTATAATGACAATGAACACAGTGATGCTTAAATAGCTTGAAATCAATTTTCTTTCTGCTGTAGTGTTGGGCTCTTTGCTACTGCTTTGACTTCGTTGATTATCCTTTAGACTGCGTTCCAAATAATCCTACTTTAATCTATATTTGTTTTATATATAACAAACTGTAACATACTTTTGATTTCTTGTTCTCTAATATTTTCCAACCATAATCTCCATTTTCTTTATCGATCTGTGTTCTTGTTATAATTATCTCTACATATCATCTCATTATATTTCATATTTTCTTTTTTATATTTCATTGTAGTTTTCTTTTTATCTAACCGCATATAAGTACTGAAACCTGGGAAGTTCCATTCTAAATGGGGCAACGAGAAAAATCTCTTTGGTCATAGTTTCAATTAAATACATCTCTTCTGTAGTCTAACCTTCTGTTTACGAGATTAAAGGGAGTCAATATCAATATTTCTACAGAATCTAAGTTTGATTTAAAAGAGAGTCGGTTTCTAAAGTCCTTTCCTATTTTGCAAGTTTATGATATAACCTTAATAACAGAAGTCGTGAGAAACTGATTTATCTTTATAATATGGACATCTTCGTTTACATTATATAATTTATTTACCAGAATTTGATTTGTTTTCCATATAAAAACATATGAATTTCGCAATTAACAAAGAAATATTTAAAACGGAAAATAAATATATTTTGGAAAATATTTATTTCAACAATATCAGTGAAAACCTGAATTGAGTACAACTGTTTTATCAAAGGTAATCAGTATATAATCGATAAAAGATCAATAAATCAATATATAGGATATTATTAATTCCTTTTTCTTCGTTTATGCATATTCCATTAGTATTTCTTACATTTTCATGTGTTTTTTTATGTGAGAATACAAGATTGGTTACCAGTTCAGATATGTCCTGAATAATTAAAAGAAACTGAAAGGTTTTTATTCATTTTGTAAGTGGCAAGATCTCACCTAGACCAAGAAAGGATAAAAAATCCCAAATCATTCATATTCATTTAGTCATATGGACAGAAGTGTATAACACTTTTCAGCACTTCTCTTACATATATATATATATATATATATATATATATATATATATATATATATATATATATATATATATATATATATATATATATATATATATATATCGCGTGAAGTAAATAAAGTAATTAGATAAACAAGAGACAGGGTAAAGAGACTATTCAATAAGAACTTTCTTGAGATTGGTTCAATTATCAGCCATTTTAAGATTTTTCTAAGCATACGCACGCAAATAAAAGAGAGAGCATCACACACAAATAGAGGAAAGGAGAGAGTGTGATAGAGAACACGAAGTAGACATGTAGGTTGTACGTATTTTACTAAATATAAACGTATTCTACTTCGGGAGATTAATCTTCTACGGAATTCGTACGTGAAAATGACTGAAACACATTTTTCCTTTGGTTATGGGTTTTAATCACAACAAACGAAGTGGTTATTTTGTCATGAACCTACAGGAGAGTTTACGAAATACAATTTGATTTTAAATATAAATTGCATTTTTATACGAGGATTTTACTAACTTTATACCAGATTAATGTAACATTTTGCAAGTCAATGAAGGATTCTTCACGATCACGTTATTTTACATCTAAGATTTCTTTTCTTACTACCTGTTTGTTTTTCTTTCCCGTTTTTTTTTAAATCCAGTATCTGACCTTTATTGTAGTTTTCGCTTTTTGATTTGTATTTTTAAACTTTACTTTCCTATTCATTTATTATTTTCCATTTTAATTCCCAGATTTTAGTCTTTCAAAATTTCTCTTATTATCAACTCTACAACAAATCCGCTAAACAGAATTCTTGGATTTCCTTTCTTTTTTTACAATTTAGCATTTACTCTTTCCCCACTCAACCATTTATGTTCATTTTCCCAACTTTATTTCTCTCCACAACTTTTATTCTTATATGAATTCATTTTGTATATGCATTGTTCACCCCATCACGTACCTAATATTGTTTTATCTATGCTTTTCCATTGAATGTCTAATCGTTTCACGTTGTTATTCATTGTTTCTGCCTGTCTAGCCTCATAATATTTTTTTAAACTTTTTAATTAGTTCATTTTGTTTATAGTTCTTTCAAATTAGATTATAATACCTTTCTTTCCTTATGTCTTTCTCATTTTAATCCTTTGAATTTACCTTCTTCTTGATTAATAAGTATTTTTGTTTTTCATTCATTGTCTTATAAAGCTTCTTATTTGTCAAATGTTCTGTATTATTTTCCCTAGGGAAGCCAATTTATATTAACATCCGACGTACATATTTGATATTTTTCAAATTTTCTTGTTCTTCAGTGTTTCTGAATTATTTCTTTTTTTAAATTGTTATCCTTATTTTTCCTTGCTCATATAGGATTTCCTGTATTTTATTTACTTATTATTAATTCCATTATGTTTATTTTCTTCATTAATTTCCTGTCACAAATAGACTACTCTATGCATGCTCGTATCAGTCTGCAACATACAAGACTTGTTTGCTAACAGTGAATCGCAAATTGATTCATTTTCTATTAATTTTAGTTCAAACCAATAGTCTATCTTCAATCGCATTAACCATTAATTTGACTTTTTTGATTATTTCAAAGCAATTGTATCTTTATTAATTGTATTAATTATTGGTTATTCTTTCGTAATTAATACAATACTATTTACGATTTTTTCTATCAATTGAAAGAATAATCAATAAGCAAAATAATTATTTGTCGAATAATGATACATTTTCTTCTTATATTACTAAGTTTTTAACTGGTACCTTTTAAATCCACATAGAAATGCATTTGCATACATTATCCATGATTTACGCTCTCCTTTTTTATCCCAAACAAGGCATTCAAGTCACTAAATCGTAAGGGGTTGCTCTGAATAAAGACAAAGAGCAAAATATAAACATTATTAAAGAGAGAGAAAAATAAGATACCAAAGAGGAAAACCTACCAGTACAATTATCATGAAAGTATATATAGAAAAGGCTAAAAAGAAAGCTACGTTAAGGCGTTGGAAAAATATAAAAACGAAATGTCAGGCCAGGAAATTCTTCTTTACATTTTATCTAAAATCTCAAAATACATAGCAAAAACACCAGACCAGATGTGAGAGCAATATTCAATGCATGGACAATTGATGGACTTATAAATGTGTGAGATAGTTTCTGTCGGGAGAAATTGTCTTTGTAAGACATTTTGAACCAACTTTCCAAGCAACAGACTTAGCAATTGATTCAATATAAACTTTCCACTCTCCTTGATGTTAGCATCAGCCATACTGATGGAAGCCAAAAACATTCTTTACAGGAAGAGAAAGACTAATGAAAGTGTAATAATTTTTAATAGGAAGATATTGAAAATTTATCGTAAAACGTTTACGATAAATTTTCTGTTTTAATGCCTACTTGCATATCTCATACTGAAGATGTTATCAAAAGAGAAATTATCTACACTTGACATAATTATGCTTATTTTGCTACGCCTCGTGTATTTATTTAGAATTTATTTCATTTCGTTTTTATATGCAATATATTCTCATATAGGAAATAAATGAACTACCAACACCGATGTTCGAGCGTGACACTCTGGACTTATGAATATACGTTTTCCGCCTGGTGTATAAATAGCGGTGTCAGGCTACTGACAGCAGTGATTATTGAGTGACTGTTGAGTAGAAATATCCAGTCGAATTAGTGCGAATTATTGTGCATCCATAGTTTGGGTTTTGATTTCGGATTTCTCCGACGTTTAGCCGAGCCCTGCCACTAACAAGTTATTCAATGAAATGGCTAATTATCTTTGGTTTACTTTTACTTCTTTGTTCTTGTTAAGTATTTATTTGCGGTTGTACTTATATACTGTTTTATTTAACAGTGAAGTCTTGAGTTATGCTTAATTATTAACGGCTAGCGTACGTCACAAAATATATTTATTTAGCCCTTTGGCATTTTCAGAAAGGTGGTGTTGAATTTGTTTACTCGATATCATCCCATGTAAGGCAGTAGAGCCACGAAGACACAAGGGGTTACAGGGCGTGGAAGAATTAGGAACAGACACATTAATAATGAGCGATAAGAATAATCAGTATGACAGTAGAGAGCGATTGTCATTGCATTTAAATTTTTGCAGATTAATGTTGGCTGTAAAGCATAGAAACGGACTGAACATCCACAAGCAAGAAATGCAAGAAAAGAAACTGCTAGCATAAAATATACGGTTACGTCTAGCCAGTTAAACTATAAATTGATGAGATCTCGACCCCAGTTTAATACTGCGCTTATAATCAAAAAGCCTATGTACCATAGCGAACAGCTCATCCGAACAATTACCATGAAATCATTTATAAAAAGAATTCCCGTTTAAATCATGTGTTTCATGATTTTTTCATTCATATATTTTTTATTATTAGAATCAAGTGATTAGAATTTTTAAAGTTCACCATTGAATTTCTCTCTTCGATATCTTCCAATTTATTTTGATTCTTCTATTAGAATTTTACAATTTTACTTACGCTGTGAACTTGTTTAATTCTTTTCTATTCAGCTCTTGAAATCGTTTTTTAAAGCTTTAATCTATTCTTACTTACTTTCCATTTCATTTATTGTTTGGACTTTATACAAATAACCATCAATCCTTTCTTTGTTCTTTCTTTATTTTCAATCAGAATCAATCAAACCCTAACAAATTCTGAGTTGTTCTTCAATTTTCTGTACTGGGATGATGGGTTTTGTTCTACATGCGTATTCTTGATATTACTTTCATTATTCTTTCTCTTCCTTCTATTCCACCTAACTTGCTTCTTATTCTATACGCCCTACACTACCAAAGAAATAAAATAAAAGACAACTGCAAATGCCAAAATATACTTTGATGTGGCTTCTGTCATCACTAAACACTGCCATGCTCCCAGTGAGACTTACAATGTGCAAAGGAAGCACGGTTAGAAACTCCAGAGCTGTCGATTAACGCCTGACTATTAATGGAGACGGCTGCTGCCGCCGCGATTGTCAATAGCAATGGCTCTTAGGACTTGCGGCTCACCGCGGTGGTTTGTGGCCGACCGCTGTGGTCAGGGTTGGTTAGGGTTGGAGGGTTTTTTTCCGATAGCGCTCTCCTCGGACAAGTTTACTGTTTGTTCGCTGGATTGATGATGTCTCTCTGTAATCATGAAGGGGAAATATAGCAGAGTCCTGCTTTTGCGTTGTGGAGTGATGAGGGTGGTAATAAAAATGTCTGACTTCGTCTTGGTGAAGAAACAATAATGGTGGCGTTAGTAGTGATAGTAGGAGTTGATGAGATGGCGGGATAATGAGGACGAAGTGTTTTGTTTGAGGAAAGAATGAGAAAGAAGAGAAAAATAACGCGTAAGGAAAATAATTCAGGTGATAGGAACGGAGTTAAAATGAAATAGAAAGAAAAATTGAAAAAAAAAGGAAAGGGGAAAAAGATTAAAATAAAATAAAAACTTGAAAATGATGAAGAAAAAAGTAAAACATAAGTTGTACTTAAAGAGAAACAGTCTTCTGAAATGTAAAATAGAGAAAAAAACAAAAAAAGAATTGGAGAAAGATTGTTCTGAATTAACTGGAAAGGAAGGGATATAAAGAAGAGATAGCGGGAAGGCGTAAATGTGGCGTGTATGGACAGGATAGCGTTTACGTTGGGTCTAGTGAGCGACAGGATGAATTTATGGTGTCCATCATGTGGTACAGGGAGAGTGACCACTGCATATTTCTTTTCTTGCTTTTGTCTGATTTTGGTTCTTAGGGACTAAAGGTCAGAGTTTGGGAAGTAGATGATAGTAGTAATGGCGCTAGTTGCTAACTAAAGTTGTCTGCTTATGCGAGATATGATGCTATGTTTTAGGTTCGCCTTAAAATAATCTATCATGGGGGTATTACCCAATAGAAGATTAAGCAGCCCGAAACTACACTTGCCTTTATTTAAAAAGTTACAAATTTGTTATCATTGACGTCTAACATAGCAACCCTTTGTCGAATAGATATATTTATTACTCTCTCTGATGATGGATTAAAACGGGGAAATGATAGATATCACGATGGGTTAATTTCGACCTAAAATACTCTCCTTCTCTCTGATACGGAGCACACATTCCCCATATATATATATATATATAGGATATTTCAAACAATATTTTTACAGCACACACACACACACACAAACACACGCACACACACACATATATATATAATTTATATATATATATATATATATATATATATATACATACATATATATATATATATATATATATATATATATATATATATATATATATATATATATATATATATATATATATATTATGTGTGTGTTTTTGTGTGTGGGTGCACGCTCGAGCGTGTATGATGAAATAGGGCATCAGTATTGATTCAATATAAAAATCACAGAAGACAAATATATCTCTTTCCACATCAAATAACGCGTTTAATGGATAGAATAACATACGTTGAAGATTCTTATTCCTTTAGCGATGACTTCCCAGGAAGAGAAACACGTAATAGTATTATTAAATTTAGTTTTAAAATCCATTGTGTATTAAACAATATTGTTACACGAATATTTTGTTAACGTCTGTTTATTTATGGGTAAGCAATATGGTCTCTTCAATTAAATGAATAAACTGCTAGATTGTCAATATCTCGATTTTTATCCACTGATTCATCTCAGTTGGACATTCATTTGTGTTACATTAAGAAAGAAAACATAGTGAATTCATTTGCTTCTTTTGTTTAGATATAAGTGTTTCTTTGCATGGATATTTTATAGAAATATACCGATATTTTATGATGACCTTAAAGTGTCGTTGTACTATCTCCTTATGACTTACATTTTGTCAACATTTCTATTGTTTGAAATTTAATATTACTTGAACCTGTTTTTTTCATGATTCTGCGATAACTTCTCTGCTTGTTAGTGATTTTCCATACTTATATAAATGATTTAAAAATACATCATTTGATGTCATCTCATTAGTTTCTTTTGGGCAGATATACAGATAGGTATTTCTTTTAATTTGGTTTATTTAATTTTTATGGCAAAGTTGTTATTAACGCGCTTTGCAGAATTAGATGGCGCATGTTCTTGTACAAATAAAATCTTTTAGCCTAGATATTCATGTTTGCGATTTTTAACACACTAAAGATTACAATCATTTACTACATTTTTCTTTTGTTACCAACAACGAAACTTACAATTTTAATTTCTGCAAAAAATCTGCAAATTTTTTTTCAACAATCCTTAATTTCCTTTATCTTACAGCTTATGGAAATATCTATATATCTGAAAATAAACATAGGCAGCAACATTTTTATATGTGTGATACGCAAGTAATAATAAAATTAATATCGCATGATATTTATCATCCTTGCATTTAAAGAAAGATGAAGAATAAAGCAATCATTTACATTTCTGGACAATGACATCAATTCAAGTCAGACTTAAAGCACCATTTCCTGTATTTTCCTTTGCTTTTAGGGGGTTAGTGAATGTATATAATATTAAAAATTGAGTGAAAATATTTCAAGTACACGATACATTATAAATTGTATACTAATTGATATATATCTGACATAAACCTGTATGAGTGAAGTAGAAAAGATGTATAACTTCTGTATAATGTGTATGTGCGCGCTTTCATTTCATTTATTCTATTAAGTCGTATATTTGATCAACTAGGTCCAGCATTTTTGTATTTCGTTAACAAACAAAATAATACTCCAACAGACTGAGAAGAAAATATTAACGATATTGTTTTAACGCTGCAATTCATATTTTGTCATTTCATTATTTACACTAATGCTTATATTGCCAAAAAGGAAGAATAAGATTCAACTTGCTAGAATCGAAATAATGGCGTCAGACCGAATAAAAATAAATTGGATAACTGATATTATTATGGAAATCCATTTTCCTCACAGTTTTATTAATTTCTGTTTCTTGTATTCTTTCTTGGTTGAGAAGATGACAGCCTTATTTCTTTAAAAAACAAACTTACAAGCCGAATATACTGGGGAAGGATATGGTAGGTTCAGAAAAGTAATGGTGATAACAGTAACCACACCATCAAGAACGACTAGAATATCACAAGAACAATACTATGCGTTTTGCAATAATATTTTCAAACGAAGAAACGGCAGAATCAACCGGAATATGATAAGAATACAATAAATTAACAGAAGAAATGGAATATTAAGATATGACAGCGACAAAAAATAAGCACATAAAAACAATTACAAACAAAACAATACTAACTACAACAAAACATTATCGAAATTGTTAACAGAAATAAATATTATAATGTAAAGTATTGATAAATAATAATAAGAAGAATATGGCATATGGAGCAAGACGAAAGGGAAAACGACATAAAGAAAAGAATGATGCCATCAAATACAGTAAAAAATATGAGGAAATGGAAATTAGATTCCGCGAGGATGATGATGATGATGATGATGATGTTGATGATGAAGCGACAAACAATATTTTAGAAATAATTCGCGCAATGAAATAATAAAGAGTTGTATGATTTGAAATTGAGAACAAGCCAAAATACCCAGTTTTAAATTCATTTCAACGTGGTCAAAATGTGAAAAAGGGTAGGATTAGGTTGAATAGAAATTCGAAGTTGGCTGTGGTAAGGTACAGTAAATTGGGAAGGAGAATGAAAATATTAAATGAAGCATGGAATTCTATGAACTTGAAGTCAAAATCATGAAGAAAATTGAAAAGGGTTTGAGAGAGAGAGAGAGAGAGAGAGAGAGAGAGAGAGAGAGAGAAAGAGAAATGAAAATATTAGAAGTAACGAAAAATTAGAAGGCATCATCGTTGGTAGAAGAATATTGATTGACACTGGATAAATGGAAACAAGAAAAGCAATTAATATGAAATAAAATATAAAACCCCAAATATATAAGAAAGGATAAAAAGAAATGGAGTGAAATAAATGTCAAGAAAAGCGGAAAATAAACCCACAATCATAGATAGACTAAAGAACAAGAGCAGAAAAGGTGGAAACCAGTTTTCAACTCGAACCGAACATAGAGAGAGAAAGACAGAGACAGAGAGTAGAAAAGAGTGTCTTATAACACCAATATGAAAAGGCGTATTTTTTTAATAAAATATGTAAGAAATACTTGCATTATTTTCATTACTCGACTGTTATTCTCATCTTCAATGCCATATTCACAAAATTTCGTACACTCCGGTCTTCTTCAGGAGATTGAAATTTCGAACCGAAACCTTTATTTCCTCCACCGGGCTAGATTGTTTTGTTCCATGCCTCTTCTGGATATACCACTGCTCGGTTTAGTCACTGAATCTAATCAAAGCCTTTATCCACTAGGCCATGTGTCCCTGAGGACATCTGTGTATGAATTTTTGGGATTTATAAACCTCATGTCTCAGCATTTTTTTTTACCAGTGCTCATATTGTAATTTTTTCTGTTATTACTATTGCATTTTTCTAGAGTTTATATTGCAAATCTGTGTTGTTATTCATTGTTTTCTGTAGCATTCCTTATTATTGGGCCCATATTGTATTCATTTCTGTTCTTGGTTGGCTCAGGAGATTTTTGTGGCCTAGGCATATGTGCTGATTCCTTACTAGAACAATCTACCCCGAAATTCCAAATCTCTTGAAGAACGCTGGAGAGTACAACGGCCGAAATGTTGTGAATATGGCAATGAAGATAAGGATATCAGTCCGAATAATGAAAATATTGTAAGTAATCATAATGCCTCATCTCAGATATATAGACAGACAATGCGTTTGCTTACAGAAAAAAAAACTTGATGCGGCTGCGGACAAACCCAGTTTAAAGTCTTAAAGCAGATAACTTCGAACGAGCTGCTTCGACAATGCCACGTTTCCTCGCCGCTTGACGTATGAATGATGCGTGTGCGCAACGCACATGTATTAGTCAATGGCAATGCACTCTCACTCCATTGCTTTCCCAGCATGTGACGCACTTATTTGCGTATAATTGATCTCTTCTTCCAACACGACGTAAAAAAACGGCAAGGACGTTTGGCTACCTTATACATTGACACTAATCTCAAAAGACAATGCAATAGATCATGATATACTGAAAATGCAGTGAAATTGACAAAATAAACAATCATCAGAAAAATTAAAATCAAGAGAAAAATAGTAATGAAAACGCCAAGAAAAAAATACACCATAAATTATAGAATAAAAAATATGAATATGGGTGTGGAAAGATTAAATCCACCAATAATAAGAACGCGGATGTATTTTGTAATGTGTTAATTAAAACAGGACAACCTGCAAACGGTTAACCAAGATCTTAGCCAAAATCTCTAACCCTGAATTTCACATAGTTAAAGGGCGAAAGTTACCTAACCCATCCCCACAATTTTTATCCTTGCGTAACAACTTGATCACGCCACTGCTGAAGCGTTTGGGTATAGACCTCTGCTTCATCCATTTGCCGAAAATCAGTGCCAGCAAGGAAACAAAAATGGGCGACTGCCTCAAATACACTTCGTACGGAAGACCATCTAGTCCCGGAAATGTATCCAGGCCAACCTGTTTCAGCGCTTCCCAGATTTCCGACTCTGTAATGGAATCCTCGCACCTAGCCGCTTCAGCTGCCTCAAGTCAGGGAAAGTCAGCTAAATAGGCGTCGAACAGCAGGCATCAGACCGGACTCCCTGGTGAAACGCTCCTGAAAGTAGTCCCGAAAAGCCTCACATATCCCTCATTTGTATTCACGGTCCGCTTATCCGGCAATGTGACACACGCGATATCTCGCCGATCCTTCTTGATAAGCAAGGATGCCAACTAAAGCTACGTCCCCACTATCACGGGATTTGACTGCCTGATCAACTTTCTGCTCATAATCGTTAGCGACGCTAATGTATCTAGATGGACTTGCTCACTAGCCAAGATACACCTCTCGAATGGCCATCAAAACAGGTTGAATAGAGGGACAAACCCCTACACAGTATGTTCTCATAGTCATGAGTAGAAAATCGGGTCTCCTGTACACAACAAACATTCACACCGTGGCGCTGAAGGTCGCGAGAGAGCCTAAACTTGCGAGACTCCGACTTCAGGCCTCGAGAATTTCGCACTTGCTAACCAGAGAGCCATGATGAAAACCGATTAGGGTTGCTCTCCTGCATTGAACATGGCCGGGGTCAGGACACCGACGGCCTCTCCCATTGAGCCAGTACCCATCTCACTCTTGATGGTACCATCAGGAGACAGGCCGCCAATGTCCAGGGGGAAAGTTTGCTTTAGAGCTCTATATAGGGAGGGGTGAACAAGAAGCGGGAACCTCCCTGAACAAAACTGTTGCAATTTCGTAACGTTGTCGTCGACAAAACAGGCCATTGGCAGGAACATTCCAAATGTTTGGTTTGTTTCGGCCATCATTGCTCATATCTACTGGACAGCGACAGCAGAATGAACGACAGTGAGGACCATTTTGGCTTTTGGGAAATTTCGTGGGTTTTCTACGTCCAGATTTTTTAAATTCCAGAAATTTAAAAGAGTTTTTTAATTTTTCATCTTTTTTGCTTGCATTAGTGCCTTTTCCATCTCTTCTTTAGAGACGCGGCACACGTCTTCCCCTGTAATGTATATGGGTTTGGACTTAATCTTTTTTTCCATTGTGGGCTCTGATGAATCGGAAGATCGGCTCCTTTGTCTTTTATGTTCAGCCTGTTTTTTGGAGAATTAACGGGTGTTTGCATTGGGGAAGGATTGGGTGATGGAATGGGAGATGAGTTTTCGGATGAAGGTTTGGTCACAGGACCCTTCTTAAGTGTGGTAATTTGGATGTTTCCTGGCTTAATGATTTGACAATTGGGGGGGACATGAAAATCATTGGTAAAAGCCCTAAACATTTCTAATTGTAAAATAGAATATGTTCTTTTGGAATGCATATATATATATATATATATATATATATTATAAGAGTTCTCATGTTTCAAAAGCGAGAGCCGAGATACTCAATATAATTATTGAAATTAAGTTGAATTAAGGTATTTGGTCTCGTTTAATCCTCAAGCGAAAATTTAAGAATAAGCTATCTTGTGGTTTGCGCGTGTTTATAAATATGGTCTCTTGCAACATTAGTTACTATAGAAACGGCTGGGGGCGGCCATATTGGTTAGGTGGTCGATGAGTTAAGAGTTAATTTTTATCTACACACCAGTCACTTTCGGAAAGTTTATGTCAGGTTATGTTGAGGTCCCTATTTCAAATCTGATAGTATCGGTCGCCGTCTAAAGCGAAAGGTATTTTATGGCGTTGCGGCAGGTCGTTACGTGTCGAGAGAATTCTGTTTTATTATTATCTATCTATTAATCTCTTTAATTATTTGCTTATTCAAATGGCTATTTCTTATACAAACGTGTTGGACTGGATTACAATTTGTTTTTTGACGACTTTTTCTATTTAATGATTGGGCTAAGCTTTTAAGACTTTTATTAAACTATGGAATCTATTTGTTTATCTGTTTTTTTATGTTAATTATTTATGCGAAAATTTGTTGATGTCGGCAAAAAACAGTTAACTCCTGCCTATGGTTTAATAACTTTTCATTATTTAGAAAGTTAATGATGTGTAGTTTTTCATGTAGGCACCAAGGGCATGGGTCATCCCAGGTTTTACAAGTCCTTGTTCTATTTATTATTTTCCATTTTACTTTTGGTGTTTTATTCGTTTCTTTTAAATGCCAGAAATATTGGGACAGAGATGTCTGATTTCTATTTTCGATATTGTTGAAGGAGCTCTTGTGTTGTCTCCATCGAATTTTAAATTTATTCTTCGTTGACCCAATGTATATCCTGTCAGTGTTAGGACTCTCAATGGATGAGATAGTGCATTGGTATATCACGGATTTTCTGAGTCATTTATTTTCTAACGGGCAGTCTTTAGGGTTTCTGCAATCACATAATTTTTCATTATTTTTGTCTAATTGCAGTTTAGGATTTTATTGATACGGTTTTGGCATGCGTGTTTTTCCAGGATTTTATGATTCTTTCTAGATTTTCAGTGCAGCTGTAACTTAATTTTAAGGTGTTTTTATTAAAGATCTCGCTAAGTTTGCTATTAGTGAGAAAGTGTATTTCAATTAAAGCTAGGAACTTATGCCCAAGTTTAGTACTGACCATTTCGTTGAACGGAGGGGTATACAATATGATCTTTCTTTTCCTGTTTTTCTTACTATTGGTACTATTGTTTCTATAGCTTATGTCAGCGCTTTTGTATCCGCTATTTTTCAGGGCTGTGTTATAAAAATTTCTGTGTTGTCGGAACATTTCCTTATTTGCGGAGTTCATGCTTATTCTTTTCTCTATTGATCTGGGTATATACTTAATTATAGATGGAGGGTGGTTTGACTTAGGGTGTACATACAAGGGGTTAGTGTAAGGCTTTCTGTAGGGTGTGTAATTGTTGTTTATTAAGTCTAGAGTTACGTCGAGGAAGTTTACCCTTTTTAATTTAGTTTTTACTATAGTTTTTAGATTTAGTTTACCGAATTCACTATAAATTATCTTTCTAATTTTATCTGTTTTAAGATTTGCGGAGCTCGTCACTACTATGAGCTCGTCATCTCTGTATAGCCCGATGTCCTTAATGTCTAATTCACGGCGCGCGGTTAGATTGTACAGTATAAATAGACCGACAAGGTCCGAAGATTCTGCAGAGTCCAGAGATGCCATGGTGATGTCAAAATTGTCAGTAGTGACATTGAAAAACACTTTCCCACTCATAAACGCCATATATATATACATATATACATACATGCAAATATATATACATACATGCATATATATATATATACACACATATACATACATATATATATATATATATATATATATATATATATATATATATATATGTGTGTGTGTGTGTGTGTGTGTGTGTGTGTGTGTGTGTGTGTGTGTGTGTGTATTTTGGCAGCAATCCTTCTTTCATGCACACTTCATTGAATACGACAGACAAGGTGCATTTATTTAGTTTTTTATACAATTTTTCATGCGATCTAATTTTTCTTCTTTTCTGATGATAAATTATATAAAAAACTTTAATTTTTAATTTAAAAAAAAAATTAACAATGTAAAACAAACGCTGATTAATAACGGATTTCCTAATCAGATGTTGGATTTTCACATTAGGCGGTTTTTGTCTGAGGTAGCTAATAGCAATGGCAAGAATAAAAACATAAACAATAACATTAATATTTTTTATAAAAATCAGATGAACGAAAATTATAAACGGGATGAAAGCAGAATTAAGAACATTATAAAAGAAATGCATAACACCTGTTGACAATAGCAAAAAAATAAATTAATTATTTATTAAAAACAATTAAAACCCCTAACCTTATATTTAAAAATAATAATGCACCTACTAGAAAAAAAAGGCAAATATTATTTACGAATTTAAATGCCCATTAAGGAATTGTATTCCTGAACACTCAAAATTCGAAAATAATTATTTAGGCCACATTATAACATGTTTGACATGCAGACTCACTCTACACCTTTCTGACCATAGCTCAATTAGATCTCATTTAAATATTCATGGAGAACTACCGGACTATTTGTCACATGCTTGTTGACAAAAACTAATATAATAGCATCATCTACATGCAAAAAAGTCTAAAAATAATAATAGAAGACTTATTAATAAAAAAAATGTTAAATTTGTAACCTGTAGGTGATATTACTTACTTTGTCAAATTTTCTTTATTACACATCGGTTCTCTTATAAATACTCTGCGTTTTTATTTTGCCCCCCAACCCATCTTTTTTTTTCTTTCTCTCTCTCGTCTTCTGGATTTCAAAATTAAGATCATATCGTTTTTTATTGAGCGTAGTGTCACCACAAATGTATACACACGTTTCCAGTGTCTGTTTTTTAATTTTAATTCAGGTCAGCGATTCGGTAGCGAATTATGCATTGAAAAATAATTCATATGTATCTGTATCTCACTCATTTAAACCGTTATTTAACTCCTCTCTTTAAAACTTCTCTCTGTTAAATCTTAATCCCCAACTTCACCATTAGGTATTCCTGTTCTTCTTTCTTCTGTTACACCCCTCTCTAGATCTTTCATACATTTCACTTTTACACATGTTTCTCACTCCCACACATACATTCTCACTAAAATATTGTTTTTTATACCCGGAGTTATATTTTCCGATTTCTTTTTGAGTTTGTAGGTCTGATGAATTGGATCGTGATTACGATTCCAATGTAATAAATTATAACCATGGAATATTAGTGTTTGAGCCTTTTTATTTTATGGGCACGCAACAAATGGATGTTAGGTTGCAACCGGTCTATGCTGTTAGTTGGACGCGACTTGAAACGAATTTCTGGGTAATCCATGCACTGCCTTCCACTGGTTTCACGCCACATGTCTTTATTACATTATTCGGCTTTTGGATACCAGCACACTTGATGAATCACTTTAAGGAAGCAGTAAGAAATACTCTGCAGCCAATCCCAAAGGCACAAGGGTGCAGCCGTATCTCCTCTCAAGGACTTCAGCCACCAGTTCCTCATACCGAAGCAGCTTTCTTTCATGAGTCTCTTGAATCACTTCCTCCCATTCCACAGCTCGCCAAGCAACAGATCTTACTTCTCACCATTAATCAACACCAGATCTGGCCTCAGTCCAGACACAATAACCTCCCCTGGCAGTGTTGCATCAACCAACACTGACCACTTCCTTGAGCCCTCCGACCTTGATTTCTGCCTTGTGTCAGTCACAACTTTCGCAGGTCCGACGAGGGTATACTAGCACTTCTCGAAGTTGCTGCCATAACCTCCAGGACCAAGTTATGCTTAAAGGTGTACCAGCCATTTTGTAGCGATTTCGAACAGGATGACAGCATATGGCGCAGGTTTCAATATACACCACACAACTGGCACTCCTGACTCATCAGCAGTGCGCATCCAAGAATTGAAAACCGGACAGTTACGTAGTCAGGCAAACGACATACCAACTGTTCCAACGGGCTTCAGTGACGAAGAGGTAGCGAATTAGACTCGATATAGCGCCGCTCGATCATATATTCCGTGGTGGAACTCAAATGAGTTTCCTTTTTTACCCATAGGACTATGCCCCCACGGGCCACGACTACTATCACCAAGCCGCTCCAACTGGAGCATTAGAAACATGTTCAAGCTTAGGATATACAAGTAATCAGGAGGATCTGAGAATTATAATTAAGTAATTCATCGAGTCTAGAAACCTCAACAGTTGGTATGGCGTTTGCCTGGCAACGTAACTGTCCGGGTTTCAATTCTCGGTAGTGGATACGCACTACTGATGAGTCCCAAATATAGGACGAAACGGCCGTCCATTGCTTTCTGTAGTCTGTTGAGGTTTCTAGACTCGATGAATTACTTAATTATAAATCTGAAATCGTCCTAATTACTTATATATATATATATATATATATATATATATATATATATATATATATATATATATAAGAAAACTTATTAAAGTATATACACATACACACACACACACACACACACACACATATATGTATATATACTTTAATAAGTTTTCTCAAATTTTCTGACCAGTAAGTGAAAATATATAAATATATTGATAATATACAAATGTAGCACATACTCAAATACGAGTATAAATTGATAGTAATGTCTAAAGTGATAAAAAAATCCGTCGGGTTAATACAAATGCAAATCTATGCATAGAGGTTCCTCGTCGGATGCAAGTTCGATTTCTGCCGGAGAAAGCATATTTTTTTACAAAATTTCTCGAACATTCAGGTTCGTTTGAATGTCGGTAGTGATGCGCGCTGCATTCCCTTGTGTATATTTCTAGTATCGTTTAATAAATATTATATATATATATATATATATATATATATATATATATATATATATATATATATATGCGTGTGTGTGATGTTATAAATTGGGGTCTAAATTACTCAAAAATGAAATTACTCAGATATCACATTTTAACAAAATTAACTTGAAATACTAAAGTATTAAATTAATATATTATATTGGTCATTGTTAGTTTAGCTTTGATAGGTTTATTTTGATTTGGAACTACAAGGTTTGCAGTTTTCTATTTTCTGTAATATATCATGAGTTTTACATTAGAGCAGAAATATGCAGTTTAATGATTGTTGGTATAGCGTATTGGTCCAGCTTATAGTTATTGTGCATCTGGTTACCGTAAAGTATCTTGATGTGTGTTGTGACATATTTTTATTACTGGTGTCGCATATTTTTCGTAATAATATTTTTATTTCGTTATCAATGACGTAGTTAGGGAAATTATTGTTGACTAATGTTTGTTTTATTTGTTTTAGTCTATGCAAAAATATTCTTTGTGAAGAGGAATTTTATATGTTCTATTTAGGTAGGTTGTAAACACTGCTATTTTATATCTTTCCGGTTATTGACTATCATAGTTTAGAAGATTGGAGTTCGTGGTGGTGGGACTTTTATACGGGCATTTGGCAAATACTTTAGATTTTAGTTCTAGAACAACGTCGAAAAATTGGAATTTTATTAACTGTGAGTTCGTCTGTAAAATTTAGCGTTGAGTTTATTTTCAAAAATTAATTAAGATTTATAATTTCGTTTTTATTTTTAATTGAGACAAAGATGCTGGCAGCCTACCTTGTATAGAGTTGTGGTTCGTCATTTGTTCCAAACACCTTCCCACGTTGACACCATTATTTTGGATTTAGGTGTTTCCGTTATGATTATAGAATGTGGATTTCGTGCTACATGCGATTAGTAGTTTCTAAGAGTTAGTGGTCGGATTTTGGGAGGAGAGATTGACTAATTATGTTGATTGTTTCTTCATCCGGGTTATTAATAAAAAAATTCAACATCGAGTGAGCCTTATACACTATCTGTAGGATTTGTTGCTATATAAATATATAAAGAAGTAATGTTTGTTTTATTTACTAATCCGACAGATATTTAACATTTTAATCCTTACTTTTGTTGGATACTCATATTTGAATAGTTCTGGTAAATTTGTCTCTAAATTTGATGCCGAGAATACGTCTTCGGTAGCGGAGATGCAAGCCTTCCTGTCTGATGTATGTTGTCCAGAGAATGAGTACTAGGGACGCATGACTGGAGTAGCTTTAGTTTCGTGCGCAAAAATTGTATTTATTAATGAATAATAATTAATGATTCAGTTAGTTTGTATAATAAATCTTGTCAACCACCAAACAAGTTAGTATCAATATTTTGATAGTCATACTTGGACACTGTTCATATAAAACTTTTACCAAGTTCAGTTGTTTATTAGGTGTTTTAATGTCAAAATATGTTTGCAAACTAAAGCTTACACAAGAAATACATATATGTAAAATCGTATATATAAATATCAATGCATCAATAGGCAAATGCCTAAGGTTTGTGTGTGGATATGATTAAGCATTTATCTACGACAGAATTTTTTTTTTTACTTTGGAAAGACTTCTATCAAACTGAAACTTATTCACAAATATGTACACATAAATGTACATGTGTGAGCCAGTGTGGAGTTGTATTCCTGACTATTATCTCATATATATATATATATATATATATATATATATATATATATATATATATCAGATAATAGTCAGGGTCACATCTTCAATATTGTTACAAAAATATTTTGCACACGAGTGAAATAAATTCAAGTGAGAAAAAAATATTTATGTCTGAAGTAAATGTAATCAAATGTGTGAAGAAGGAAGAGAGGACAGGATAAAATGACTGTTAGAGAAAGAGTATGTAGAGGGAACAGAAAATTGAAAGTGACATTCAGTATTTTTACAAAACTGACTCTTATGCCATTGTGAGCAGAAGGCATATTATTCTTTGAAAAAATACAAAAAACGCAGAAGATTTTGAATAAAAAAAATGTAGCTGAATGTATGTGCGATGATTTATTTTTATTTTGAAATGAACAATGAAAAGTAACCTCCCGACATGTTGGTGTCTGTTATCGTTTCGGAAAGGCTAATTGATTGTATTGAGACGGCATACAATAGGGAAGTACGTGGCCAATCGATTGGCGAGTGAATTGTGTTTGTTAAGCGTAGATAGCGTTTTCTATCCAGAATTGTAAATTTATATATAGAGAGAGATACATTAGTATACACATATATATATGTGTGTGTGTATATATATATATATATATATATATATATATATATATATAGACACACACACACATACACATATATATATATATATATATATAAATAAATATATATATATATATATATATATATATATATATATATATATATATATATATATATATATATATATATATATATATATATCAAGGTGGAACCATTACGGCCCAAGCAGGAATAGATCTTCCTTAAAGTACCTCTGTTAGGAGATTTGGTTAGGTTTTTGGGAAGTGATGTTTTCAATATCCATTATCAACGGTATATATATATATATATATATATATATATATATATATATATATATATATATATTGCTCGTACCGAAAAATATATATATACTTGGTTGTAACTTATATATGACCGCGCGTATATCGCTATATTGACTGTAGTGTATATTATCCACACATATATCTGAACCTGTCGATCAGGTATGCTGATTGCTTAAGACAAGAAATACTTAAATTGTAATTGTATTGCTTCTCTCTCCCTTGTTCTCCCCTTGTCCCCCTTTCTCTGTCACTCTCTCTTTCTCTATTAATACAACCTTTTGTGCACCATTTTATTTACCACGATACATATATTCTATATATGTTTTTTGAAGAAAATTTGTTTATATAAATCCATATGTATATATATATATATATATATATATATATATATATATATATATATATATATATATATATATATATAGAGAGAGAGAGAGAGAGAGAGAGAGAGAGAGAGAGAGATGATTTTAATGCGTGAGAACAAATTGAAAGGGGAACTATTATATTTTCTTTTATATGCAAGGTTAAATGTAACATTAATTCTTTTGAAACAGAATTTATTGTTCAATGAAATATTCTTTATTGTAACCTTTCATACATTGTGTTATTTCTTTAACTTCTGCGTTGTAATTTTAAGTTAAAAGGTGTTAATTGTTGATATTTGTCTTAAAAAAAATAACCCAAAAGACAGGATGCCCTGGTGAATATAAATTTTATTTTCTCTTTTTCTACTATTTACTCCGTCGCCATCTTTATTGCGAGATGATATAAGGTATATTCTCATAAAATGTTATTATTGCATGTGTACACCTCAGCAGTCACTGACGCCTTTTAATGAAAATCAAGTGGAAGAAATTCTCTTCAATACTTGTGCACTTTTCTCCATTTTCTGGCAAATTTTGTAGTGCTTCTCTCTAGCTTAGATTCCTCTTAAGGGGTTCCAAATTGTCCTAGGTTTTTGTAAGGTTATGCGATACTGTCCAGAGGATTCCAACAATCAATATCGTGTTGCAATATCTAGATATTCTTTGATTTTGATTTGAGTTTTTATTTTGATTCTATAATTTGATGGTATCCATTACTTGACATCCTTATAACGAGAAGATATATAGTTTTGGCAAAAATTGTTTGCCCTATTCAAATTACATATGTCCGAAACATATTTTATTTTTCATCATTTTAGAATTTGGGGCGGGTATAGAGATTTGGTGGGCATGAACAAATCTCAGTCATCTTCAGAACCTTCAGGTGATCATTTCCACCAGCAAACATGTCTCATGTTCTTTCTGATCTAAATATATAACTTCGCATATTATCTGAATAGCTGACTTATATTAATATCAATATTCCTATGCCCTGCCCATGATGGGCTTAATAAAATAGGGATATACAGGATTGTTATGGTTTTGCCAGTAACATTGATTCAGTTTCTTTATATTCTCTCTCTCCAGCCATGTCTACATTGCCTCAGATTCCTGGTTTTGCTTAGCTTTGTTTTTTTAGCTTTTTGTGCAGTTTGTTTCCTTCCAGATTTTTGCTTCTTTTCTGATCCTTCACGGTTCCTCCGGTCAATGATAAAACGTTTGTGTGTCTTAAGGAATATTTGTCTACACTGCAGTGTATAGGTCCATTTAGAGCAGAATCGATTTTTGCTAGTCCATATTTCTCAGAAATAGGTGTGTCTTTCTATTGTATGATATTATTTTACATTATTTTGTCGATTCTATTCTTCCTTTTTGTACTTCAATTTCAATACCTTATTTTGCGAATGTTTCTGTAAGTTTCAGCATTAATATTTCCTTCTTGTATAATTTCTATTGACAGATGCATTTCTTCGTGATGTGAATACATTTCGTCCCTGCTGTCTTCTTTTCTTATCACTCCAGGCTCAAAAACAGCCTCTATTCAACATCTATTTTGCTGAGTTAGCAAGTTTCGGCTTGCTAAAAGAAGTAATGCTTTCAGTTTCCATTTCCCTTACTTTCTCTTAAAAAGGTTTTCTTTTGGATATAACAATGAAGAACGAGCTTTTTATTATAGCATCACCTGAGACTTTTGGTCAATAGTCACACTCGGACTGGTATATCTGTAAGTCGTCAAGGGAATATTCATCCAAAAAGAATCCATTTTTACTGGGATTTTAACAAGTATTGATTTTCATTGGAAATCAAGTGCCAACAATTCCTTCAGTACTTCAGTAGCATTCTGTTTACAAAAAAATAATAATGCAGTGGTCAGGATATTTGAAAATCTACTTAGACCATCAGCTAATATCAACCTCATTATAATGTGCTCTATGACGTTTTTAAGTGTGTCACTCATGAGAAACAAGATTATCACTCATCCCAAAAGCAACACATATAATTTATTTGATAACCGCATCAGGAAAAACTAGGGCGGCGCAATTTAGATAACGTGGTACTGCATCAACAAAAATCAATCAAATAGCTGAAATAGTCAGAATCTGTTGAGAGGCTTTAGAAAAATCGGATGGTTGAGAAGTAGCAATTTGACTTCTTGTCGAAAGGACTGTTACTCTGCTCTTTTTTAACCTGGCGGCTTGGTGATTATGATGATGATGAAAATGATGATGACAGTGGTTAAATTAGCACTCTTAAAATTGCAAACCAGGTTCTGGATGGCCACGTAGAATAGACGCTCGCCAATATCAAAGCATTTTAAGAGCAGCATATATCAGAGGAAATGTGTTCAAAGGAATATCAACACGAGCTGTTGGTAAATGCTTACTTGCATCAAGACTACAGCTACTAAATTATCCACCGGTCTCTCAGAATTGAATAAAAAAGCAGGTCGCGTCTTCGTGTCATGAAACATGCTTACACTTCTTTTACCACAGTATGGATCACTACTTTAACTCAGCCACTGGCAGTGAACTACTATGTATGTAATTACCTCCCAAGATAGCCGAATAGTTGCAAATATATTAGAATGATTATGATCTTCGAAAATGGACACAGTTTACCCAGATCATTCAGGCTGTTGTAATTTTCTTTTCTCTTAATGTACAACTACCAAGAAAATAGAGGAACAAATGATAAAAAATGGAGGTAGAATTTTAAAACTCGTCATTAAGGGAATGATAAAATATAGCGAATAAATAGAAACATAAAAGAGAAAGACATACAATAAAATGAATGGTAGATTATTGAATGAAAGAATTTGCATCTTTACCACTCGAAATAGGTAGCTTAAAACTTTCTCCAGAACATTTATGCTCATCTCTGTTGTCTGCAATATTTTTGTCTAATACTCTGTATAGCATGTGCCTTTTTAACCCCGCTCCCTTAATAAACGAGCGTTTCATATTTCGACTGAAAATGGGATAATTTTATATCAACTTGTTTGGAATAGTTTCCGAGTGACTAGGATGTGCACAGGCTGTGTCTAACCAATTCAATAAACTGGCTAACAATGCCTCAACATCACGGAAAAATATTGAATTACCCCAATATTGGGGGTGCATCTGGGGCAGAAGGGCCGGTCGCCTCTGTCACAGAACTGGCACCCGTGTCAGCTTCATGAAGAACTTTGTTTTTCTAGAACAAAACTCTTGTTTCCGATTTCATGTGTGCCGGTTGGACGACCCAGAAAAAGACAAACTACCCCTCCATACACCAGTGCACTTTTATTAGACAATTCTGCCAGTGACTGAATTGATTATATCTGTGGCGCACTTTATTGGATTAGTGGAAACACAGATCTGACTGGCAATGGCCATCAGGGTTCGAAAGACTAGCTGAGGCCAGAGGTCTGGGGTAACTATTCAAGAGAATGAAGAGTGAAAAATTTCTGTGAGGTATAATTTGGAATTATTTAACTTCCTGTTCACTAAGCAGTCAGAAAATTTAATGGGAGAAAAGATGAAATAAAAAATAACTGAAAAATACGCACGCGCACGCACGCACGCACGCACGCACGCACACACACACACACACACAAACACACACACATATATATATATATATATATATATATAAAGGCATATGGAATATACATGGGATACAATAAAAGCTAAGAGTCATGTTTGGCGAAAAATAAACATAAGAATAACAAATTGAAAAGGAAAGAAAAAAGTCAAGTACAAATATAAGCGGTAATGAATAAAAAAGATGAAAAAAGAAGAATGTCAGAAATGTAATATAGAAAGGGCAAGTTTTGAAGTAGAAATTAATACGAAATAAAAAAAGGATATATTGACAGAGAGAGAGGGAGGTACAGAGTGGGAGGGGATAAATAGAGAAACTTGCATGAATAAGCGAGAAGACTGAAAGATGAAAGAATACATGAAAAAATTGACTAGAAAGAAACAGGGAATGAAGAATGAAGAGAAACAAACCATAATCTAATAGTGAAATCGAATAAATTGATGGGAATTTGTTGGATGGATAACTGAGAGATTGTATGGATGTAAATGAAGTAAAGCAGTCGTAAATAAAAATAATAAATTACAAAGCAAATTAAAGTAGAATACAATAAATATACTGAACAAAACTTGACGAACCAGAATATAAATGAAGATAGGACGAACGAATATCGTTGGCAATCGTTAATTTGTTGCATTTATAAAAGTAAGTCTATGAGGATGAGGTCAGGACGCCATCAAATCATAGGGTCGCGGAAAAAACTTAAATATACTGAACAAAAATAATGAAAACAAAATTGGAATACGACAAATTACTAGATTGAATGAACTTAATGTCCCATGGTCTGATTAGAAGAACAACATTTTTTTCTGCAAAATATACGATTTTATTTCTAAGACATGTTTTCTTGAAGCAATCATTTCCCCACATTGACATCCTCAACAGAAATATCACCGGAATCAGAAAACTTGCTCAAAACTAAGATCCTGATTAGGAATTGAAGTTTTCCATTTATTAGTTTAGTTTGGAGTAAGGATTCTAAGGCGTTTACTCTCAACTAAATTCCAGCCTGTTTAGCGATCCTTTTTAATGGATTCGAGACGAAAGATCCTGATCCACTAAAAGTTATGGAATGGCAGATATAATAGTCTGAATTTTGAGATGATAAGATTTCAACTAAAACTGTTTTTTTATGTTTTACTTGAAAAAAATGTTTTCTTTTTTAATACTTAGCTCATGATGGGTAGAGATAAGGTTTAATATATTGGTATTTATATACTAATAAATCCATTATATAATTGTAATCTGTAGTATTTATATACTACTAAATGTATTTGATACCTTTGGGTCTGGACACACGCCTTTGATACAATTAACAATTTATATAGATTGAATATAGGTAAAAATAGATAAATATGATTAGCAGGAAAATTTAATCTGCAAAAGATTTTGCAACAACACCAATAACAATGACAAAATTTTTAAACTTGATTTTTGGAATATCAGCAATGCCAACTTTTAACGAAATTATTGCTTTGCTTCATTCATTTACTGAGCTCAATGTAATCTAACCTATGGTTTAATGAGGTTGGTTAAACTAATCATTCTCATAAGAATACAAAATAATCTCAGTCATGAATCAGATATGATGTATGTATTATGCGATACTCCCTCACTCTCTCTCTCTCTCGCTCGCTTTCGTTTCCTGAGATCATATCTACATCAGTTAGAAATACTTATATTTCAATTTAAAGCAGGATGGACAATGTTATTCATAAAATATACATATTATCCCTGAACCTGTATGGAATTGAGCAGAAGTATGCGAATTACAAAGAAATAAGTGTGCAGACAGTGGCTGTGCTGTTTTTTAAAATTGTTTTCGTGAAATGGTGCACTATGCAGTTATAAGAAATTATGTCTTTGAATTTATAGTCATATTTGACGTTAAAAGAATACAAAATGATTTAAAGGAATAAAGAATGCGTGCTTTTGAACGTGTAATTAATGAATTTAACTATATATTTCGCTATTTATTATTAGATAAACAGTATTTATTTAATAAAACTCTAATTAATTGCTTGAGTTATAATAAATTAATTACTCTAAAATACAGGTGGACTCGAATAAAGGATGACAAGAAAGATTTTTACATTTTTTTACCTCTTATCACGAGTTTAATTCTCATTTGAAAAGAATAACTTGATAACTGTGAATTTTAACTTTGAATTACTTTTTCTCTTCATTAGGTAAAAAATATACAGAAGAGAAAACGGAAATAAAAACTCCGCCCGAGAGAAAGAAAATTGTAATGTATGTTTGTGTTTGTGCATCGGTTTGTCTGTATGCTTGGTGTTTCGACTCATAATTACACTATCGTGAGTTTATGGGGGGGGGGGGGTATTGTGTTTAATTTGGCTTGAGTTTGAAGAAAGTTTTAGGCAATCCTGACTTGGAAAATAGCGGAAAAGTTTAACATTAATACTTTTATACATGCTTCTTAGCATTTTCGTTTAATTTTGTTCCGCAATAGAAATTGGATAGATTTTAGTTAGAAGCTAAAATTCTACGTATACACTAAATTATGCATATAGTTCGTTTTGATATAATTCGCAGTGATCCAGAACAAGCACATGTTTGAGTGGAGGCGGAATGGGGAGGCTGCGAATAAGAATGCGCACAGTAAATGTGTTCACATCATATTCACAAGGGGTCATGATTTTCTTTGGTAGTCAGCCTCTACTCACAGCGACGGATCTGAGCACGAGTAACACTGCAGACTTAAAATCGCGACAGGTCTGTCTGTCTGTCTCTCTCCACACATATATATATATATATATATATATATATGGCTACCTCCAAACATTCGTTAAAAATGAGTAGGCATGACGAAAATTTCCCAAAATTTGTTAAAAACAAAGTTTTATCAAATGAATGACATTATTTTATAAATGTATACTTTTTAGAAAGTCATTGTAAAATATACATTTTTTTACATCTGTCATTATACCACACTTAGGTAATTTTATGAAATTTCGAGAAAATCATTTTTGTTGCACTTAATTAGCTACAAGGATAACGTCCTCCGAGAATTGAAATATTCAATTTGTATTGTAAACAAAACTCATTGTTACAGAAGATCTGCACTGAGTCGTAAAATAAAAATACAATAAAACTTAAATATAATTTAATTTGAAAAGTTTTAATTCTTTTTGTGAAAATGATATAGTATAGACAGTATTGTCTTCCGAAAAAAAAACTTTTTTCAATTAATTATGGATTTTTACAAGAATAGTTTACATTTTTAAAAAAATTAATTATAATAATTTATAAAACTATATTTAATAATCATACATGGTAAAGCTTACTACAACTCTGTATATATATTTTAAAAATAATTTTGAAATTTTGTGCATAAACGTACCGGTTTTTGTAAATGCGGGCGTCCATAAGCACATTTATTAGAAGTTAAGAGCGGTAACTACAGTAATGTTAAAATTTATTGATAATTTTCTCGCATTTCGTCTCCAAACGACTTTTTAATTATGCCTTATAAATCAAAACTACCTAACATTCAATGAAATATTAGATTATTCCGAATACTTTATTTTAAAGATTATTGGCTAGTTAATAATTTAATTTTTTTTTTTAATAATCTTTAATATATTATCCTATATTAATTACAATTATATTAATCAGGATTAATAATATTAATAATATTATTAATATATCTTATTTTATTTTATTCCTACTTTGCTGGTAATCTTTATTACTTTATATATTAAGTATAAATTATATTGCTGTGCTTTTCAAGTGTCACCGTGATATGCCTACATAAGATAACTCACTCTTTCTTCTTACCCCCCTCCACTGCTTAAATCTTTCTTTCTTCTTCTTCCTTTCCCCCTCCCCTGCTTTATAATTTGCTTCCATTTTTTTCATTTTTCTCCTTTTTCCTTCCTGTCTAAAAATTATTTAAGAGGTCAAATTGCCTGGCCTCTAAACTGAGTACACTTGAAACTAAGTAAATTGTATAAAGATGATTTAAAAACAACCTGATCCCTACATTACATTTCCAAGATAGACCTTTCCATAGTCCCCACCCCTGTCACCTTATATCAATCTAAAACTATCCCTCAAAATCTTGTATTAAAAATAAAAGAAACCTAATTTTTGTAACTAGAGATGTGACTTGATGAACCAGGAAAAATATATTTTCTGGGTAAATAAATTATAATCATGGAACCTTAAGGTTGTCTCCTTCTTAATTATTTAATTATATATATATATATATATATATATATATATATATATATATATATATATATATATATATATATATATATATAAGGCGTTCACGTATTCGTATGTGTGGCCTTGTGCCAAACCCATTTTCGTCAAGTAAATTTACAGATTTGTGCCCTTTGCTTAAGGATGACAAACATTAATCTATCGATAAATTTGTCAACATCTCATACAGTCACACATCTCCAGCTTTAAAAATGCTTTTGTTCGATATTTTATAATAAAAGTAAGTAATTCTTTTAAAGTCAAATTAATTAAACTTTAAATCAGTTCATCTTCCTCGAGTAAAATTTCAGAAATGTATATTTGATTTTTGAACGACTGTTAATAAAGATAATTATGTTAGGTTGACAGATTTGTCAATATTGCTGATTTAATTTGATTTTAAATATAGAAAATTATATTGAGTATTGGAAATTTATTAGCTTGGAATTAAAACTAAAATAAACGCTTCAAAAATGTTTTCATTTTTAAATTACATTTTAAATCTTACGTATCGCTGTTTATTTATGAAAGTATATAAAAGTATATGCGGTAAATTTATTTCTGTCTATATTATTAGATAATATATCGCAAGAGTAATGGAGATAAACCTTGACAGGCGAAACCAGGTAGTAATAATTGTTTAACTATGGATACATATAAAATGAATAATTCAAAGAAAATATTATTGTTGTAAAATTTACAAAAATATTAAATAAATCCATAAGAAAATATCAGCTTATTGAGGTAAAATTCACCACGTATTTAAAATTTAGCACGTTGTAAATACTTACATGTGAAAACCTCATAATTGTAAGGACTTAACAAAATATGATATCATTTTTACGAATATATAAACACGGGTATATATGAAAAATGAATGTGGAGAGCGATTTGTATTGACAAATAACCATTACCTATTATAAGTTAAATGATTTGACTTCTATGTTATCATTAAATATCATAAACTTGATGGAATTACCTGTTATTAAATGAACATGATTTTGTTGTTGATGTCTATTTTCAGTATCCACTCATCTCCTCGTGGGCGAATATGTAGAAGCGTTCTTCTTGGTGTATCTACAATAAGCTTTTCATTAACTTTATATGGGTTTGACTCAAGGCCACGTGTACGGGCAACACAGTGAGGTTGAAACTTACAACTGTGTACAAATGATAAATGAGACTATATTACTTTCTGTTATCCCACAGAGAAGAGCTTATATATGCCTTTAATAGGAAAACTGAATGTATTTATTATTTACCAAGAATATAAAATGTAAGCAATTTCGGAACATATTATCTCTTGATAACTGAACATACGGACTAAACATTTATTTTATTTTGTCAAGTCACTTAACTAATTTAGAAATCTTACTTGATTATGGCCGATGTTATCAGTGTACCTCTTATCAAAACACCAAACGAAAAATTTCCTGAGCCTTCATGCGAACAGTGGCTGATGAGATTGGCATATAATACCCCGATTTATGGTTCCTTTAAGTAGTTGGTTCCTGAAGCAATGCAAGAATGAAAGCGGAGCGGGTAAGTGATGAGCAGGAGAATAAGATGACTCGTATAGACTTTAAACTGCCACTACACGTCAAATATTAATCTTGATAACGTCATGACATGGTGATGGCCAATTAATCTTTCAGATTATGGCCTGTAAAGGAAGTTTCTCGCATAGAAGATCTCAGAGTATTTAAGCGAAAGTGGTATCGAACAGAAAGGATTTATCCTAGGATGTGCAAAGTTGTCAGAGAACCAATCAGCAACGCATCATATTCTGGTATAACTTGAGTCGTTTTGGCACGAATCACATCGATATTATGGCATAATGCATTGCTTCTAATTTGAACAAAGTTTAATATATTCAACGGAATCAGAATAGTCTGAATCTTTGATTTAATTCATGTTTTTTCCATTAAAAAATAATCTTACTATTCTTCAAGGACCAAAATGAATTTTGTTGATCAACCGATTCTCTTGAAAAAATATAGTGGGTAAAAATGAAGTGTACCTGCGAAAATGGTTTATCATTGCCTCCCTCTTCCGTCCACATTGCTAGTATTCATTCCAGTTGTAGCTTAACTAGACACACTATTTAATGTGACAACAAATGTTTTGAGTTATATGAATTATATATATAACAATCACACTATTCTACATACTGAGGTGATTTTGACATGGAGAAAAATACACACTTTTACCAGATTTCAGCAACATACAAGGTGCGACGAATAAATTGTCTGCATTAAACAAAAATGGAAATAACAATGACATCTCATTTTAACAGATATGTTTACCAAAATGACACAAATATATCTTGAAATGCTAAAGAGTATATTTATTCAATAAATTTGCCATTGGCTTCAACCACGGCCTTCAGACGTCTTCAGAATCTTTTACATTCTGGACGGTTTCCTTGTTTAAGTTGGTGAATACTGCCATAATCCTTGCATTCAGGTCATTTTGATATTGCGTTTTGTTGGTCTCTCGCTCAACTGCGCCCCACCAAAATGTGTTGTAACTTGTGGAGTTAGGTGGTCAGATGTAAGGAGGTGATGTAGTCCCAGAAAATGTCTGCCAGCCATGATTGGGATCTCTTGCTTTTGTGGGATTTTGCAGAATCATGTTGCCAGACATAGGGTCTTCCAGCAGTCACCCTATTGTTTCAGGGTAGCACTACCTCCTCAAGGCACTTGATGTAGGCTTTCGTGGAACTGTGGAAAGATGAATAGAAGTATAACGTCTCCATCTCTTGTGATCTCTCCAAACCATGATGTTGACGTGATAGATCATCAAACTCATTACGAATCCTCTGCATTTTCTTCTGATTGACATCCAAGCATTCTGATATTTTCGTATTGGAATTTCCGGTGCGAATGACAAGCAGTACAGCATGCTTTTTCCAAATTTTCGACTGATCCTACTATAATTTGCAGTCGAAAAAAATAAAAAATAAACAATGCGCATGCGCGAAATATAAAATATAACATGGCGAAAATTTACACCATATATATATATATAATCTCATTTTCTGCATTACAACATTTACTTGCTGAAACTCAATATAGCATTTTTTTTATTAATGGCTATTCAAATATTTGTGTATATTGTGTTAAATATACGAAATGAGATGTGATATGTTTAGTTAATATTCAACGTCCAATTTAATGATATTTCTAGAATAATTTAACACTGAAGATTGTATTTTGTCTTCTGTACACGCAGAAATTGGACGAGGAAAGTCATTTTAAAGAAAAATGTGAGTGACACATTTTTTATGTCAATTGCAACGTAAGCCACTTAGCGAAAAAACAAATAAATAAATGCATTTGTGTTATCCCAACGCAGAATAACATTTATTGATGTAAAGTCAAGTGCTATACGTGATACACACTTGACGATCATATATCTTTTAATTTATGATTGGCTAAATAAATATCCCACATTAGAGTGCCGTTTTTTTTGCGTAGACTGGTTAACAAACATATCTATAGGATTGAGTATGCTCTGCTATTGAACTCATAGCTGGGGAAGAAGAGGTGAATTCATGCCTTTCACAAGGGTATATGTGCGTAAGGGAATGTAAGGAACACGACTGGACGCATTTTCATGCCGAACAGTTATCCTTTACAGCATACCGTACATCCATCAATGGCATATGACAAATTAAAACATTCGACTACGCAATGAACAGTAAAATTCCATGGGCATCTACACTACACAAACGCACACACACACACGCACACACACACACACACACACACACACACACACACATATATATATATATATATATATATATATATATATATATATATATATATATATATATATATATATATATATATATATACAAAGAGAGAGAGAGAAAGAGAGAGAGAGAAAAGACATAGAAGGGGATATTAAAAGTTCTCTTGCAGCTTCACAAGATCTGACAAAATCGACAAGAAAGAAGTATACATTTTTCTATTAAATTATGAATGGAGAAAAAATTATAATATAAAGAATAATAAGGATGCTAAGAAAAATAATCAGTTTATTTAATTTCAAATTTGCTCAAATTTGTACACAGTTTTCGTTTGAAAAACAACAAAAAAACAACAAAACCAGCTAGGGCCTAGATAACATTCATGATCCAACCTTGGAATTCGAAATAGGAAATCGAAATATTAACTATGAAATGATCGTGAAAATTCCCGCCATATATTTCTGGGTCCACAGGATCATATGTAAGAGAACATGGAACACGTTATAGACATCTTTCCTAATGCAGATGTTGGGTAAGTTGTTCAGCATAGACCTTCTGAGACGTCTGTAAGAAGTGGGAAGAGATAATATGGCCTGCGTTGCTCACGACATCAATCGCTATCAAAAAACAATGAGACGTTGTTGTGTATTACAGTAGATTTATTTCTATATACCATCTATCTCTATACCATATATATAGTGGGTAACATCGGTATTGTATAAATTTCACAATAAAGATTGTTCAATTTGAATGATACTTATTTCAAATAGTTTAATGAACATTGTCTAACAAAGCATAAAGGAAAATTGAGAAACATTGTTTTTGTACTTTTATTGACAATTTTCGTATTTGACTGTGTGCAAAATTATTTAACGTCTATATAAATAATACGGTAAAAAGGATATTTTAAAACTATTTTGATATGGTTTGCACTTAAACCAATTACATGTTGTCTTCAATATATTTATTAACCACGGCCGTCACTCAGTCGGCACATAGCGATAACAGGTCTGATACAGTAGTGATTGTCCCGCTATTTAAATTCATAAAATGGGTTAAAATATGAGAATTGTCAAACGATATGTGACAGAAGTTTATAAAACTGCACAAAGATGCCTGTATGCTAGATTACCAATAAAGTTTCCACTATTAAACCTAAACATGTGCAAGGCCATTTGAAATTTGTTAAAAAATATGAATTTGAATCAGATGAATTCTGGAAGAAAGTTATTTGGTTAGATGAAACGAAAATCGAGCATCTTGGGAGAAACATGTGCACCCAAGTGTGGAGGGGAAAAGGAACTGAATACAACCCAGTAAACACCATCCCAACAATCAAATATGGCGGTGGAAGTGTAATGATTTGCGGTTGTTTTTCGTATAACGAAGTAGGAGAAATAGAAGTTATCGAATGAATGCAGCAAATCATATCAACCCATCTATTAAAGTGCAACAGGTTTGGTACTTGACCAAGATTTTATATTCCAACAAGACAACGATTCAAAGCGCAATCCAAATCAACGCAAAACTGGTTCAATGAAAATGGAATTGATATTCCGCAATGACCGAGCCAGTCAACAGATCTCAATCCAATGGAAAATTTATGGAAAAATTAGAAGTTGAGAGTACACGCAAGAGATGCAAAAAAAATATCAAGGAACTAAAGAAAATCTGTGAAGAAGAATGAGTGAAACTACCAAAATCTTCATGCAAGAAGCTCATTGAAAACTACAGGAAACGACTCGAGGCTGTAAGACATAACGGAGTTTAGGATTATGAAATATATAAGAAGACTATGTTTTAAATACTTTTGCTATCCATATATATATATATATATATATATATATATATATATATATATATATATATATATATATATGTCAGTTTCGTTGCTTCAAGTGAATCGACGAAGATTTTTTAATGATTCTCAATTGGAATCAAAACTGGACTTTAGCCATTGTATTGACATCAAATCTTTATTTGGCATAAATTTATCTACCATAAAGTGGACCACATGATAGAATACGCTGAGAGAAGGAACAAGATGCTTTTCAATAATATTCATATGCACTGGAGCATCAAGTTTGCCATAGGGGGGCAAAACCAGTGGCAAAAACCATCCCCCCAATACCCTACCACCTTCACATTTATCTAATTCTTCACACAATTATATGCCATTTATTTCGTCTGATATATAACTTATGGTCAGAGCCAAAATAAACTTTCATGAATTATGAACCCTCTTGCTTAACTTGCATTGGTCCAAATAATGTGCTCGTTTGCAAAAGTGCTCATCCCTTTTAGTTATTTTTTTCAGGGTAAATTTAGCTGCAGGGGAAAGTGCGTATAGTTTTGCTTGATACAGATGAGAGGAAAATGTTTGCAAAATTATTCGGCTAGCTGAGGAACAATGGTCTCTGTTGCGTCAAAGCCTTCCAGCATTGGGAATCTTTAAATCACCCGATTCTACCGTGAATTTGTAGATGTCTTCAATGTTATTGCAATTTTCATATTCTTATATTTATTCAATTCTTTTCTAATAGCATAAGTCTTCTCCCTTGAATTTTTAGTTCAAAAACCAGTTATCTGAGTGATTCATCAAATCTGTAACAGCTTACAATTATGATAACCGAAGAAACAGTGCTATTGACGTAGAAATAATATTTCTTTAGACGACATAATTGCTATATTTTTCTATTGTAGACGCTACAGTTTCGCAATCAACCTTTTTTATTGTAATTTTTTGTACGTGGTTCTTTTTTGTGCAAAATTATCTTTTAAGAATATACATTTTTTTTGCCACGTTCAAATCCATATGAAGTGTTTTATTTTAATCTTTCATTACCTCCTATTGGATGCACCAATAATTCATTTGTTGCATAATCCATTAAGTTGATACATGCACAGCACTTAATAAATGAATTGTCCTTTTGTTGAAACCTGATAGTGATATTCTTTAAGGTATCTCAGTCAGTTTTGTAGTTTGCCCTTATCAAAGATGTCTAGAGATCCCAATCTACTCTACTATTTAACTCATAGATGGGGAGATGAGAGGGATTCATACATTTCCCAATATTTTTGAGCGCAAGCGAATGGAATCTATTCAAATGGAATTTGAACACGGATTTCCAATTTCTTAAGTCAAGTAGTTATCAATTTTATACCCACAACAAATATTGGTTGCAATGTATATAAATATATGAGGGACTGCTAAAACCTCGTTCTGACAATTTCGTCAGATAGGGTGCAGTGCATTGTTCATAAAATCATACATACATACATACATACATACGTACACACATATACATAAAAAGCGCACTGTGTTTTATGCAGAAATAAAATTTATCTATTTATTAATACATGTATATATGAATACATAGATAAATTTAATTATTTATTAATATGTATATATATATATTAATAAATAGATAAATGTATCAATTAATATATATATATATATATATATATATATATATGTATGTATATATATATATAGATTATACAAATAGATAAATTTTACTTCTGCATAAAACACTATATATATATATATATATATATATATATATATATATATATATATATATATATATATATATATATGTGTTGAACATTTTGTGGAATGGCTAATTTTGCTTTTACACCCGATATATATATATATATATATATATATATATATATATATATATATATTATATATATGGCTAATTTTGCTTTTACACCCGATATATATATATATATATATATATATATATATATATATATATATATATATATATATATATATATATATATATCGGGTGGTAAAAGCAAAATTAGCCATTCCACAAAATGTTTAATATCTAAAAACCAATAAACTAATTGAGTTTCTTTTTTCAGGTTTTCAGATGTTTAGTCATCTTGACACCATTTTCAGTAAGATTCATTTTAAAACACTTTGTGTCATACAAATAAAATGAAATCCGGTTAAAATTATTTGTGTCAGGCCCAATATCTTCCCAAACCGAGAGGAAAAGATCATTAATTCCTTCAGTAATGGAACCAACATTTATAATCTAGCTTCTATATTCAAAGTCCATTCAACACCCGTCAAGAGAACGGTGAATAAGTTTTAAAAAGTTGGAAGAGTAGAGAGGAAAACCGGATCAGGAGGTCACAACATTTCAACTAAGACCTACAGAGATCCAACTTAATTTGTGAGACGTTTTTCACATGAGATGACAGTCCAAAGAGCAGTGAAATAAGACTTGAAAATGAAATCGTACGTGAAACCTCTAAGGCAGCCTGTTACTCCAGGACAGATTGTTATGTTAGACAGGGCGGAGACCATCTTGAATAAGTGGGAAAATGGTCCTAGAATAATATATATATATATATATATATTATATATATATATATATATATATATATATATATATATATATATATATATATATATTTGAAATTTATTTCAATACTTCATAAGCTTCCGATCCTTAGATGTGATTAATTAATGATGAACATGTTTTTTGTTTATTTCATCATGATATTTCTGTTAAAATTTTAGAGAGTAATTATACATTCTTATTACTCACAGTAGAGTCCAATAGTGTTATAAATCTTCAGAGAATTACAGCAGTATATATTTAATGATTTCTAAGTTACAATGTTTCAGATATTAATATAAGTTGCATAACTTTACTGTTACACTATTTAGAAAATTTTCTATATATATATATATATATATATATATATATATATATATATATATATATATATATTGTTATGGGAACTTACCTGTAACGACAATAGACTCTTCCTGGTACTATAAAGACTGCGCCTCTCAAGAGAGAAAGAAGTGTAACGAGTCGCGACAAAAATATTTCACTCTGAACCAGACTGACAGTCATTCTAACACCTTCAATTTCTTGTATTATTATTCTGTTTAATATATCTTTGTTATTCCTACTCTTGTATTCGTGTTGTTCTTCCTTGGTCCTAACCATGGACCATAACAGTGGCGACAATGACTGAAGAAACGAATTCTACGCGGAGTATACTGAAGAAACAAGTTGTACGCGAATATTGAAAAAACAAGTTCTACGCGGAGAAACAAAAAATCTATTGCTATCGGTCATCCATAACAGAAGCGACGTAGGTAGTGAGAAAAAAAAAGAAAAATAAAGTTCTACGCGAATATTAAAAAAAAAAAGAGAAAATTTTTTTTGAAAACTAACTTTACAGTGGTAACAAAGACACACATTCTACGCAGGAAAATGTTTCGTACTAATGTTCCAGAACATTACTTACACAAAATTACGTGTAAACATGGAAAACTTTAAGGCAACCATATTGGAACTAATGAAAATGCAATTCGAGCAGCAATAGAAAAACGAGCAGAAGCATCTTGAACTACAAGAATTACTACTACGGGCAGTAACAGATAAAGGGCAAAATTCTGAAAATGAAACGGCATTCACGCAAAATGCTATATGGAGCTCTATCGAAGACTTCACTTATGCACCGGACGAAGACAAAACCTTCGCAGCTTACTTCAGAAGATATGAAGATTTATATGACTTTGATTGCGGGAATTGGTCAGACGCGAATAAAGTACGTCTACTACTGAGAAAACTAGGGTCAAGCGAATACACTAAATTCGTAGACTACATCCTACCGAGGAAAACGAATGAGTTGACTTTCAAGGAAGCCGTAAAACTTTTAACAGAATTATATAGTCCGAATACTTCACTATTCCACGAAAGGTGGAAATGTTTAAATCTAACAAAAAAGGATAGCGAAGACTATATAACATTCGCTTCCATAGTAAACAAACACTGTGATGACTTTAAGTTATCTGAACTCATCCCGGACAATTTTAAATGTTTGTTATTCGTCCAAGGCCTGGTTTCGACTAAAGATGCGGAGATCAGACGGAGAATTCTAACAAAACTGGAGAGTAAACCAAAATTGACGCTTCAAAAATTGGCTGAAGACTGTCAGAGATGTATAAGCGTAAAAAGGACTCAAAATATATAGAAGAGTCTGGCGTCGCTTACATACGAAAATTACAACGACAAACACGTTTTTCTCCCTCCTCAAAAACAAACGAAACCAATTATTCTACTTCAAAAACAAGACAAACGAATTATTCTCCTTCCAAAACTCAAATGAAATATCAGAAAAAACTACCACACAGTCCATGCTATCGCTGTGGCACTTTGCATTGCTACAAAGATTGTCCATACCGCTTTAAGACTTGTCCGTTGTGCAATAAAGTGGGACATAAAAGTTCGCATTGTTGGACTGGGAAATTTTAGCAAAAGCCGTGTAAGTGTCACTAGAACTGACCAAGCGGACGAGACAAGTATACGAAAATACGTACAAGTAGAAATGTTAAACAAAATGTCAGATTACAATTGGATTCCGGATCAGATTTAACAATTATTAACTTACACATGTAGAGGAAATTAAACAAACCGTCCATGTTTAGAACCGATAAAATAACAGGGAGAAAAATAAAATTTGAGGGAGAAGTTATTACAAATGTGACATTCAACGGAATAACCAAAAAATTAAAAATGTACGTGCTTAAAAATACTGAAAATTTATTTAGAACTGACTGGATGCAGAAATTTGACCTCTGGGATTTACCGATAAGTACATTCTGCCAAAAAGTAAAAAGTTTATCGATCGAGGCAGATAAATTAAAGGAGAAATTAAAAGAGAGTTTCCCCGAAGTATTTGCAGCCGGCCTCGGAAGGTGTAAAAAAATGTCTGCAAAAATAGAATTAAAAGAAAATGTACAACCCATGTTCAAGAAGTAAAGGAATGTACCTTTGCATCACTAGAAAAAATAGACCAAGAGTTGGATAGAGTCGTGAAAACCGGTATATTGACAAAGGTAGAATATAGTCAATGGGCCGCACCTACGGTTTACGTGAAAAAGAAATAGGGTGAGATACAAGTATGCGCTGATTTCTCGACGGGATTGAATGCAGTGATTAAAGATTATCACTATCCTCTCCCTAGTCCAGAGGAAGTTTTCACAAAATTAAACGGAGGAAAATGTTTCTCAAAGATAGACTTGAGCGAAGCATACCTACAAGTACCAAGAGATGAGGAAAGCTCGAGGTTGTTGTGCATAAACACACATAAAGGATTATATGAGTTCCAAAGATTACCATTCAGGATCAAGGTCGCGCTGGCAATATTTCAGCAAATAATGGATACTATGCTAGGCGGACTGGATTTCACGATTGGATACCTTGATGACATCCTGATAAATAGCGAGAATATTGATCAACACTGGGAACACGTTCAAGAGGTTTTGGGCGAGTACAAAACTACGGGTTTAAAGTAAAAGAAAATAAATGTGATATTGTAGTGAAGGAAATAAAATATCTGGGCCATATTATTGACGAAGGAGGAAGACGACCAGACCCAGAAAGATCCACGCCAATAAAAAAAATGCCGGCTCCAAAAAATTTAGCAGAATTACAAAATTTCTTGGGCTTATAAATTATTACCAAGAATTCATTCCTAACATGGACAAATTACGCGCACCCCTAAACGAACTGTTGAAGAAGGAAATAGTTTGGGAGTGGACAGATGAATGTCAGAAAACTTTCGACAAAATCATTAAGACGCTAACAGCAGATTTATTTTTAGCGCATTATGACCCAAAATTAGAAATCATAGTCGTGAATGATGCGAGTGATTATGGTGTTGAGGCATGTATACTTCATAAAATAACGGATGGGACACTAAAACCCATCGCGTATGCTTCAAGAACATTGCTCCCAGCAGAACAAAGTTACTCGCAAATCGAAAAAGAAGGGCTGGGGATTATTTTTGCGGTTATGAGATTCCACAGATATATTTACGGTAGATTTTTCATCTTAGAGACGGACCACAGGCCATTATTGACAATATTTGAATCAAAGAAAGGTCTACCTGTCTACACTGCGAATAGATTGCTAAGATATGGTACAATTTTATTGAACTATAATTTTATTGAACTACAATTTTCAATTGGAGAATCTTCCATTAAACAAAATCGGGCATGCAGATGGTCTTTCGAGACAAATACCAAAGAAGGCAGAGCGATTGGAAGATTCCGTAATTGCAGCTCTATGACATGAGATTAGAACATCATTATGTTGTACAATTCGAAACCTCCCCGTCACATTACAGGAAATAAGAAATGAAGCAGAGAATGATTAATTTATTAAGGAAACGAAAACAAAAATTGCAGAAAAAAATAAGCACATATCAGACAGTTTTTCGTTGTGTGATAATGTTCTACTATATAATGACAGAGTAGTAATCCCGAAAACGCTACAAAGGCGAATCCTCAAGAATTTCCACATGGGCCATCCAGGAAGGAACAGAATGAAATCTTTAATGCGATGTTATGTTTATTGGCCAAACATGGATCAAGAATTCACACATATGGTGGACATATGCAAGGGTTGTTCTTTAGCAGCCAAAGCACCGCCAATCATCCATAAGCCATGGCCGGAGACAGATCGACCGTGGTCGAGAATCCATGTAGATTTCGCACGTCCATTAAATGTTTTCTACTATTTGATTGTAGTAGACAGTTACAGCAAATGGCCAGAAGTATTTTGTTGTAGAAAACCTACTTCTGAAACTACCATAAATTGCCTTCAGGAGCTGTTTGCTCGTTTCGGAGTGGTTGATTGTCTAGTCACCGACAATGGGACACAATTTGCATCTGTGGATTTTCAAGAATTTTGTGAAACTTTTCAATTTAAACACATATCATCCCTGCCATATCACCCAAGATCAAACGGGCAAGCGGAGAGATTTGTAGATACGCTAAAAAGAGCATTAAGAAAAGCTTAAGATGTGCCAACAGAAAAGGCGTTACAACAATTCTTGCAAGTATGTCGAATTTCACCAAACAGTACTACGCCATCAGCATTATCGCCCGCAGAAGTGATGTTCGCCCGAAAAATTAGATCGGTATTCGACAAATTACTACCAAAACAAACAAAGCAATCTCCAAAGTCGTATGTACCAAAAATAAAATTTAACCCAGGTGAGAATGTTTTTTTAAAAGTGTACAATAACAATACATCCTACTAGGAGCAAGGTAAAATAAAGAAACCGATCGGGAACATGATTTACATAATACAGGGTCCTAAGTTCTCACATAAAAGGCATTTAAATCAAATAAGAAATAGACTGTTAGAGGATTCTAACGGTCCACCTCAGTAAGAGGAAGAAGTGATGGATACGATATTCGACACATTCGACATTTAAAGGCCTCAAACAATATCGCGAAAATCGAGCAGGAAAAGAAAATTTACAGAGCCTTTGATGATAAATCCAAAGAGGAAAAAAATGTTAAAGACCCCTGTGAGCCAAAAGCTTTTGGAGGGGGTGTTATGAGAACTTACCTGTAACGACAATGAACTCTTCCTGATACTATAAAGACTGCACCTCTCAAGAGAGACGAGAGAAAGAAGTGTAACGAGCCGAGGAAGAACAAGTCGAGACAATAGTAGTTCACTCTAAACCAGGCTGACAGTCATACTAACACCTTCAACTTCTTTTGTTATTATTCTGTTTAATATATCTTTGTTATTCCTACTCTTGTGTTCGTGTTGTTCTTCCTTGGTCCTAACCTTGGACCATAACAGTGGTGCGAGGGTATTGGACCATAATATATATATATATATATATATATATATATATATATATATATATATATATATATATATATATATATATACACCAGAATAAATGAATCACCTAGGTAAAAAAAACAGTTTGCTTAGTTACTGAAGTTGGGAGCATTTTGGATATGAAAATTACTGCTAAATCTTCGAATTTAGATATAACAAATCAAAGAAAAGGAGATTATCAGTACTACACGAAAAAGTCAAATCAAGTAATGGATGGAACTCTCATTACTATTAAAGCGTCAATTCATACAATAATAACGATATTAAATTAGATTCCTTTTGCATATAATATCAATCTAATTTCATGCATCGTAGCCAAAACTTTATCGTGAAAAAATGGAATAAAGCAAAAACACTGAGCAAACTAACATCAACTGTGATAAGGAAAAATGGACCGAAATGATATCCTCTCACTAGTCGTTTTTCAGGTGGACTTTTCTAGTGCCTTGCTGAACTCCTTTTTCATTAAGAATCCCATCAATTAATCTTGGCATTGATTCAACGACATTACGAATACACCCTTGCAAAATAGGGTAGAGACTGTCATTATAACCTTCTGCAATTCTTCTAGATTGGTTGTATGCACATCCAAGTGGAGGATTTGCCTTCCCAACGCCTCCAAACGGTGCTTTATGGTATTGTGAATCGTTAAATGTACAGATCATTTTAACACTGAAAACGTTGTTGTGTTCCATGAAGCCGTTGATACAAGGCAGATTGCATCATATTTTCCGATTGTTTACGCTTAATTCTGGTTTGACGTTAAATTCAGATGATGGATATTTTAGAAAAATATATATGTTCACTTCATATGTGTACATGGAATTTTTCTATTTTATTCGTTTTTATTTGTTGCCCGGCGAAAATTCAGTTGAATTCCATTGACCTTGCTAGTAGCATTTGTTCTTACAACTTCATCATGCGAGCCCAGACGTAATCACATCTGCCAAACAGTACGATTCTCAGTCTTCATTTTTGTCGAAAATTCGAAATCTTCCCTCAATTTTAAATGAAATGATTAAGTACATGATTGCATATGTACAAACTAGTTTCCTTTACAACATATTTTGTTTGTAAGCTAATGGCTGTGTGGACAAAATGTCTATTTAATTTTCTTGTCATGGGAAGCTAGAAAAAGGGATTTAAAATGCTTTGTTAAGTGAGATGGGTGGCTATAAATTATTCTTTTATTGGCAGTTTTAGGTGCAGGATTTTTGTTTTATTTCAATGTATTCTATTAAAGCGTATTTTCATTTAAGAAAGGCTACATGATCTTTTTAATGAAATTGACCTTATTAACAAATCTCAAGTATTTTATGGCTGTCTGTATTAGTATCGACTACTGATTTAGCCCAAGCGGGAATAAAATTTATTGCTAACATTTATTCCGGTAGTCTTCCGATAAACGTTCTTTCAGATCAAGTGAAAGTTGTCAAGAAAAAATTACAAAGTTAAAAATAAAATTTAAAAACGTCCCACCGATTAGGATTTGATTCTATTAGCTCTAAGTTCAAAGAACTCTTGTTTCTAGCTATTTTTTCATTGTAGGGCGTATTTTATTTATGCAAACTAAAAGTGAGACATCTTTTCATAGAAACGCATTTGTTTATCTAATTATTGTGAACATTTCGAGAAATACAAGTACAAAGGTTCCATTCAATTAATCTTGTAGGAACTGAAAATAACTTATAGACACTCTTATCCACCACACTGCCACCGAATTTCTTAAAATATTTTCTGTCAGAATATATGGGATGAGGAGTTATCATTATTCGCATTATTTACGTTTGGAATGTAATTCTTTTCATTGTTATTATCACAAATTTTAGGTCATCTTTCTCTCGCCCCCCCCAGGCCTTCTTCTAGTCTTCTTGAATGTACTAAAATGTCGCACAGAGAATTTGTTCAAGATATAAGTCTGGTCAGTTCGATAAATTTAATTTGGTGACTGATCTCACAAACGACCTGCTGTTAACTGGGGCAAATAATGGCTATTTAATTTTACCGCCACTAAAAATGAACTGCTCTCTGTTATTCATCTGAGAGATCCAGTTCTGCCTTAGATCAGCTGATACTAACCACCAGGAAAGTAACTCTCTGCTCTTTCTCGGGTTAATATTCTCAGCTGACATGAAGTGAAAATACTACATTGAATGCATTGAAGATCAGCTGCTAAGTTGGTCCATTCCGTAGTGCTAGGCATTGTTTCACTGCAGAATCTATCCTACATATTTATGTACACTATTCACCCATGCTTAGAATATTGTTGCTACATATCGGCCGGTAATCTTGCTATTTATTTAGAGATTCTTGATAAAATCCAAATGAGAATCAACAATATTACTGGTACGTACCTGACGTCTTGGCTTCAGTCACTTTCGAATCGCCGTAAAGTTGTGCCTTTTCTATATATACTTTCATGGCAATTGTTCGGAAGAGCTCTTCGTTATGCTTCCTAGACCTTATGAATTTAAACGCAGTAATAGATTGGCAACAAGGTTTCATCAATTTACAGTTGAATTGGTTAGATGAAAGAATAATTTCTATGCTAACAGTTTCTACCCATGTGCTTCTCGTTATTGGAACTTTCTTCTGACTCACTGCTTTCCGGTCAACTTTGATCTTCAAAAATTTAAATGCAATGTCAATCGTTATCTACTGTCTTCCAGATTACTTTTCTATTGTTCTTGATCCTTCACAAAGTTTTTTCTTATTATCTAATTCTTTCACACACAGTAATCCCTTGTGTCTTAGTGGATTTACTGCCTTGCTTCTGGAACAATTTATTGAAATATATTAAAAATAAACAACCTTCATCAGAAAATACCTTCAATTCCACCATTAATAAAACGTAAAGAAAGTGATATCCAGTGGCTTCAAAACCGTGCAAAAATAATGAGTGGCAAGCCAGTCACATACCAACAGGAGATGATCAGCATTATATGCAGCCATCGGCATGACAAACATAACATCAGTTTCTATAGGCAGAAAAAGAAGTTTTGAGAAGGAGGAGCGGTAAATTGTTAAAGTAAAGTGTGATACAATGACATCAGGGTAGATAAATGCGATCAGCAATGGAATGAAGTAAAACATCGACAGAAAACAACACGGGAGAGTCAGACGTCTGAAGATATCAGCGCATATGCTATGACAGTTTCCTCAATAGTTTTATATAAATAAATATCATTACCAAAGAATGCGGAAACGGGTAGAGACAGCCAAGCTTTACATCAACGCTCTAGCAGCAAGAATAAGGAATGAGAATCCATAGTAGTGCTGCAGGCAGGTATTAAAAGCAATATTTTAAAGGTCTAAGATATAGATTAGGTATTCCCCATAGGGCAATAGCCTACTGGATTAAAGCGGTGCATCATGTATTTGGTAGCGTAATAGCTGAGTTGAATCCCTGGACCAGATAGTACAATAACTGACTATTACTAATAAAAGAAGAAGGGATATCGTTAGACATGGATAGCAGAACGGGAAATATCAACCCTATAAATAAAATAAATATCTCAGTTCGAAATAGCTGAAGTATACTCGGATTGATAGACACCCGAAGAGGGCTTGTGATAATGGCACCACAGATGGGTACATTAATATGAATGTAAATAATGTAAATAATTTTTGTTTATACTTAAAAAAGTTGCCTCACACATTCAAAAAATAATCTTTGACTGAAAAGGTAAAAGTAGTCAAAGCAAAATATTTCAGTTTCCAGTCAAATTAAGGTGGCTTATTTCTTCTCAAAGGCAACCCAATAATATTTGATTATGATGCTATACTTTTTCTTTCCTTTAGTTGTTCTTGAAATAAAATAATCATTTTCTTTTCCAAGAATACTACTCTATTCAAGCCAGAAGACCTAACATCGTTAGAAGAAAACAAAAGATAATGTCAGCTGGCAAATATAATTATAGAATTTGAGAATGTAAATTTTTAGAATTACAGAATATCGTACAACGAAAATGAAGGAATGTTTTTTTAAAATAGACGAATTTGGCTTTCCATAGCTTGCGCTCAGATGTTCAGGTCAACTAATGCCTCATTTTAAATGGCATCATTGAACGTGACAATTACCTCTGTGGTTTGCCTTTAGGATGTCCACTGCCATGCTGGTTTGTGGGTTGCCCAAAACTTGAGAGGCTCACCCAGACCATATGCATGATGGAAAGTAGCTGACGAAGTTGAATTGGAACTCTGTTCAGTAGTCCACGTTTGTCGCAGGCTTGTGAGTTGGCCGTACAGGCCTGTGAATGACATAGCACCTCTGAGAGTGGGAAGAAGCAGACACAGAAGAAGCACTCATACTGATTATAGTAACAGAGTTGAGACATTCCGATGGTCCTACTTCTGATGACAGTATTTTCTTCCCAGCTCTTAACTTGTGCTCCTTGCTTGCGCCTACTCCATCTATTGTGTACCGAGGTGTAGTAGATGAGAATCTCAACACACAGCTGTCTTCGAGCAAATAGGTCACGTTGGTATAATTTGAAGAAAGCTGTTTCTGGTATATTCTCAACTACGTTTCAAGCAGTATCTTCTGTGAAATATATATGCTAGCCTTTTCTTCAAAATGAACAGCTAGATTCACCACTGTTGGATGCGGCTCGTAGATTACGAAGCCCATAATACGCCACATTGACTCGTTAAAGGAAATATATCTGCCCAACTGATAGATTATATATAGAGTTTAATATTGAATGGAGTGAAAGGTTTAAAAAATAATTTTTATTAATTTTTTTATTTCAATTTCACTTTTCGTCGCAATTCGAATTGATATCGTCAAATTAAACCGCCGTAATTAAAAGTAAACCTTAACTGGACATCGTACGTGGTTCATGCCGATTAATGACGTTTGAATATTTTAAGGAGGATGTATATTTCCGCAGCTAGATTTTTTTTACAAAGACGGTATATAGCCCTAAAATGTCCTTCAAACAGGTTGTTATTCCACAGACAACAACCGCAACCACGATATACCTTTTTAAGGGTGGGTAGAAATATAAGGTTAGGTAAAATTTCTATTCGCAAATAAGCTCAGTTTAAATATTATTTTACGTTTGAATGACCGAATGGATCGCGCCGATTTATTTATATATAATAAACTTGAACCTGGCGAATTTAATGATGTACATGGCTAAATTCGAAACGAATTAACTTTTTTGTAATGTAAGCACACTACAGAGATCGTATTCAAGGAAAGATTATATTGAATTAATGTTCAAAATAAAGATTTTATTTAGAAAATAACCTGCTATTCGTTCAGATTTTGTCCCCTAAATTTGTAAAATCGAACAAAAGATCCATATCTGTCTGGAATTTTAAGTATTATAAGCGTGTATCTTATTTTCTAACAGTTTGCGAGACCTATTATCTCTCCTGCTTACACAGTGATAAACAGGGTTTTGCGTAAGACCTAGCGGAGAATTAAGATCTTGGGTCCCTAGAGGTCCCATTATAGATTTTATAAAACGAAATTTAGCCTAGTAACAAACTGAATGTTAGTTTAACATGTATGCAAAGTTTCATCAATATTGGTTCGCGGGTTTAGGCGGCAACTTGATTCAAACCGACAGACAAAAACTGCCATGTATATATATATATATATATATATATATATATATATATATATATATATATATATATATATATATATATATATATATATAATATATATATATATGTATGTATGTATGTATATGTATAAACAAATTACGTTTAACGATAGGATTTAATTTGCATAATAATTTTAAAAGCATATTTTCATAAATATTTCGTCTGTGTTGTATATTTTAATTCAAATTTTAAATATTGTCATATACAGGACGTTGTTAACTTACAACGACGATTGGTTTTGATCTGTCCTCCGTCAATCGATCTGGTCGTAAGTCTGCAATTTCTTTCTCTTACAAATTCTTTCTCTCTCATTCATTTTGTCGACGCAGTAGAATGTGATAACTTCAGATCACCTGCGATCACATTCACTGTTATTCCTCTTTCGTACAGTTTGATCAACCATCAATTTTTTGTCAAGATCAAGAGCCTTTCTTTCCTTTTTGGCACGTTGACAAGTAGATAAATTAATTTCCTTTTGGTAAACATCTTGGGTCATTTCTGATGAAAATTTAAATCACAAACGGACTCGTGGGGTGGGAGAATTGTGTTGTACCAAGTCGCGCGAGGGAATGCCAGCGCTGTTGAGAGCTGAAGCGTACATTGTGGTACATCAGGCTAGGAAATATTCATGCGGCCAGACCTGGAGCAGTTGTGGCCAGACGGCAAAACATACCAATTTGGGGTTATGGTCGTAATGTTGGTGGCCATAAGTCGCAGAGTTTATAGAGCGAGAACGACCAAAATTAATGTTTATGTCAATAATCTTTTGATACATCGTGTTTGAATAGAATGAATTTATGTCTGTCTTGTCAAAATTCAGTTATAATTTAGTATAAAAATACCCGGGTTTTCATTTAAAGAAAAAGTAAAATAAATGTAAACCTGGATTCTAAACATAACTTAATTAGAAGTAAAATAAAATTTAAAATATATTTAAATTCTTATAAAATTTTATAATTTTAGGCCGGACACCGTTAGTTTCGAGTTTACTATACTACAACGTTCGTATTCACCACTGTTGTCATCTGGCATTTCGCATTACTACTAATTAATTGAATAGACCTTAAGAATTTAATTTCACAGACACTACAGTTGTGAACACTCAATTAGTGAATAATTATAAATAAGCGCAAAATACATGCCGTTGGAAGAATATAAGGAATAATTCTTGTGAAATGAAGAGTAGAGAAAAAGAGTTGAATTTGCTCATACTAGAGGAATATCAGTATCGACAAAAGTGCCGAGGAAGACTTTTAGGAGAATTTTCTGTGATGCGAACCTCAGAGAATACCAGCAGATACCTAATGTCAGCATGCAAAACGTATGAGTACTAGTAGGAGTAGTATTAATTATAGTATTATACAGCTACAACTACTACTACTACTACTAATACTAATAATAATGCTGATGCTTATAAATAAAATAAATTGGAATATCGAGTTTTCGGCTGGGGATACAGTGGTAAAATATAAGTAATTTCTATAAAATAAAATCAACCTAAACTGCATATAATTAAGTATATACATTTAATCCTTGCAAGGTAATGTGAAGGTCATTTTGACAGTACACTGGCATTAAGTAACATGCATTTGGTGATTTATCTGATAAAGACATTTTTATATCAAGCTGCGTATAATGATGTCTGACTCAAGATGGAGAGTATTAATTGGAATCTTGCGAAAATACACACATTCGACTCTACCAGACACACTATAACGCGAGCACCTGCTTTCACATATACATACAGAAACACATGCACAAAAATATTTTAATATTCGTAAAAATATGCTTAGAAGCTTACATTAATTCATTTGTTAAAACATCTCACACTGAAAATCTAAAAGATCTTTTATTTATAAATAATTTATCCTAAAAACAAGTAGCTGTTTTTCTTGTTTAACAGAATATGATTTTTAAAATACAACCGATTGTATGTTTCATATGATAAAGAAATAGAAACAAAACATGAAAATATCTCATAGCATTAAATTTTCAGTAATATTCGAGAGTTCAATGAAGTTAGAATTTACGAGAGAAATCAAAGGTGTTCTGTATGGTATTGTAATAAGGATAAGGATCATCGTAGCTTTGTCAGGGGCAAATGAATACAAGCTCCATCTGACAATGAAATTAATGAGCCACATAACTGTGCTTATCATCTGGATTACTGTGAATAGAAAGCGTAGCAGAATGACACTGGAAATAGGACACGAACGATGTGCTTTCATTAAAGATGCCAGAAGAAAGGCAATATATATGAACATAATGATATCAGAGAAACAAATACAAATGCAGAAGAACGTATGGCCATGTTTCGTATAACATGCAAAGGTAGTCGATAAGGCCACACACGAAGATTTATTTGAATTACGAGGAAAAACAGATTTATTTGGGAAAGATATTAGAATAATGCGTTTATACCTGCAGAGAGAAAAACGCCTTCATACGGACAGGAAAATGAATACACAAAAATAGAAAGGTGCTTCAAACAATGCGTCTTCTAATATAATTTATTTAACTTATACAACGTCTTCTAAACCAGTCCTAAGAAGATGAAATGTTTGGCTATCAGCAAGAACAACAGCCCAAGATGCAAACTACAAATTAGATATTCATGCAATAAATACCTAGGAAGTGTTTTAAATCGAAAGCACATTGTAATAACAAACGGTGCCTTCCAAAAGCTAAACGCGAAATTAAGTATTAAGAAGGTGGAGAATTTTGGTTATAAATTAAGAAATATCTAATGAACTGCTATATAATATCATTTTTCCTATATGGCCGTAAATTCGGGACCATTCCCTCGTAGATGACGAAAGGAGCTGAGGCCACAGATATGTGGTTTGTCAAAAGGATGATGAAGGTACATGGACTGAGCAACGAGGGAATTTTATGAAAAATGGAAGCAAATAGGATGCATACTTAAAATCAGAAAGAGATGGCTGACATGTTTAGGACACATAAGGAGGAAAGAGGACCTGAAGGGTAAAAGTAAGTAACTTCCCTAACAAGCTTATGTAATTAGATGACAAAACAGTATGTGGGAGTGATAATAAAAATACAAACATTGCTAAGAGCTACGATATTGTGGAGAGCCATGATCACCCACGTCCTGAACGGACACAGCATATAAAAGAAGATAAATGGCTATACAAATAATAATTGCATTTTATATCGAAGATTTTATGAAGTTTATTTCTTCAGAGAAATTCATTGTTAAGAGATACCATTGATTATCATAAGCGGTTTTGACTAATAAGTAGAAAATTATTTTTTGATGAAGCCAAGCTGGACAAAATAATACTTTTATATGCCAGAAAATATAAGATGATGTTTATGCATAAATGAAGATATACAAAGCCGAGGGAGAATCCCATTTACAACATAATTAATATTGATGGGAAGGACGTTATAGAAAAGGAATGGTGCATTCTGAAATTGGCAAACGAAATTAGATAAATAAGAAAACTAATACGAAAGTAGTTGAACAATTCACTTTGAAATCAGATTATGCAGCATAAGTTTTGTGCATGGTAGAAAATATAAATTAATTTGATTTTTACTTTTATACTAAATTAAAACAATTATTTTTGTTGCTCTTAAAGTAGTTTCCCTTTCCTGCTTTCTTCTTTTATAGAGAAAACTAATCTGTAAAATGGTTAAAAGGTTTAGTTATCAAAATATGAACACTTCGAAATGGCTTCATATAACTGACTGCTCCGTGCATGTGGTCTTTTGTTCACTGAAAAATAACATTTTTCTCCTTTTATCATTGATCTTCTTGAGTGTGTTTAGATTTATCATTTTCAATACTCGAAAGCATGAGTTCCAAGCAAATAGTGACGAATATCCTTTATCATTTATAAGTAATGTCAAAGAAAATCCCTAGATTTGAGTTATATGTACATCATTTTCATTTGAAAAGTTTGAGATATTCTTAAACCTTTGAATGATTATTATGCATCTAAAAGTAAGCATATTCAAATATAAACACGTTAAGCTTAAAAATGTACTTTTGTTTACATTTCGGTTATGAAAGTGGTGCCAGCAGATACAAATTCGCCAGCGAGAAACATGATTTCGTTTTCGTTAAATAGATAATTCCAAGTATACTTTATCAGGCTGGCTACATGACCGAACAGGTGCAAAAAGTCGTTTCCCCGGTGAAAACATTAATATATTTTCGATTCCTGTCGGAGGCAGAATTATTCTTTAATAGGACTTCTCAATTTAGTCTGCTTGTTATTAATTTTCACAGTTTAATAAAATAAAAATAAGGGATAGTAATTCAAACATGAGTACCTACTAAAAATAAAGTTTATAATAATAATAATAATTATAATATATATATATATATATATATATATATATATATATATATATATATATATACTAAGAGAGAGAGAGAGGGAGAGAGAGAGGGTATATAAATATCTTCACGAATTTAAAAACAAGCTTCTTACGAAGAATGTCTGAAGCGCATCCCCAAAAAGTGAAGAATATCTCGCGTTAATATAATGGTATCTCAGTTTGACTGAGTACTAATGAAGAAATTATGATGTAGGCTCTCAGAGTTCTATGAAATTCGACACCACACAAACCAATTTGGTTTTCATTCTAGTAGATATGTAATTATGGCATATATGTCAACAAAAATAACTTCAGGAAATTCTACAATTCTCTAGTAGAAAATTATATTTAACCTTTTTTAACCACACATTACAATATGGCCACATTAATTGAGACTTCCTTTTCCATCCATTAGAAACCGTCTTCCAAGCGCTCATTCCACTGATTGTCTAGATATGATAGAAGAACTTTATCGGCGCACATGTCGTACATGTTTTGCGAGGATCGCAAGACGGAAACATTTATAAAACTCATCAGTAATACAAGAAAAAAGAAATGAGACTCACAATCTAATTATTTTCTAGACTATAGGGTGAGATGAGTAAATTGACGCCATTTTATGTTTTTAATTTCGCGCATGCGCGTTGTTTGTTTTTCATTTTGCCAACTGCGCAAGTAGGGTCAGTCGGGTTTCATTTGTGAGAAAATAAGCACCATGACGGAATTCAAACGCCAGAAATTTGGAAACGGAATGCTGTCCTGCTTGGCATTCGCGCCGGAAGCTCCAATGCGAACAATGTAGAGGATTCGGAAAAGGGTAATGATGATTACAAAGGTTTCTGGAGTGATCAGGAGTGATGTCAACATTATGCTTCCATTCATCTTTCCACAGAACCTCAGCCTCAATACGGAGGCCTACATCAAATGCCTTAATTATTATGTGTGGGCGAAGTTAAAAAACAGTTCTTGTAACACAGAAGATAACTTGAAGGCAACATTATGGCAACATACAGCAACTTAAACAAGGAGGTGGTCCCAAAGAGATTGCGAAGTTGTCTGGAGGTCGCGGTTGAAAGCACTGGCGATTTTAGTATTTCAAGATATTTTTTGTAATTTTGGTAAATATATCTGTTAAAATGAGATGTCAGTCTTATTTCATTTAAGTGTAATTTATACGATAATTTACCCATTGCACACTGTATGCCTTTCGCACAGGCGTAAAGAGATGGCGCACTATCCTTTAAGCATTCTATAATATATCACAAACGAATCTACTAATAGAAAACAGCGTTCCTGTTTCCCTGTCGAAACTAATTTACTGATGATGAGTGTGTTCTATATCGATGATATATGTGCTCATAGCTGAGATAAAAATGATTTCGAACAAACAATCAATATCCTTTGTCAAGAGTTCCAAGGAACAGGGCTCAATATAAATCTTTCTAAAACAAAAACTATGATCTGGAATTGGAATGAAAGTAATAATGGCTTCTTTCCTGAATCCATCATAAAAATTCAGAATGTGGAATTAGTAAATTCGTCTTCTTCTTGCTGTGTCACTTCACAACACTGGTGATTATTGCTCTTCTCAACCTCCTATCATCGCTAGAGCTTAGCAGCCTTTGATGCTTTGCCATCAATTTACACAAGCTTTATCCATCTTGATCGCAACATTCCGGGTGAGTGTCAAATTCTCCAAGCCCTAGTTCCTCATTAATTATCCAAGAAATTTGTTTATGGCTATAAGTGTCCATTTGTTTCTATTTTTAAGACTTCTTCGTTGCTTACACGCTCCACACATAGAAATTTCTGCAGCCTTTATTAGAACCATATTTCTGTTGCCATCTATTTTCTCTTAATTTCTGAAAACTAGATACTCATATATAAATTAGAATGGATAGCAAGTGTAACTCGAAGAGGAAACAATGACATAATAAAGATGATCACTTTCCACATTATTTCAAGCAAAAGGAAAGACGATTTCATCAATTCTGGAAAGAGCAATAGAAGCTACTTGACTTGGGAAATCTATTTTGTTGAAAAATTGTTTTCAGAGAAAGATTTTCTAAAAGTCAACCAAAAGTAGTACAGTCTGTACTGTCAATGAGCCCCTATTGTTTTATTGCTTCCTTATAAACAAACGGCTAATATTATATATATATATATATGTATATATATATATGTATATATATATGTATATATATATATATATATATATATATATATATATATATATATATATATATATATATATATATATATATATATATATATATGCCAAAACCTTAGACAAGAAAACCCCAAACTATGAAGAAAGAAAATCCAAAAGACAAACCTTCAACTAAGCAACAAATTAAAGTGTCCAACGCTTAGGCTATACAGGCTGAGCAAAACCACTTCACAGCATCAAATCGCAATGAGGCACAGATCGATTTGCTACTTAAATTTCTAGCTCTCGCGATTTTCAGGCGACTAATAAATACAGGGTGTGTCAAAAATAATTTTACAGACTTTGGGGCGGGATCCACACACCAATATAAGGACAAACTTTGTAAATTAAATTTCTAAATTAAGAAATTGTTATTTCGTTATACATTTCATTTGTTTCTATTTTTTATAATCATTTCTTGGTGGATATAACTAAATCCTTAATCCAAAATATTATTAAATATTTTGCTTGTAACAAACTTGTAAAATATATATTTCTTTCTCTCTTCCTGTTTCTTTGTTCGTCTGTCTGTCTGTCTGCCTTTCTCTCACATTTTTAAATTAATAAAAAGACAAAAGGAACAAAAGTAATCTTAGCCTACGTGTTTCGTCCTCTGAGGGATTTTATCAAGACAAAAGTTATGATTTATTTTGTTCCACGTGTTTAAATGCAAGAGCCAGGATGTCAGTGGTTTATCAAGGCTTTTGAATTCGAGAACGTTCATGAATATTCATCAGGTGGTTGAAAGGTCAGTCAAAATATATGGAGGACACAATGTGGTATAATCCAAAGTGTTGTAAGACAAAAGTACGCGGGTAATATTCACGACATACATATATATATATATATATATATATATATATATATATATATGTGTGTGTGTGTGTGTGTGTGTGTGCGCGTGTGTGTGTGCGTGTGTGTGTGTGTGTGTGTGTGTGTGTGTGTGTGTGTGTGTGTGTGTGTGTGTGTGTGTGTGTGTGTGTACACACATGTCTAAAATGAATAACTGAATTTGATTTATCATGATGGTCTCTCATGGCCTAACAGCACGCTTTGACTTTAGTAGTGGCTTCCGTGATAGAAAAACTTAATACAGGTTTGATTCGGTGATTTCGGTACAATTTCAAAATTAGTCAATTTGCACGTCACATTATGGTAAAATTCAAGATAAGACAGATCTTGTTTCCTTCATAAACTTGAATTATTGCGAGAAATTAAAACTTGTGTTCCCTCCAGTTATGTATTTTTTAATTTGCAACAGTCCTTTGCATATATACCATGACAAATCTATATTCAATCAGCTGTTTGTACATTTTACTTGTAAATGATGACTTATAGATTCAGTAACATCAATTTATTTATCATTTTGAGGGTTGGAATCTCATTAAAATCAATATGCCGTTAGTGTAAAATGCTTATCCCAATGTGGCAAGTGTTGTAATGGAATATCCATAAAGAAACTACAGTTATCTTTTCGGTTTTAAAAAAAGATTTTGGAGAGACATTATTATTAGTTTTGACAATTTCTAAACTAAAAGCAGGCGCTAATGAAAGAAAATTCATAGTTACCCTCCCTTTCCCCTTTTGCTGTTTTAACAATTTGTCATTTGCAGAAATTTGGATATATTGTTACTACAAAAAACGCTAAAATATAGACAAAAATAAATTCTCTTCAGTAGAATATTTAAAAATAATTTCTGATGCAGTTGTACTTTATTTCGAAAGCATTTTTGCTTCGGTTAATACATTCTCACTAATGCATGTTTATACAAAGTAGCTGATATTTATTATTTCATATCTGTCGTATTATAAAATTAGTTTAATGGTTTTTAAAACTTTATGTCCTACGTTTTTATTGCAGTTATATGATATTACGCGTTTTCGATATATATATATTTTTTTATCGGAGAAAGATGTACTTTTCTTTGAAGTGATATATAATATATTTTATGTACTAAGGAAATGCCGACTGCTTCATTTAGCGTAATTTAATGCTGGTCGGACATATGTTGGCTATAAAGTATCATTGTTCTTTTCATGTTAGCAGAAAATGACTAAATGAGTTTTTTTAAACGATCAGTCACTGGACTGTCACATAGTAGAGACGTTTGCCAAGATCGACTCATAACAGTTTCAGTGGCAAAGAACACACTACCAGAGTAAAGATCAGAGCAAGTAACAACCCAAGAGTGTATCACTGAATATCATTTATTGCAGCAGGACTATGACCTGTCTATCTTTCGGAGGATCTACAATGCATTGATACTGATTCAGAGTACTACATTTACTCATCTTATTTTGGAATCAGTACATATATTGATCTGAATATATGATAATTTTCTGTAATACAGTTATATTATTTTTCTGTGGCATGTGCATTCAGAAAATATATATTCATGGATTTCTACATCATTCTATCTTTGGCAGCGCTTAGCAATAATTATTTATTACTCTCTATATATCTCTGTTCTGTCGTGCATTTACTCTTATTCGTTTATTATTAATGTCCAGACAAGGTCACTGTCACCTTTGCCCTCAATATGTCCTATGAATTTTTCAAGCCATTTTCTCTTTCGAATTTTAAGTATAAGTGCAACTTTTGGTTCCATTTTCCTTAAAATCTTGCATGCTCGGTTCAGGATATTCGTATCATCATTCTGCAGAACTACATCTCTGTTGCTCAAGTCTCATTTTCTTCTGTAAAGAAAATGTCCTTACTTGCCATCTATGAGGATTGGCATTTCCCAGCAGATTAACATTCTGTTCTTTATTTGTAACGAAATTTTTCTTTTGAGTGAAGTGAAACTCATATTCAAGGTGGTACGATTTCATTTCCCGTACGTTTATATGTAGAATATCACATTTCTATGTTTAATGTACTCCCTTAAAGTTGCAAACTAAAAACAAACGTACTTTATGAAAATAACTCTTATATATATCCGGTCAAATTCTAAAAAAATATGATGAGATTTCTTATGGTGGTAAGCTTTTTTTTGTGGTTATATAGTTTATTAACCGCTATCCAGGAAATATATATTATTTAACGGTGTTCTATTTTAGCTAATTTCCACTAACATTCAAGCGCATCATCAGCATCATCTGATATAAAAGGGGGAGTACTTGTAACCAGGAAGATTCCGACTCTACTTATAGTTCATAAGTTTAAATTCTGTTTGCAATTCTGTAATATTACTACTAATTTTCTGACCCACAAACATTACTCTTAATACAGGTTCACAATACTACTACTAAGTATTTCACATTGCATTTTGTTTCAGTCATAAGTTACACAGGGATGAAAAGTAGACTAGACGCTTAATATTCTATAACTGTAGGAAAACAGATTTGATTTTTTACTTATTTTTATTACATACATCTTTCTGTAGGAAAGAAAAACTTCTGTTTCTATTCTCAGGCAAAGCCCGTCAGTAAAAGTGCATGCGCTCAAAAACACACACACGTGGAAGTCTGTACACATAAAGTCGACACCTTTTCAAATTCATAATAATCTAATCAATATTTAGTGAAAATATTTACAGGCATTTAGAACTTGGGGCATAGGAAGTCTTAAAATCATCAGGTGACATAATGAACAACAGAGCACTTGAAAAATAGAAATATTCCGAACCAGGATATTTATCTCCAAGTTACCAATGATGATAATGGTTGAGCACATTTCATGTTTTGCAAAATATTTTTTTAAAAATTTGCTAATAATTCTGAAGAGTGAAAAATTGAAATATTTTAACGGATTTATTCATAAAGAAAAGAACAAAATATTCTGAATTAATTCTGTTCCTGAAAAGAACAAAATTACCTTTCACCTGGTTGCTCTGAATATGTATATCTATATGTATTTTCTTTAGGAATTAGATATTCGACAGATGCAACAATTGATTTTAAAGTATCATTTGTCTACGCGTGTGTCTCAAAGTGATATTGATGAATATTTACTTAGTCTACAAGAGAGTGAAGGAAATATGTTTAATAAGATGCTCATTCGAGAAGCTTGAGTCGCGATGTTTTCATTTGTTTTCAAGTCATTCATTTTCATGATTTCCAATTAATCCTTGTGCAGAAGCAGGTAATATTTTCAGTTGACGAACAATTTACAAACGCTTTTGTCTGCTGTTTAAAAACATATCAGTTATTTGGCCCATTACTAACAAAATATTTTCAATTGAATGAAATTGAAATTATTTTGTCAGTTATTGGCCTAATTTTAGATTGAGAACGTGTTCTAAATATACATGGTAATTTTTATGGATTTCGATTAATAGACATTAATATAACTACAGGATTATAACATATAATATTATTTTTAATACCATTATTTTTTACACATTATCTTTAATATTAAAGCCCTTTTTTCTTTTTTCTTTTCAATGAATACATAAGTATCATAATCGTAGGCCAGGCAGAATATTTCAATTGCACACGTGACCATCTCTCATCGATTTCCCCTCCCTTTCCTTCCTTGTTCTTTTCTTTTTCTTTTTTTTCCCTTTCGTGTGTCTTTAACTGTCACAAATAATGTATCCATGTTTTCCGTAGGCTGCATTTTAAATTAGCTCAACAAGTCGAATGTCAGTTTTTTTCAACTGAAAATAACTTCTATTCGTCTCAATTCATTTTTTTAAAATATTCTATTACCTCCTCTCTCTGAATGATTTCATCATCTTCCGTTCCACAATTTCACATCCGCATTTTTCCTGTCTCTCTTTCTATGTTTTTCTTTCCATCTCACTCTCCATCTTACTTACGCGTCTTTCTTTCAAACTTTTCCCCCCACTTTCATGTATACACTTTTAAATAAATGTTTTATTTAAACCCGGAGAAATATTTTCTGTTTCCTTTTCGATTTGAATGTCTGATGAATTGGGGCCATTTTTACGACCCTGATGAAATAAATATAACCGCATGAAGTTTTAGTGTTCGTGCCTTTTATAATAATAATTATTGCTCTGTCTCTGATACAGCTCTCCCTGTATTTATATCCATTTGGAAATATCCACACTGATCACTAATGTTATCATATATATATATATATATATATATATATATATATATATATATATATATTGTAATTTTATCATATAGACAAAACCATTTTACTCACTACAAAGATGCAACTTGGTTTCAGTGCATTTCAACTGCACTTCTACGGGTGAGAATCGAAAATGGTTATGAATAATCCTTCTTGTCGGGAAGCCGTATGTGAAACGTCACTTCCTTTTTTCAATTTGTTTGAGAAGAAAAATATACATAAAAAATATACATAAAAAAAATAGGTGACTGAGTGAAACAATAATGCTTGTTGATAGTAGTTTGTTGATGAATGGATTGGGTGTTTAATGTTGACTGGTCTGTGTAAATTGTTTCGCTGATAAACACCGGTCAAAAGTTTAGGCACATTATCTCACAAGCGTCTTAAGAGTGAGATGTAGGGGAGGAAAGATGGAGATAGGGGATAGTATTACGTTTGAGTAGGTAAAAATTGTAGAGCTAGTTCTAGTAGTAATTGGGATTGTTATTTTTGGTTTTCTATAAAAATTCTAGGACTGAATTGCATGTATTTTTGTTGGGGTTATTACTACTAATTCTGTAATCAATGAACGTGTTTAAAATTTAGAAGTGGTGATTTCACCACTTCTAAATTTTAATCCACAATTCATACGCAATACTATTTAAAAAAAAATTCGTGTATATTTTTCACATACGGCTTGCCTACAAGCAGGATTGCTCATAACCATTTTCGATTCTCACCCGTCGAAGTGCAGTTGAAATGCACTGAAACCAAGTTGCATCTTCGTAGCGAGTAAAATGGTTTTGTCTATATGATAAAATTATAATAAATAAATAATTATCGCTCTACTATCGGTATCGAGCCCTCTTTAGGATTAATGCTGTAAACGTTGGAATTTATATATTACTTTCGTTCTCATCGCATCGGATATATATATATATATATATATATATATATATATATATATATATATATATATATATATATATATATATATATATATATGTGTGTGTGTGTATAAGCAAATGAAGAAAGAAATTGATTTTTGATCTGAGTTTATTGACGAAAAATGAAACAGAAAAAATGAAAACAGATGTATTTCCAAAGCCTTGATGTAAATAGAGGATATGTTTGAAGTTCGATGAACATAATCAAATGTTTTATGAGTTAATAGTTTAGACCAAATTTCAGCCTAAATAAATAGCAATGTATATCTAGCTTTATACTCACATTAACTGGGCATATTAACTTAGACAACATGCGGCTTGTTTAAGTAAATTTTAGCAAATATATTATTGTTATTCACTGATAATGATGAAATAATACTGCTTTAGTAATTTTAAAATATCAAGAATTACTGTTTATCAAGTTATATTCCTTAGAGATTTCTGCCATATATGCAAATATAGAATACACGTTTAATCCACATACTTTAGATGTACCAAATAATTTCTAAGAAATAGTATTTATTTCTTTTTCTAACGTAATTGTAGGATTTATACACGTGTGCACTTTATAGATATTGTATAAATAAGTAATACATTTGTTTGAGGATTTTCAGCTGGCAACTTGTAAAATATAAATTTCTTTTTAAAATGCCCCGTCCATTCAGGGCGTAGGCGATGAAGAGTCTCACCATCTTTCTTTTTTTCTACTTGTTATGAGTATCCATGACTTCTTATGAAAGTTTGTGGACTACTTTCCCCCCATACCTTTTCCATAGTGGTCTATGCTTTGAACGTCTATTGAGCCTCAAGTTCACTTCAGATTTTAAGGTGGTTACTCGTATACACACAATTTATTGCTAAAGACGCTGGAAACATTGTATGTTTATTCTATCTTTCTTGGATGCATGTGGTTCCTTCTGCCATGCTTTATTTTTACAAAAGTCAAATTAAACCAAAACTAGAGAATTACTGCCATATTTGGTTTGGGGCTCTTCAGTCTTCAATTTTTAGCCTTCAGTTCAAAATCGCATACGCAATCTCCACTCTGCAACATCTGTCTCATCGAGAAAACGACGCAAGCCTGTCGCTATTCTTCCAAAGCAGATGTTCAGATAAACAGCATTCTTTATTTTTGCTATTTTATTCCATTGGTTCTAAGGCACCCCATAGCACTTCGACTGGGTAAAATTACCGTCATTTCCTCCAAATGTACGAAGTTATTCAATCAGACCGCTTTTTTCGAAGAACGTCCAATTCCTGGAACAGATCACCACATGAGTGTTTTTCTTAGCAATGAACCTGTTAAAAACAAGTGTCAATCGTCAATTTTCCTCCTTATAATCTTCACTTTCAACAACCTTCTCTTTCCTTCATATCACATACCTCATTCATCATTACTGCGCTTGATGGTTTGAAATTTAGTATAAAATAAGAGCTATCCTTAGACTGTTTGGCATCAAAAGCAGGTGCAGTGTAGAAATTAAATAGTAACGCAAAGCTAGAGGGTGAAGTGATACATTCATGTTTCAAGGTAAGTTCCGATTTGAACTTGGTTTACCGATTAGATATTTTGCACCAATAAATGTTATGTTAAACGTACAGCTTATATTTGAATAGACTGGTTTAAACCGCATCAGCAATCTTATTGTAAGAATTTTTTACCTTCTTAATTATACACTTTTCGGGATATTCATGAATTGAGGAATAAAAGAGAATGAATAAAATCGTCAAAAATTGAAGAAAGATTTTACATAGTTTGTTACCCTATGAAAGGCTGCACGAAAAACTGTTGTTTTCATAACATAATTACGAATGTTAATTATGGCAAACACACAAAACTTTGGATATTAATTAATTGTACTCTAAAAATATTGCAAAAACTAATATTTTGCGCCGAAAATTTTAATTAAAATTAAAATTAATATTGTTGCATTTTCTTTTTGTTAAAATACAGAACGTATAAATGAATTCACCTCTTCAATGTGTTATAGTGGTATAGTAGCTAGCTTAAGTAATTGATGTTTTTAGATCTATTCATATTAAAAACTATAACAACGTCAAGAACAGACACAAAGCGTTGCTATTTTCAGCTTAGGCACTGATGTATATCTTTGCATCTAAATTAAAGAAATACCTCTGGCTTCTTGCAACGAATATAAATCCATATATTGCATCTGAATCTGTTATTCTTGACATTAATTCTCTATCTACAAAATCTCCCCAGGAATATATATATATATATATATATATATATATATATATATATATATATATATATATATATATATATATATATATATATATATATATATATATATATATATATATATATATATATATATATATATATATATACCCAAGTTTGGGATTGGTATATACGGAGTAAATTCCAGTAACCAACAATTATTATTCTTTAAAGAGTGCTCAATACAGAGTAAAGCAGATATAATCATTTATTTGAATATTACAACATAAATATGTTATAAAATCACTACAAAAATAGCCATTTTGTTTCAACACTTCTGGTGTCTTATCAAGTGATGATAGGTATTCTACATCATCACTTGATAAGACACCAGAAGTGTTGAAACAAAATGGCTATTTTTGTCGTGATTTTATAACATATTTATGTTGTAATATACAAATAAATGATTATATATATATATATATATATATATATATATATATATATTTAATAGTATATTTCCCTAAATAATTCATGTCCAAAATCTATACCCATATTCTTTTGTAAACTATTTCAGGCAGTAATCAAATATGTTTTTCGGAGGGGCTAATTGCAAATAATATAACCAGGAAAACATCCCAAATGATCTTTAAAAATATATTTACATATCTTTTACAGGTATATTATATATTCTTACATATTCTTGAATAAAAATAATACTTCCTAAGATCTAGTCCTTTGGAAGTATATATCCAGGTGAAACCATCCTTCTGGCGTCTGTTCAAAGTTATGCCTTCTTCATTTTTCCATATATTTAATATATAATTATTTTATATATAATTATGGACTATAATTTTGGAAAGCTGAAATATGTTAGAGAATTTCTAAATTTTCACCGAATGGACAAATATATATGAAAGAAAATCGTCTGATTAAACTGACACCACGAAGGCATGATCATAATAATCAATGACTTTTCTACGTAATCACCATACAATTTCACTCTAGATCTCAGGTAAGGCAAATTTTGATGAGAATTAAAATTATAATGATAATTAAATAACAATGATATAGAAATGAGAAAAATGGTGAATTTGGCAGCCAACTCAACTCACGCTTTGTCAGGCATTTTTTAAAATGTATATGAATTTAAATATTCTTGTTACATTTGTGTTTTAGTTGAATAAATATATTAAAATACAATCTACACATAGATATGCATATAGATATTTCAAAAATGTGCTTGAAGCTTAACAAAATAAATTTTCATCGCTACTAGAGAGATATGTTCGTGACAATTCTCAAACATTCAGTATAAAAAGAAAGGAAACAATTTCTTTTTTTTGTATCTTGGATTCTGATATATTAAAAAACGTATTAAATAAATGTATTAGCATATTATTATAATATATTCATTTTCATTCTTGCCGATTATTTATTTTTACAGACGAAAACGGGATAAAATGTTTTTGTCCTGTTTTATTTTTTACGTTGCTTTCATATATGTTAAGTGGAAATATAAACATCTCCTTTTATCAAAGTGTAGTTCTTCTGTTTTTTTTTTTTGCTAAGTAACTTTCTCTTTTCTGGAGTCTCATTGAGTATATCTTACAATTGTTGGTTCTTACCAAAATATTTATAATGCTATTTGTGTAATAGCAATAAATGAGCAGTTTACAATCGAAGAAAAAAAGTAACATTATTTATATTTTTTAAGATGTTTACAAACTTTTTGCTATTTCTCCAGATATCATTTTCCGCAAATCGTTTCAACATTACAACGACTAAAAATATTTTTTCTTTTCGATTTTGTTCGGCAAAAATTCATAAGTGTTAGCCGAAATATGTTTTTTTTAATTATTTCTCTGATTTATGATAATTATAAATTCAAACTATCTTTTCCTGGGAGAAAGGTTATTAGGTTTTGTGTTACGACTGGACACATACTTTAGAGGTGGTTGTATGAACATGCAATCATATTATCAAGTTCCTATTATGTGCAATCTGTTATTTCAACGAACAAAATAACTTCAAGATGAAGAGCGCCATAACTGGAGTGATTCCATATTTCCGATCCGGTTGCACATTTTCTTGTTTCGTGACATTACTTGGAACGTAGAAATTCAGTTATATAAATATTTGTGCTTTCTTTAAACCTTATGTATGTATGTATGTATGTATGTATGTATGTATGTATGTATGTATGTATGTATCTATCTATCTATCTATCTATCTATCTATTTATCTGTCTGTCTGTCTGTCTCGAACAAACTTCGAGTGTAGAACGAGATCGTATATGACGCTACGCTATTAATAATAAAACACATTTCAGATGATAGATTTCTGTGGCCTTCATTAACATCAACGATTTTCGTTTCACAAGATTAATGTTCGAGCTATCAATACATTTATATGATTCTTTCATCCATCAATCATTAACTTTTATATAAACATTAAGTTACTAGTCTGTGACATTGCCCATCAATTTGTTCTTCTCGACGCATATATCTTTTTTCGTATTATCGAAATAATTTTTATTTAAGACTGCCTTCACCCATAATTTCATGTATTTATTTCGCAATCAAGTTTCAGTGAAAATTTTTGCCCTGATTAGCTTCATTCAAAAGTACATATATATGTGTATCTCTTTTTCTACAATGATGCATTCTAGTCGGATGTTAGTAACTTAAGATTTATTGAAATCATACACCTTTTTGTATACATTTATCACACTGGCTCCTATGTTTATATTGATTCTGATAACTTAATATTATTTCTTTCATAGAAATTCCTTGAAATATTTAAAGAAAATAATATGTCAAGAGGAATGCTTCTTAATTGAACTGAAAGGCGACTGAATCACTACGAAAAATATTTGAGATGTGTCATTAAAAAGCGTGTCAGCATATATTTCCATATTTAGACATACATTCCAGTCTTCAATTGTCTAGGAACAGATTATTACGGATAATGACAGAACAATCACGACAGTAGTAATTTTTGTCAATATTAAGCATGAACTGGAAGTATTAGACAAGAACAAAACTACAATATTTGCTTCCTTCAGCTTTACAGCTGAATATGTGTGTGAGGCTAAACGAAATCAGTTCTATAACTCCGTATACATACTAGCACGTAACTTTCATATTGACTCAACAGGCATTTTGCTTTGGCCAGATTGAATATACCTACTGAATATATAGAAAACTTATAATAAAAATTATTTTAGCAAGTTAAATTTAACCATAGTGACACGCTATATTGAGTAATTTAACATACTTTTAGTAACATATATTGCTATCTTACCAGCGGGCAACTTGTTAAATATGCAACGACATAAAATCAACAAATACACACGCGCGTGCGCACAGACATGTACGAATGCATACACGTACCAACTTTTAGGTATATAGCCATTTTTGCTAAAGACTCTCTCTCACTCGCTCTCTCTCTCTCTTACTATATACATATATATATATATATATATATATATATATATATATATATATATATATATATATATACTTGTAAATAATAATAATAATAATAATAATAATAATAATAATAATAATAATAATAATAAATTTATGAAAATGCATAAAACGAGAATTGAACGTGCTTTTGGTCCAATTTACCATAATTATGCCCCAAATTTCTCAATAGATAACTAGAGCTATAATATTCCATAAATTAAAGCAAGTGCAAGGGACTTCTTTGACTTACCGGCAAAAAAGTTTCGCCACGAAACGCCCTTCAGGGTGAGATATCTGACTCTTATGAGTGCTTCGACGCGTAACTCTTGAGTTGGCTAACCAGATCTATCTATCTATCTATCTATGGTCATATGTGTGTTTACATATGTCTGTATATATACTTGTACAAGCACGTATGCAGCACTCAAAAATTAATTTCTGGCATATGCAGTTATATATGAAACTACCATGTTTTTCAAGAACTTCTGACAAAAACACAGAAATTCCATGTACGCAAGTCAAAAAAGCCCTACCTCACGAATCAGTAAAAATAAAAACTTGTGCAAATCTCTAGACCGCACAGACATGAACGTATGAAGTATGCGTCAACATTTGTGCAAATGAACACACTGGTATCTGTGACATTAGCCGGTCTTCCGGTTCGTCAGGCAGCCAATCGATTGCTGTAATCAGTTTTACTTTTAGGTTTCACTCATTCATTTTTCTTCTTTTCTTTTCCTATTGTTGATTCGGCTTAATTTACAATAAACGTTTCCCGACGATTCCCCATTTGTCGACATAAGTAATACTTTTCAGATCATATGTGGGTATCTTTTTATTGATCTTTTGTCTTTGTTTCTTTTTTCGTAGCATAAGACCTACATCACCTCATTTTAAATCAACTGATTACATCTGCAGCTTTTACCTTCTACCCCTGGTTCAATCATCTTCGCTCACAGAGCTCCTGCATTTTCATTGTAAGCATCTTTAATTTACGTCAAATTGCCCTGTGCTTTATGCAGCCACTTTTCTGCCTGCCTCGCGACAACAGTCCCTTCTTTCTTCAACCCCTTAATTCGCTTCATTATATCTCTGCCTTCCCACCTTTCCTTCTGATTCGTATGTCCCTCATGTCCACCTGGATACCACAAACGCCACTTTCCCATCATCGGCATCATTGCTCGATTGTGTAGTTTATCTCTTTTCATCCTCATTTATACGAACACTTGATTTTCTCAGTTCTCAGTCTCGCTATTCAGTGCCATCAGTGTTGTCTTTCACCTTTTTTCTCCTCTGTTTCTTTTTTAAAGCTTTCCATATAACAGCCATGTAATTTCTCCTTTCTTTAGCGTTGCTTCATTCAGCATCATTTTTCCACTTTGTTTTATTTCCTATTTGTCATTCAAATCATTAACATTTTCATTTCCATCTTCTGTAATAAATTGAAAAATATTTGCATTATTCTCATTTAATTTCTACATTCTTACATTTTCTTATTTTTATTTTCTCTATTTTGGCATAGTTGCTTTTTTACTCTTTCCTCCTTCCCCTCGTTTGATCTTCTCAAATGTATTTGTTTAGATTCATTTTATTTGTAACTTCCTTTCATTTTTTTTACTTTCATTCACTATTTACTTTTGCGTCTTCGTTTCATATTTTAGTCTTTCATTTGTCGGATCTTTCCTTCTTTCTTTACTGAACTGACTCCAATGAACATCTAGATCATTCTAGCAATTTATAACATTCCTTCATCCTATCTTTTATTCGCACTCATTCCATCTTGTGTTCCTTGCTGTGCTAACCAGATCCTTAAAGACTTCAAACACTCTTTCATACTCAAACATCAGTATCAAGAATCTGATTGGTGCGGTGAACATTGCAGCTTGTTATTCATTGTCTTGCTGCCAATATCGCCATCTTCATCAGTGGTCGTCTGTAGTCATCTTTTCACCTTACGTCATCACCACATCGATTCTATAACACGTTTGACTGGGAATTTTATTAAATTTCATAAACAATATCATGAATTGTATTCTGTTTCTAATTTAGTATTTCTCTAATCATAACAAATGTTATATATATTTCGACATATGTATCTGTTTTACTTCGTACCACGACCATGCCCTCTCTCTCTATCTATCTCTCCCTTTCTCTGATTCACTCACTAACTCACTCACTCATATATGTTCTGCTTCTTGAACGACTAGTCTAGCTTTGACAGACTTTGCCTTCACCAATTCCTCATTTGTCTTGTGGCTCGTTGGTTTCCATCTGATTTCATTAGACATGGATTTTCTCAATGCACGTTCGAAGATGCAGAACTTATTGAAATTGGTTGAGTATCTGAAGCATCAAATGTAGAGTACTATATGGGTGGTTATATTAAGAAACCATGCGTAAACATTGATCTAAAAAAACAGTAGATTAAATCGTGTTAAGAAAGAAAATTAGAGAACGAAACGAAAAATAAATATGTATCAGCGAAAAGAATGAGACATGAGAGATCAAAATTGGAGAGGAAAACGAAGATATATTCAGACAAAGCATTAAACATCGGATAAAAACATAACAAGAAAACAGGAAAGAAAGAGAAGAAATTGAGATAGAATTAGAATGGGTGAAATGAAAGTAAAGTACGAGATATTAAATGTGAGAAAAGTTGAAAACGTTCGTAAGAGAAAAAATACAAAGAAATTTTGAATGAATAAAAACAGGATTCTTTAAAAAGTGGCTGTGGAAAATTAATAAATGTGAGTTTAACAACAGAAAACAAATCTAAAATAAACCTTTAAGAATTCTTTGATATTTTTTGATAATATCACTCAATAAATAAATATAAATCTAAGACTTCCAGTCAGGAATCAAATACGAGAGAATATTCTCCATCAATTTTGCCCTAGATTTTCTTAATTTTTATGAGCAAATAATTTCTATTTTTTGCCAATTCAGAACCAGTTTCTTATATTCATGTCCTCTGTTATTTCTTTCAATTTTGCAACCTTAATTTCTACTTTTCGTTCTTTGGTTTTCTCTCCCAACTGATCATTTCTTAGATCTTGTCATATTCCCTTTTTAATTTCAGATATCTATGACATTTATCACTGTAAAATCACATATCTATCATTCAAAATCTCTCTCACACATATGTACACATATACGCAGGCACACACACACACATACATATCCACCAAAAGAGATGATGAAGTGTACTTGTTTTGATCAAGAACACTGTCCGAATGAAAATCTGATGTTTTGTTGTCAGATTCGTATCTCTCATTGTGTGCGTATGTGTGTATATATGTGTGTGAGACCGTGTGCATGTATGTATTTATGTACCAATTTATCCTTTTTATAATATTTCTTATTTTTCTACTTTCAATCTTTTCCAAAACTCTCGCATGAATTTTAATTTTATACTTTCACATTACTCAAAGTCTTGGTTGGTTATTTTCGTTTTTTTACTATCCACTTTAAAACTGTTTTCTTCATTCTACCACATTTTAGTTTCCTTAATATTTTTTTCTATTGCCGATCTAATGTATGACTCAATAACTTAATCTTGATCGCCAACCAGCTGATAGTTCACTTTTCTTTGTAAGTTATTTTGAGCTCAATCCTTATAATTTTCCCGGAAAGTTGGTGCACGTCTATATATATAGAGAGGGTTTGTATTTTTAAGAGTATTCACTGCGGCGTGTGTGTGGCAATTTCACTCTTTAAACGCAGTTGCATATGATGTGCGTTTTAAAAACAGGCTTTGCATTGTTTCAAGAGCGCATATTTGACTTTTAAGAGAGATCTAGATCGAAAAGAGACAGGCACTACGGATATGTGAGAGTTTGTATTCTGCCACCTCACCTGATAGTGTGAACGAATTAAAGTATAATTTCTGATATTTTCGTTATTTTTCTTAGCATTCTTTCTTACGGTCTGAGATATTTAGTCTTTATTTTCATATACTCCCTCTTTGCTTATATTTTTACATATTCTCTTTCCTACCGTTTCCTCGTGTTCTTAAAAATAAATCTTTTAATATTCTTTATCATTGTCTTTCTAACCTGCAAAAATGTGCTATTTTCTCTGTGCTTCTGTCCTCCTCCGTAAACTCCACTATTCTGTTAGTTCCGTTACGCCGTGCCAACTGTGTTATTTTACTAATGCAATCAGCAGGCTCATTTTCCCTATCTTACTCACTTTAACCCCCTAAACCTACACCAATCAGAGAGAAGATAGGGGGACGTAAGTAGGATTCCTAATAGATTGTCGAAATGGCGCCTGTTAGAAAGAAGACACTGACAGAGAAGGCGGAGTTGATGAGGATGTTCCCATCGAGCCAACCCTGGCCTGAAGATGGGTTGATGACAGGATGCACGTAGCAATTTTTCACTCGCGCTTATTCTGAACTCACCGACACATTTCCCCTTTTAGAGAACGATTAGGTTTTTATCGATAAGACTGAGGCGGGTAGGTCTGATCAGGATTGAATGCAAAGGAGCGAGGTGGAGTTGGGTTTGTCTGATCAGTATTGAGTGAGTTGTAGAGAGAAGGGAGGGAGAAGTCACGTTCATATAAAGAATAAAATATGCAAGAAAATTTCAGAAAGAGTAACAAAGTATGTGTACGGAAACATAGAGAGTGAAGACTTGGAAATATGCATATCCCAAGGCAAATATATTTCGAATGAAATTTGTGTCAACAAGAAAACACTAATATGAATATGCAAAGACAGAGTTCAGGCATACATATATATATATATATATATATATATATATATATATATATATATATATATATATATATATATAGATATGTATGTATGTGTATGTGTTTCTGTGTTTTTGTCTGTATTTGTGTGTATCTGTGTGTGCATTTGTGTGTGTTTGCGCGTGTTCGTCTTTATCTATATACATTTGAATATGTTCATAAATATAGTTACACATTATTCATCTATCCACATATCTATCTTCCAGTCTATTTATGCATTCTTATATATTTGTCATTCTATATGTGCATTGAAATATATAAATATATGCTGCGTTTTACTTGTCTATTTATCTATCGATGTAATCTACTATACATATATATATATATATATATATATATATATATATATATATATATATATATATACATATATATATATATATATGTGTGTATATATATGTATATATATATATATATATATATATATATATATATATATATATATATATATATATATATATATATATATATATGCCGAGAGTGAGAGAGAGAGAACATGAAAATTAAAACCCGCTGTCTATATTTCTGACATGTGATATTGCAATTATTTACACTATTCGGACTGTTATCCTCATCATTATTGCAAAAGGAAGTCCGGAGTTTACAACGGTCAAATCGACGTCAATTAAGCAAAAATATGAGGGCAACAGTCCGAATAATTTAGAGCGCTAATATATGTCTATAGAAACCAATAAATAGAACACCTACCTTCTAAACTATAATAGTGAATACCACAAGATAATATTAATATAATCAAATAACTACCACTTCCCGGAAAATCTTTTAGTTAACTCAAAAACAGAAGACAATACTTTTTGGAAACGCACACACACACGCACAAAAACACACGCATATATATATATATATATATATATATATATATATATATATATATATATATATATATATATATATAGTTGTAAGGGATAATATATTTATGACTTAAAGGGCTTGATATCAGGGCTAAAAGCGTATGTAGATATAAAAGTGGACATCGAGGTGAGCTTAGCGGCGACAATCTGTTCGTGCTGAAACGCAATCACCAGGCCTGACGATAGCGTTTAAGCATGAAACCTACTGTTGCCGTTGGGTGCTGACTTCAGTGTCCACTTAATATATCCTATACAATTTTTGAATATCAATAACACACACACACACATTTGTGTGTGTGTGTGTGTTTGTTAGGAAAATAGTAATATACATGTATATGTGTGTATATATATATATATATATATATATATATATATATATATATATATATATATATATATTAATACATATGTTTGTCTGGTAAGAAAATAGTGATATATATATATATATATAAAAGTAATGCACACATATACACACACACACACACATATATATATGTATATATATATATAATAGTAATATATTTTTGTGTGTGTGTATTAGGAAAATAGTAATACACACACACACACACACACACACACACACACACATATATATATATATATATATATATATATATATATATATATATATATATATATATATGAAAAAAGACTGAAAAAATTATCGCCCCAAAAATACGGACTTATAAAAAATGAAGAGTACAGTGTTCAGTACAACGAACATACTCATGCAATTACTCGCTGTTCAAGAAAAGGACAAATATATTTTGACATAATCTATCGGCGGAGAGATAAAGAAAACAAAGAAACTTTTTGTAATGACTGATAAAACAAAGAAAACGCATATTCTGAGCCCAAATACTTTAAGAAAAAGATGTCTGAAGAAGTTGCTAAATTCTAAAAAGGCACCCACCTATGTAGAAGCGACTAACAAAGAGGCCAGTAACATCACTGCCAAAATGGGTATCAATGATAAAGTCCACTCGCTATGCGAAAAGCAAAACTTTTTGACTATTTTGTTAAGTCTGATTTGTTCCATGATGACAATGAATGTGTAACGAATCTAGTGGCGCTAACTTTGATGTTCCCCAAGGATCTTTCGACGGCGTTGAAGTTTTCGAATTGATGGGCATGTTCATTTTAAGTAAAGGTAATAAAATTTTCTACATTGACAATAATGGTATTTACTGGGAGGATGTGGTGATCGTAGTACCAGACAACAAAAGATCTCATGATTCCATCAGGAAGAAACTTTTTAAGCTATTCAAGGAGTTGGATTTTGACATTACTGTCGAAATGAACAGAAAAGTTTTTCAATATTTAGATAGTGAGTTTGATTTATTGGCTGGTGCCGTTTCACCACACAGGAAGCCCAGCACTATATTGAAATATGTGAATATAAAATTCAAACGCCCAACAAATGTAATTAAGCACATCTAGATGGCGATTGAGTGTAGGTTATCTATGAATTCCTCGACAAAGGAAATATTTGAAAAAAAAGAAAGAATACCTAGCAGAATTAATGGAGTAAGAGTATGACATCGACCTGAGATTTCGACCTCAGTAAAATCCACGCATAAGGAACAACAGACCAAGAACAAAAAAAGTTATTTGGTCCACTCCTCACCCTTCAACCTGCAGGGTAAAATTAATATTGGAAAGATAATTTTGGCCTTTTAAGAAAAAAAATCCTAAATACTCTGATTTGTCAAATTTCGTTTACAGCAACACTGTAAAATTAAGTTATAGTTGTACTGGCAATTTGAGTAATATAATAGATAGTCAAAATGCAAGTAATTTCGATATAAACGCAGAAAAAACGAGTGAAAACCATATACTATGTAACTGCAGGAACAAAAGTAATTGCCCTTTGAACGGAGTGTGCTACACTGGGGGTGTGTCTACCAAGCTGAGGTTATTGATGACAGTGGCCAAAAGAAAGATTACATCGGATTCTTTCAAGAAAGGCTGGAACAACCATGTTTCTTCTTTTAGTGTGTAGAAACGCAGGTATAATATGTAACTGGCGGATTCATGTCTGGAAATCCAAAGAAGAGTATGGTAAAAGTGCGAGTATAAAGTGGAGCATTTTGAGGAGAGTAACATTTGGTAGAACAATTGTTACCTAGCCACTTCTTAACCTTACGAGACTTTACAGTCGAAACCAACGTAGTGCGGCAGGATATAGTGTTTTAACTTTATTATATAAATATATATATATATATATATATATATATATATATATATATATATATATATACATACATATATATGGAGAAAGAGAGAGAGAGAGAGAGAGAGAGAGAGAGAAGATTAATATGAGTAAAAGTTTGTCATTTAGCTGATTGATATTACCTTCATCATGATGACTCCGTATGCATATTAACAAATGTGCATCAGTAACATATTTTGATGAGAGTTGTTTTTCTGTTGTCTTTTTACTATATAAGGCAATAACTATACATATGGCTTAGTATTTTGATATTTATTTTCGTGAATCTTTAATGTATACTTGAACAATTTCTGTAATTCTGCGACTCTTAAAAATTAAGTGGATATGATATCCATTTGAGTCATTGCATGCTTTATGAGTTGTACTTTATAAACACAAACCCAAATTTCTTACCTAAGAAAATAGCTTTTGGTATTTGGTGGTCTATGAAAATATTTTTTTCATGAAGTGTGCAATTGTAAAGAGAGTATAAAATCTGAGATTTATCTTTGTTACTTTGAAGTACGACACAGGATTTCCCTAAAGAAGCAAACAAACAAAAGGATTAATCAATAAATATGCCTAAAAATGAGTGACCACACGTTGCAAAAATATAAGCATGAAATGATTTTTGCCCTAAAACATAGACGATTTACCTCTTTCGCAATCCACTTCTGAAAGTTTCTTACAATAATACATTATACTTTACAGTAATTTTCAAATGTAGATATTTACAGTAGACAGCGACCTAATGTGGGTATTCATCAAAGTCAAAGCCTTGTAAGTGTGCAACTGCATATGTCAGAGCAAATATGTAAAACTCTTGAAATAGTTTGTAGTAGTATGACCGGTACGTGTTCTGCCAGCCGGAATTCAATTTTCACCTCAGCACGAACGGATACATGGGGATAGAATATCTTTCTTTATTCAGTGATGCGAGAAAGCCTTGCATTCATGAATATGATGGACATTTAAAAATAAATTCAATAAATACGTTCGTTGTAGATTCCCAGTAACTCTGATCGAGCTCTGATAATGGCAAGTTAAGGTATTCTGTATTAAGAGAGAAAGTATTAAAATTATATTACCAATATTTATTAAAAACCACAGACTAAATCAATTCAAAACATATTGTGGCCAAATTCTAGATTTCATTTCAAAGCCATCCGTAAAGGTGAATGAAATGGTTAAATATGTAAAAATTGTTTTTTCCGATATTCTTTCAATGACGAATGCCGTGTTATCTTCAAGGAGCCAGATGGATAGAAAAAAAGCTGTGTGAATATTGTTGGAAATTGCCCTCTCAGTTTGAGTGTTTTACGCGACGGTGGTTGTCTGATGTTTAGGGATGAATTTATAAATTGTGAAATGATGGGCCAATAGCGAGTTTCGTATTTCTTCAGAAATTATATAGACAGTGATTTATAATGCACACACCTTAGCACATGAAGAAACCAAATATTTTCAGGAAGAATATTATTTTATACAGAAAAGTATAGATGCATTGCATAAATTAAAGAGTTGTAGGTCGTTGCCTTTTTTGCACTCAAGGTAAATATTTCCGTCGTCAATTAATTGTCATGATTATTATGTATATACATCTACAATATTTACCGTTTCAATGTAAAGTTTTCAAAGGACCATGTGGATATAAATTCTAATAAATTTTACATTCTTACACATTGTTTGTTTTGAAATCAATTTGTGTATGTTTACAAGTTTCTCCAGTTTTTCCATAGTGAATTGTATCGTTATTTTCCCTTATTAATTACGGTTATATTTTTTCATGACATTGCAAACACTACGAGATACCACCTCATATGTTATAATCAGTATTAACACATAATCAAATGTTTTCCTGCAAATGATTCAATCTATTCATATATTTCCCTTTAGATTTCCATTGAAAAATGAAATTAATGACTATGAATTTTTATTATTTGCTAAAGAGGTCAGATTAATTTCATCTAAATACGTCATGACAAATTTCAGAACATGGAAACTGGTATCTTGCATTTCAGTTTACCAATTTCATATATTTTAAGATAAACGCAAATCTGAAGTTCCTATAATTTTAGTGCATAAAATGCTAACTTAAAACCTTTGTGCACGTGTATGTATACTGTCACATTGTGAGCCGTTTTATTTATTTATTTCCATGACATTTCAAACTCGTCAGCGCTACATTCATCGTTAAACATTTGTTTTGAAAACCTTTTTTATCTACATCTCTTCTCAACAGAAAACTTTCTATTTTGTTGTTATTTCGATTGTTTTCGTGTTTTATCCAATGTTCTGTATCTTTAACCTCTTCATTCAAATGCTTGTTTTTTAAAATTGTTTTCTTGATGGCCAATCAATTTTGCTTGATTATTACCATTTTAATTTATTTCATATCTCCTTTTGTGATATTCTTAAAGCGATTTCTTCTCATCATATCAATACATTTAATTTCTTGTTTGATTGTTCTTTGATATCTATTCGACTTATTGTAGTTTCCAATGTTGAGCTCCCATCACTTAATAACTTCATATTTTGTTTTTTGTTAATTCAATATTTTTATAACAGCCCGTGACAACCTTTATATATATGGAATTAAAAAAGTAATATAATTATGATATGTAATTACGTTATTTTTATATGCGGACTATTGTCATCTTTGCTGTTGCTATTACAAATTTCCGACCGTTGTGTACTCCGGCCTTCATAAGATGTATAACGATCCGGATAACCAACAGGGATTTCGAATTGAACACGTTCTTTAATCCACGGGATAAATTGTTGTTTTTCCATTTCCTATGTCTTGGTATATTTCGTCTAGTTTTTTTTTTTAGTATTGTTTAGTTATCGCTTATTCCGTTTCCACTGATTCTAAGTACACGCTGCCCAGCACAGGGATGGACTCAAAATTACTATGTCAACAAATTCACGTATCCACTAGGCTTTTGTTCTGTCAGATGTATATATTTATTTAAAATAATCTGAATAAACCGTATCGGTTTGTTAATACCAATTTCATTGTCAAAAATGATTTGAATAAGACATTTAGCGTAATGTCTAAGATTATCGACAATAATTTATACATTTTGTTTTTAGTAGCGTTAATATATTTTACCTACCATATTTCTATCACAAACCAGCATTTTCTACAATAAGCTTCTCATTTCATTGTTATAAACTTTATTCAATTGTAAATTATGATTATCTTTGCTAAAGTATTTTAAAATGCATCCAAACGTAACTCGCAATGAAAAAAAATGTCAGAATGATTTTAAAATTGCAGCGTCTGCTAAATCCATAGACGTGCATTAAAGGAATCTCCGTTAAAATTGAATTTTGGTCTGGACTCTTTGGAATCTGTGTCTTTCTCATTTGGGGCGAAGCAATTTAGATGCATGTAACCAGCAACCATTAGAAAATTAGATTATGAAATTAATTCTCCAACTCATTTCAATGTTTAGATTTCAAAAAGCTCATCACGCATGACCGATTCGAACTATCCAGCGGTAAAACTTGATCGGTCATGCGTTTTATAATTACATTACGTTGCTGCAAAGATGTTCACACTGAATGTTGTTGATGAATTGCCTAATCAAGTCGCCTTTAATTTAAGTTGTCTCTATCATCATCATCATCATCATTAACATCGTCATCATCAAAGGAGATTCGTTCTCATACTTAGATGGAAATAAAAAATATAATATAAGATATCTGACTAAAATCCCTTTTGCAGTAATTTCGTTATATTAAATCTATATACAAGAATATTCCATATTCTAAACAACATAACTTGAAATTATGCATTTATATTATACTGAAACAGTCATTATTCATATGTACTTTCTAAACTGAAATTCTAATTTAGCTTTTTGAAATCGGATCTATATCATGTCTATATTTATTATTAATTTCATCTCCTTAGATGCCACATGCGTTTTGGTTTCAAATGAATATGATGGTCTTCAAGTTCCTTTACCATTTCTTGTTTATACAACTGTTACGAATTCAGAGTTATCGTAGTCTCGTCAGTTGCCTTGTTTTCCATGCTATTTAACTCAAAAGCGTAATTATTAAACTTAGCGAATTTTTGTTACTATACTTCAAATTTTATTTTCATTATTCTAAATTTGAAACTATTTTTAAAAATTTTAATTTAGAAACATGATATGAAAATTGAAAATAAAAATATCCAATTCCCAAAATTCTAAAATTAGAATTATGTTTCATATTTATGCAAGATGAAATTACTTTGCCAAATTTAAAATGTGGAAATAAGATGCATACGTTTAACAATCTGAAAACTGTAATCGCTTCTCGCATAAAATATATTTTGAGGAAATATCAAGTTAAAAATACATGATATGAAATAAAATAATTTAATATGTATAAAAATGTAATAAAGATATCACAAATGATCTAAAATATAAAATTAAACTAATCTTGTTAACTATGCTCATATATCGCTTTGAACAAAATTATATATCTATCTATATATATATATATATATTATATATATATATATATATATATATATATATATATATATATATATATATACATATATATGTGTGTGTGTGTGTGTGTGTATGATTGTAGAGAACTCGAAAAACCTAAAAATCAATCCTATTAACGCAGCTGACCCAAAAGGCCAACATTAATTTCCCAAACCCTTAATTTGTGAAACATGAAAAGTCAAAACCTCCAAATCATTAAACGCCTTTTCCATGGGATAGGACGATGTTTCTTCATTAAAGTTGCGACGTCAGCCCTTCCTCCATTCACTGTGGCAAATATTAACACACTTATCTATAGAGTGACACATATTCACACACATATCCATACAGAGTTTTCAGGGTATCTCTTAATTGGATTCTCTTATTGAATGAGTGTGTTTTATTTCTTTTAGTTTTCTTTACTATTATTCTTCTCTTTTCATTTCGCGTCGATCATATGACGTGCTCTTTTTACTGAGGCTCCTCTGAACGATTTAGAGGGAAAAGTTCACCTCGTGACCCTCTAGGATAAAGCAATAAGATGCCTAATCAAGTGACCGACCAGCGGACTGACCCTTTGGCAAATCTTATTCGATGAATATTTTAACGACTAATCCGCTGAGAAATTTACAACTACTACAAAAACGCATTCGCTATAATACTTGAACAACTACCCAATGAGAAATTTAAAATAGAACAAGAAAATGAAAATAAAACGTGCCTACTTATTTGATTTACTACGATTTTTTATAATCAAGCATTTAGTAGACTTAGGTTAAAATGCACTAGCAATTATTTTTGAATAACTTGCTAAAATTGATATTAATTTTTGTTTCTAAAAAGCTCAATTGAGCATTTCAGCAAACCGCATAGTCTTTCAAATGCTTCATTTGCTTTTATATAGATTATTACACACTACTTTATATATTCAAATAAGCAATTATATATTCGGGAACATTATATATGCTTGCTTAACTAATATCATTCTTGAGGGTTGTAATGGTTTTATAATTTTTCCAGTCAAAGACCTGAGGAACAAATGACATGTCTCTCTAAGGCGTTCATGACGCTCCAAAGCTTCCTTTTGTATATTATTTGTAAATGATTATGCAATTTCTAGAAGGATGGAGTGGTTTTTTCGTTGCCTTTTCCAAAGTTTGGACTTCAGTGATTTCATCATTAGACTGGGTGACACATAAGGATAGAGAGTCCAGCCTGCTATTTAATCTGTAGCTGGGAGTATGAAGAAGTGGATTCATGCTTTTTTCAAGGACATTAATTCGAAAGAAACTAGCCTGGAATTTGAAATTGGTGCGCGGATTCCACTTTCCGCGCCAATGACTATGCACCGCCCGTCCATCCACATATAAAATACCACTAGTATATTGAACATCAACAATTGAAAAATGCTTTAAAAAATAATTTTAACATTTTCAATTCATGATTTTCATTTTTTATCAGCAAAAGAAAAAAATGTTTTAAATTTATTCAATATTAAAGCTAAGGTAGGCTGCAGAATATGATCATAGAGATCAATATGTGCACAAGTTCCAAATAAGGTAAGTAGTATTCCGACCATATATTAATGCAATATTTAATGGATATTAAAAATAATCTGTATTCTCATACATATACGATGTTGACGCTGGCCACTAATGTTTTGTGACATATGATTCCACGCTGTTTGCACTTATTTAAGCAGTACAACCAGAAGTCGAGATAGTCTAGCTCAGTGTTTCTCAATCTTTTAATGGCACACCAAGTAGCAAATGAAAATAGGACGGCACACTTAGAAAAAAATTAAAGGGTATAAATTTAAATGTTATTGAATAAAATTAAATCTATGTTTTTATTCGATAACATTTAAATTAAAACAATACACAAATATGAACTTACTTTATTTCTATGTTTCTATTCAACTATGTGTGCTGTTTATTTAGTGTTAAACTGGTGCTTTTTAGCAAATTAAGCAGACCCCCATCTCGTCTTCTGTTGAGCGTAGTTGAATACCATTACTACTTCTACACGCGCATATATATGGGTGTCGTGACAATATTTCGTAGCACGCTTTAGAGGATGGCACGGCACAGCGTTTCAGAATCAATGGTATATCTGAACAAATTAGGTGGTGCTCTTCATGTTACGCAGTGAATAAAAGGAGAGACAATTGTTTTGGACAGAAAAAATGTCGAAGACCTTCCATAGAATGTAGAAAACTACCGGCGTCATATGAGCAGGCATTATACTGTAGTCATGAGAGCAAGATGGGTTGAACGACGTTTTAGGCATACATGATGCTGTTCAACCTTCCTCCTACCACCAAAACCAAGCGAACGTTTTAATACAGGGGTATGCTGAAAGGTTCATACGTTGGCTACGAAAGAATGATGTTATAGCTGTGAAATTTTAATTTCAACTTTACTTACTGCATTGTTTCTTCCCAAATAAAGTGAAATTTGATTGTTAAAAGAAGATTCAAAAGTAACTATTAGAGACTTCTATTGAAAATGGAAGTAAATTGGCATCGTCGTGTAATCAAGTGCCAGCAGAAAGGGGTTTAGCCCCTAAGGACATGCGTGCTGACATGTTTCCTACATTAGGAGATGATGCTCCAGCTTTATCAACAGTGCAAATGTGGGCAGCTTAATTTAGGAGAGGAAGGAAGAGTTCTGAAAATGACCCAAACTCTGGCCATTCTGCAACTGCCACAACCAAGAAAAACATTCATCGTGTTCACCACATGATGAGGGCCGACAGGCGATTGGCTCTAATTTAAATCGCCAATGTTATTAGCATTTCCCGCAATTGAGACAGATCCAGATGCTTTCCTTCAAAGTTTATGCAGAGGAAACAACCCTCCTCATCTGCTTCAAAAAGGCCAAGGTCGTTTCATCTTAAGGGAAGTTGATGGCTTCAGTTTTGTGGATGTAAAAGTTATTGTGTTTGTTGACTATATTACAAAATGCCACATCATCAATGAAGAGTACGATGCCAAATTTCTGAGGCAGTTATAAAAGGCTATCTTGAACAGACGCCCCCCAAAACTGACGAAAAGCGTCTTGTTTCATCAGGACTGTACACCAGCACACATCATTGGTCTCACTGGCTTTTGTGCATGATTTTGGATTTGTTCACCCTCCATATTCTCCTAATTTGAGTCTGCCCCAACATTTGCCTGGGAATCAGTATAGGAGTGTTAATGATGGCATATATGCTGTGGATGACTTTTTCACCAGTGGGATCCAAGCGCTGCAACACCGATGGAAGAATTGTGTGTGAACAATAAGGGGACTATGCTGAAACCTCATTTAGTTACATTCCGTGAGAGTATATTGGTCAGCTGACACTCGTGTGTGGTATTCCACAAAATGATGTCAGGTTTTAGGACTGTGCTTCCTGAACTGAAACACTCTACAACATTTTACTAACCAGGTCCACACCACACACACAAACACACACCACTGTTTAAAAGTGAAAACTTCTCTCGTCATTGAAAAATACGAGCGCTACTGAATCTTCCAGGTATCACAATTTTGATATCTCTAGGGACGTACAAGAAGGTTTGGTGGCAAAAGAGAAGTAGTGGATAGAAGCACATGTACCGGTAATCATGCTGTAAGTAAACGATTACTAACGGTCAGTGTTGATATTCCAGGGATCATATTTTATTTTATCTGTGTTACAGACAGCCTGTAGTCGACCACTGCTGTTCCTATAATGCATCGATGTTGACGAGCGATCGTATTATCTCCATCAAAAATAGGAAATTTAATTTAACTCTGTTGCTGGCATCGAAGTCACATCCAACATGCCCACAAATTCTCCGAAACGATCATCCAGCCTCTCAAAAGGTCACATTTCTTACTCTCCACTCAAATGTTTATAAATGAACAATAGCACCCCGTTAAACATGGCTTCTGCTTTTACTGAACTCTTCGCACGAAGGCGATATCAGTCAATTTTCAAACGCTTTTTTTAAAAACAAGAGCGATAAAAAAAGTGTTGGCTTTTGTTTCGAACAAATTATAATATTTATTTGTGAAACAATAACAAATAGATTACCTTCCTTTGATATCATGTTAGACCGCACTGTTAATGATCTGAACCTGTGTATATCGGAAATGCATCAATACCGATAATCACATAAACTTCTAAGAACATCATAAGAACAAAATACAATTATTGGTTTCCATTTAAGAATACAGAATTTGTAATCCTCAATATCAGATGAAGCGAAATAAACTGAAAATCTTTTTTAAATGCTTTTAACATATCTCAATTATTTCATATATTATGCTCATCGTAAAAGCAAAACAGATTCACATAATTAGAAAAGAAAATACAAATAATTTGATAAATATAGACACATACCTACCAAGTTAATGACTGAAATTGAAAAGAAATTACCTAAATTTAATATAAATCTCGTTGCAATTACTTCAGCAGCAATAAGAGATTTAATATAAAACAAAATAATTACAAATTTAAACCTGGAGCTGGAATTTGAAGAATAGACTGAAAAAAATTCAAAAGAAATACATGGAGAAAATATCTTGGAAATTATATAAAGGTTTATGGTAATACAAAAAGGATATTTTACAAAACAAAACACACAATGCATTAGCTGCTCATCACACCTATAATTTAGAATTAGCATTTTTAATTAAAAATATGAAGTGATTTATTAAGTCAAGTATTTAGTGAAATTGCGCGAATTTTTTAATCTTCCACAGCAAACGTCCTTCCAGAATCATATAAAATTTGTCATGTAACTTTCCTAACAAAGGTAATGATATTGCAATTAGGGATAGTTAAAATAACAGCGATAAAAACGAAAGAAGGAGTAGAAAGGAGAAAGTGGTCTTCCGTTATTTTATGTAACAAGATAAATAAGATGCAAATATATATATATATATATATATATATATATATATATATATATATATATATATATATATATATATATAAATTTAAGTCTCGCTTTATCTGCAGTGTTCTCTATGTAGAATTATAACTGGTGTTTGTTGTATTTAGGTCCCTTACCCAAAATATATATAATTCTATTGATAAAAAGAACATTGTTAATTTGTGGAAGTTCTTTCAAATGTCAAATGGCGTACTATAGATTTTATTTCCATTTAGTCATTAAGTACACACAGTAAGTCACTAGCGAAATGATAAAAAACTGTTTTGCAGAATATGTATCTGATTTAATCTTTAATTGTGTCTGATGGAAAACCTGAGGTTTTATCGGCATTATACAGAGTCGTCTTTAAAATTATTTAAGTGAAACTATATTTTTCATAATGTATTCATAAATAACAATGTAATTGAGAAAATAATAAATATAGATTTACGCATTTTTTCTAAACGATACAAAAAGAAGATGTGTAAGATTACAAACCCAATGAACGATTTCACGTGTTTCCAACATTGTATGATTAATTCATTTTGTCTCCAATTTTATTCAATTTTAAAATAGAAATATAATTTCGTCTGCTGTTATTTTTACACTAATTATAAAGGCAATTATACATTCATACAAAATTTCTCCTCCAGCAGGCAAAATAATTAAAGAAATAAATATCCTTATCTACCCTTTTGCTTACGCTATATATATATATATATATATATATATATATATATATATATATATGCACACACATGGTTGTGTTTACATACATATATAAATATGTATATATATATATATATGTTTCCCTACCTACCAACACACATACACACACACACACACATATTTATATATACAAAAGCAGGTACGAAAAACACTGCACATACATAAAAAGAGAATACATATATATATATATATAGATATCTACATATGTGTATAAATATATATGTATATATATATATATATATATATATATATATGTGTTTACATACATACACATGTTTTCCTACATACATACGTATATATATATATATATATATATATATATATATATGAACACGCAAGAAAACACTACACATCCATAAAAAATTAATAATGCAACACACACGCATACACACATATGCATATATATATATATATATATATATATATATATATATATATATATATATATATATATATATATATATATATATATATATATATACATGTAAATGAGAATAGACATTTTAAGTGTCATGGAATACATAAGTGTAAATATTCACATCGCTTATAATTACATAAAACTAGAAATATGGAAAGTATGTTCAGTATGATAGATTCTAAAAACTGTCAATTACTTTTGAAAGAATGAGTCTGGTAAATGAACTCTTGTTAAGCGAATGACTTTCACTTGACATTTCTCCATGGTGCTGAAACAAAACTCCATCAAATAGACTACAAAAACAAATTAAGAGACCCTTGCATCAATGATATCATTGTACATTCTAATGTAATTTTGGTTTCGCTTAAACGTGTCGTGTCGTCTCCGTGCGCATCTCTCCAAGCAAAGGCGTATCTAAGAATTAATTCGATAAAATATAATGTAAATAATTAAAGACAAAAAGCTGATATAAGTAAAAAGAACAGAGTAATTGAGTTATCACATAGAAAATAGTTCGCTGCAATCGATTGCGCGAATATAAAACAATTACTTTTTACGTTGTTTTTCTATCACTTTTCTGGTTTTATTGAATAGCTTGGCACTAAAGCCCATAGGTGTAAACACACATGCAAGTTCACACACACACACTCTCTCTCTCTCTCACACACACACACACACACACGCACACACACATATATATCTATATATCTATATATATACATATATATAGATAGATATAGATATATATACATATATATATATATATATATATATATATATATATATATATATATATATATATATATATATAAAGTTACCTATAAATGTTCGAATTGCCTCTTTGTCTGCTAGCGAGATGTTTCGTCGTGGTGTATGTAGTAAATTAATTTAGTTCGAACGCAAAAACCGACCTCGAAGTGAAAGAACTTTGAACGCTGACTTTCTTATACTTTTCAAAAGATATAATAGATAAGTGATTAAATTGCAAACATGCATTCACACAAGCGTTAATAGAAATATAATAGTGCACTGAAACAAATATGGGCTTACTTTCTAAAGTATTCAGTGATAAATTTTCTATTATAAATATCTGTACATATTCTTTAAAATTGGTTACATTTATAGAATAAGATTACTCAGTACCGGTTGAGAGCGTATGTATATATATATATATATATATATATATATATATATATATATATATATATATATATATATATATATATATATATATATATATATTTATATATATATTCAGTGTTTATATTATTGGCTGATGATAGAGTTACCCAGGAACACACAAGTTCCGCTTTCAGTCTTGCTTTCTTCATTGCAAATATTTATTTCACTTACTCTTCCTCTTTCATTCCCCACTCTCTCTTTCGATCCCTCTGTATATATATATATATATATATATATATATATATATATATATATATATATATGCTTAAACACAATCGTCAGGCCATGTGCGTTTTGCTTTGGCTATTATGCTAGTAGTGGTGTATTATATGTAGGTCTATTGCATTATTCTAACGGTTATTTGGTTTAGAAATAACGGTTACGTTTCAAATTATCTCAGGGGCTATTGAGTAGAAATAATTATGTTCCGAATGCAATTTTGGGGTTATTTCATAGTATTGTCTGTTAACTCTTTTTCAAGTTGTTTATTGCTTATTATTTGTTGTTGGTTATTACGCTTACTTATATTTATTTGTGCGTTCGTATTTTCTTAATTTTGTTATTATTTATTTATTTTTGACTTAGAGTAGTATATTTTACTTATTCATTGATATTTATTTTATGTTTTATTCATTTTTATATATTTTTCTTAATTTTTAGTTTCCGATATTGAATTAACATATTAAAAATTTGTTTTCGTTTCAGACTGAGATGTGTTTTGATCGTTTTTTAGTTATTTAGTTATATATATATCATAAAGAAACAAATTATTAGAATTAGTTAGCCATGTTAATCTGAGTAATGGCGAAATCTCTTCGCTGACAAGACTTAATGAAACATTAACTTACTATAAATTCCTTGAATAATACGATCTTTATATCTGAGTTGGTGTCAGATGGAAGTGAAAGGACAAGTACTTTCGACAATTACTTGATTGATTTGAACAAGAATTCTGCAAAACGCTGCAAAATATATATTTAACTGTCAATAAATAGTATAATTAAAAAAAAGAATAATCTTTCGCTCTGTACATATTTCATCTTAGTTTTTGCCTGTATATGGGAAAATCGCACCCCGAAGATGGAAATTTGATATTGTCGAGTCATTTGCATTTGACAACAATTCAAATATAAGAATAGTATTATTGAAGGAATTAATAGTAAGTTAATGTCTCATCAAGTCTTGTTAACAAAGTGATTTCGCCATTAATCACATTGACATTGCGACTTAATTCATTTGCGTAATCTTCAGGTCATATACATACATACACACACACACACACACACACACACACACACACACACACACACACACACATATATATATATATATATATATATATATATATATATATATATATATAATTGTTGTCATCCACAGACAGACTTTTTCGCTGTTTCACTGCTGTTCAGTGTGGCTAAACTTCCGGTTGACTCTAGCTAGGATCGAAACCCGACTGAATTGGCGTAAGTCGGAAATTCTACCCCTAAGCCGTCGGTGCATGGATGAAGGTGAATTTTTGCGTATTTATTTTTAGATAAACACACAGTGACCGCCAGGACTCAATTCGCTTTACCGAAGAGTCTTGCTATATATATATAAATGACGTGAAGATTACGCTCATGGATGAAAAAGACATTTTCTTCATTCCGACTTCAGTGTCCACATCTACATTTACATATAAAAGTGCTCAATATCAGGGATATTTAGCACTTTTACCCATAAATATCATCATCATCATCATCAACATCATCATCATCATCATCATCCCATTGACTTTTGTAATCTTAGAAGCCAAACTCTTTTCCACAACAGTCTATTAAAGGCAGCCATAAGCAGTACTTGTACCGTCATACCTATCCATTGTTTAACATTGTCCAAACAGTTTTTGCGTTGGCGTCTTATCTTATGTCCAGCGAGGTCCTACCATAAATATAGCATAGATTAAAACTATATTTTGTCATATAAATAAATCAACATATATATATATATATATATATATATATATATATATATATATATATATATATATATATATATATATATATATATATATATATGCATACCTACATATCTGCATGAGATATTTTTAGAATAATATATATATATATATAATATATATATATATATATGTTACAATGCACATATATATATATATATATATATATATATATATATATATATATATATAGGTATAGAATGTTAGAATGTGTTTATATATATATATATATATATATATATATATATATATATATATATATATATATATAATGTTATAATGTATATGTTTCTGTATATATATATATGTATATATATATATTTGTTACAATGTATATATATAAATATATATATATATATATATATAGTTGTTACAATGTATATATATATATTTCAATATATTAATTTTTATGTTTTTCTAATATTTCTGATATATTGTTTATTTTATAATATCTATAATTCTGAATTATCTATCTTTCATATAAATCAGTTTATCTTTTTACTTAATATTATTTAAGAATATTTTCTTTATATGTAAACTACCTTCTTATTTCTACCGTGTATAAAATAACTACGCAGTTTCTTCTCTCTTTTTTCTCTCCTTTTTTTCTTCCTTTCTATTCTGACCACCCCCATGTCCAGACTTACTCTACTTCCTAGGTTTTATTTGCTCCCTTTTCTTGTTTTCCTTTTGTCTTCTCTTTTTCATTCCTTCCTTCCAATGTCTGACCATTCGTTTCAATAATTTATCATCCACTGACTGGTTTGAAAAATACTTGTAAATTTTATTTCAATTTACAAAGTGAAAATGAACATTAACCTAATGTAATCTTAATTCCTATTGTATGAAATATGTTGCTCTGTTTAATTAAAACATTGAAGTCTATGGATGAATCAGTTTTAATATTTAATATTTTATATTGTATTAATAGGACTCACTTGGATTATATACCCACGAATTTTTAAACACACACACACACACACACACACACACACACACACATATATATATATATATATATATATATATATTGCTGATGAAATGATTTAAAATAATTTCCCACAAGGGATATAATCTGTTACAAGAGAATCGAAATAAAGAAGTGATTATTATTCCCAAATAATGGAACAAATTAATTGCAAATCTGACACGAAATGATCACTAAGATTCTCTGTTGCCTTAACGCATCGATTCTGAACAATATTATCGACAACTAAAGCTAAAAAAAATTAACTAATGAAATATTTTATTTTATATATTTTGTATGAATAGTGAAAACTATTCTGATTTATGTTCGCTCGATATGAAGCCAATTTAAATGTTTTAGATCCAATCAGAAACATGTGCAAATAAATCGAAAGAAACGTGCTATTTTTTTCTGGAAATGTTTTAGATGGGGAATTTCCATTATTCTTTGCTATTCGTGGTTGTTATAAATCGATCGTTGTACATTCCAGTCTTCTGTTGTCGTCGTATTCAGGAAATTTCTTGGAAAATGAAATCGAATACGTTATTCAATCCACCGGAGTAGATGGTTTTCTTTCCGGTTTCCCTGCTTAGGTAATTTTGTAACATCACAAAAGAAGGAATATAACTATCAAAACTTACAGCTTGATATTGAGATCATAATATTACCAGCTAACAAAGGCAATGCGACAATGGTGACGGATAATTAGCATTACTCAGAAAAATTGACTAACCTAGTTAGAGACTGTAGCTACAGCAATATAAACAAGGACTCAATTCTTAATATCGAAAGAAAACTTTTACGGATCTGAAGCCAGACTGGTGATTACTTTAATATAAATAAATACAGAAAGCTTGTTCAACGTTACAGTAAATTACCACACCCCTATGTACATTCAATAATTCATAAAAATGTTATTCTAATGAGACTCACATTGTCCGGGCTCGGTCAGTCACTCAGCGTGCAGACCCTTTATAGATATAATCCACCCATTAACAGGTAAGTCTGCTTCTTATATAAAGAATACTATTTAATGTGTGTAGACCATGGTTGATATACCCGATGAAACTCTCAGACTCTCCTTTAGGAGGGCGCTCCAGGGCCCCAATAGAAAATATAATGGAGAAGTTGGCATTCTTTGGGCAAAGACTATATTCCTGTTGTGTCCCGACATATGTGGAAAGGAATGATGGTTAGCTATAGGATTGTATTGTATTGTAAAACTTCCCTGAAATGATTATATTTACGTCGCTACTATGAATGATATTCAAACGTTTCCTTTCATATGTCTTTGATACTCTCATGTCTCCTTGAAAACCACGCCCCATCAAAAAGATGCCCGCCAATGACAGTTCGTGTGAATTCAAGAAAGAAATTTCAGAGATTTCAGTATGAAAAATAAAGCAGAAGGACAAGTCGAATTCCTGGTTAATTTGCTCAGATTATATGTTCAAGAGTAACAGTTGAATAGTATTAGAAATACCTTTCAGTGTAACAAGTAGATTGCAAGAATAACACCAGCTTCAACAAGAGCGGACAATGGCGTCCACAGGAAAATAATAGAAATAAATCTACGGTATATACGGAGTACATATGAAAAGATTTGTGATCCAAAAAATGCCAGTAATTGTATTTAAAATCAGTTAGATCCTTCACTGATATTTCTCCCGTGCCACACTCCCAAATTGTCGGAAGGATGTATACCCAATAATTGTGTGTATTACATCGCATTGAATTATGGGAAGGGATATTAGTCGAGGGTGGAAGTATCTCGAAAAGTGGTTGACCGGGTAGAGACACTGAAATCAAAAATGGCGGATCATATATTGAGAGAAAAATGTGGCCAACACTTCTGGAATTAAGTCAAGATAATAGAGAGAGAATAGCATTGAAATATAGACTACTAAAATATCACGCGCACAAGCTATGCACTGACAACTGCTTTAGTTGGCTTAGCATAGAGATGAATACCATCTTGGAGCTTTTGTTTTAGATAAAAACCTCAAAAGCAATTTCCTCACTTGAATCAGGATATACAGTTCCAGCACATAAATACAGACATTAGATTTGATACTTCAGAATTTAAACAGTACATTTTCCAAGATACACAGGCCATAGTAGCGTTGATTAAAACATTTCAGGTTCGCTGGCTGTTCTGAGTTCAATCATTGAGACTTGAATTACTGAAACATCATATACCCTAATTAATTGAAAAAAAAAGCAAACAAACAAGCAACACAAAGTGGATTACACCTATTATAAACATATAAACTTATAAACTTATGAAAGGGTTCGTTTGGAAATTCCAAGCAGGTTACTGAGTATGAAGACCTGTACCTGATAACCTCGGTGAAAACAAATACCGAAATGTAAATAAAATGCCAAGTTGAGCCTACTTGCCTGAATAATAAAGCATAAAAAATCATCTTACATGACATATCAACTTAATTTCAGTTCGGAAATCTCCGAATTTAATATATGCACGTATCTGTATTAATCTTGGTGCGATTGAAATATGTTCAGATTTATGATTTAACTTAAACAAGAATACGCTTGATAAACCTCACACATGCAGGCAGACATAAATACATCGAGTTCACCATACAAAATGTTTTTTTTATTAAAACACATCCGCCCAACGTAAAATGATTGTTTAAATTGTAGTTTTAATAGCAAAAAAAAAAAATGAAAAAAATATTTATCTTGAACAAATTTCTGATTAAACTACAATAAAGTTTGTTTCAAACGATCAGTTTTCTCTTCTGTGGTTCACATCCTTAATAAACTTTATAACCACTAAAGTTCACTGTCCTCTATAAATGTTTAATCTCTACAAATGGAATGTCTCAATGTATTGGAATTGTATGCACACACATATACCGTTATTCATATTATCACGTTCCATTTCGAGTATTTCCACACATGGCAATCTATTCAGATTAGTAACTTTTCATAAGCCTAATTCGCCCAAGAGTTTAACGAACATAACGTTAGTGACCAACGAGTGAAATGTTTTATTAGAATTCTAGGCAAAACGTCTTTATTTCCACAACTCAATATAAAATTATTTATTTATTTTTTCCAATTTCACTGTCAGTAGAAGCAAACATTTTTTTAATCAACGAACCACTTCTCAATACTTTCTTCATCAGTCAAACAAATAATATTTACTTTTTGTTTCCTGATGTTCTATATATTTGTTCTTTATGTACGGTCAATCATGACTTCAACATTTACATTCATATTTTAGTTGTCATTGACAGATTGACATGGGTTCACCGATTCTTATTTCGCTTTCACCTCCAGCCGTTGTGGCTCCTGCTTCACATCACAGTTTTGTATATCGTTTAAGTGTATCTGGAATTTATATTGCTGTTTCTAACATACACATTACGAGGAATGAAAACAGATTAATGTTGGATTTTTGAAAAACTGTTGTTATATTTTGACATCACTCTAATTTCCGACTTTTTCGTTACTTATCTAATACGATAATCGTATTTTTTCTTATTTTTCCTCTTTTACATATTGACTTTTCTCTCATCTTTTAGACTGGTTTTCTACAATAGATATGAGCAAAAGTTTTTCATAGCGGGAGCGCCTCATTGTCAGCACTGTATAAAGTCGGCCGCATCACAATAACAACAACAATTTCATAATATAAACAACAATTATACACGTATAGATTATTTTTAGCAATTGTTCACCAAATCCAATGACCATGAACCACTGGAGGTAGAAGGTTGTTGAGTGTCAGCGGAGTAGGTAAGAAGGGTAGTTGAAGAGGATATATATATATATATATATATATATATATATATATATACATATATATACATATATATACATATATATATATATATATATATATATATATATATATATATATATATATATATATATATATATATATTAGTGAGAATAATTTTTTTTTTAATTTTAACATAAGTATGTTATAACATCACTATGAAAATAGCCATTTTGTTTCAACACTTCTGGTGTCTTGTCAAGCAATGTTGTTGCAAGTAAAATAAAGTGTTTTAAAGTGTTCGGAAACCAATCACTACTCCCACCGGGGGAAATATTTTTACATAAGATGTAATGGTCAATAAAATTACAAGTGTATGATAATTCATATATGATAGTTCTGTCATAACTCGAAGACGGACACCAGATACAATTTATTTATGCTTTAAAATAAGTATTAGATTTTATAGGAAATCAGGATAAACGATTAATCTCCAATATTTTGTAATTAAAAAATAAAAGTTACGTATATAAAACTCTAAATGTAACCATGGATCATGTTGAGAAACTACCAGAATTATTCAAAGAAGAAACTGAGAAAATGTGTTTAAACTATCATTTAAACTTTATCTTACTTGCAACACCATCAATTGACAAGATACCAGAAGCGTTGAAAGAAAATGGCTATTTTTGTATCGATGTTATAACATACATATGTAATAACATACATCATTTATATATAAATATAAATATATATATATATATATATATATATATATAATATATATATATATATATATATATATATATATATATATATATATATATATATATATATATATATATATATATATATATATATATATATGGGAAAGATAACGGCTAACCTTATACTTAAAGTGGTGTTAAGATAGCAGTAATTGAGCAATTATTCCTTCTGGAGTGGGTTCTACGAAGTATCCGTTCTTGGAAAGAAACTGACCGACGGGATCTTCTTTTTCACTAACGAAATGCGAAGGACATAAGGATCATTAATTCCGGTGTGCCTCGGATGTCTGGTCTTAGCTGTTATGGTCACGGATGGTGGATCTACGATATTTATGTGGTTGGAATAGTTGCCATGGAAACTGCGATAGAGTAGAGAGGGGTTTGCAATATTTCATCCGTGAGGCAGGGGTTGTAGAGTGGAAAATATTTAATCACCCACCAGGTCGTGAATACGCTTTTGAACACTATAAAATCTGGAAAGTGGGAGCTGGACAGCTCCAGACTTGATATGGCAGCACAACTCCATTTTTCGACCGATCTGGGCCTTGTAACGATAGAGCATGGCAGGTAGAGTCAGGTACTTATTGGAGTAGTAAAACATTTTTGCAGCATCTTTAGTGCTGGTTCTTATATATGGGTTTCATTTGAGTCCCAATATGCATTCAAAGCAATGGGCCTCCTTGAGAAGACAAACATGCATCGTGATATATGATAGTTTAGACTCTTCTCGGTGATGCTAGAACGTTGCTAGTTTTGTTTTGGAGTTACTGAATGTTACAATCCAGTCCCTCCCCAGTCGAGCCACCAGAGTTAGGTCAGAGAAGAGATCAACTGTCAGTCTTTGGTCATTCACTTTTTTGGACTCACGCTCTGTTGTATCATCTGCATAGATATGCACTGTGGATTTGAGTAAATTCTTGGGTTAATATAAAGCAGAGAGATGCAACGACCGAGAAATGAGGCTCATGGAATGCCTGCATTTCATACATGAGCTAAAAAGAACCATTAATAGCGATATTCATGTACCTACCTGCTAGGAATGGCTTGGTAATTGAGAAAACATTTCCAGGGATTCCATAGCTGGAAAGCTAGTATAGCAATCCCCTATGCCTCAACTTGTCAACTGCCTGTGATACATCTAAGGCAGTAGCACTCGTGATTAATTTAATGCCTATTTATTTCAATATTTATTTGTTTATGGAAAATAGTGTGAGCTGTCTGCACAAAAGTAGGCGATATTAGTTTAGTATTTAATGCATTTATTACTAGTAATTAGACCTGTGCAGAAGAGTTTTTTTTTAAATAATATAAAAAAATAATTCATAAATAATATGAGACTTTTATAGCGAAGCACAGAAATTCTATATGTTTATTTGCAGTTGAAGTATACGCAGACACTTAGAACTCTATGTCAGTTTGTACTATGCCAATGATTGGGGGGTAGGGATCCAGGTGACTGTCGTAGGACTAAACGATAGATGTCGATCTTTGTTGGAAGGGGGTTTTCTGAGAACTGGGATTTGTTGTTAAATATATGTTTTCTGTTTTTTCTCTTTGTTCTTGATTTGAATAGATTACTATTTTGTGCAACATGTAATAAACATAACAATTTTTTTTAATATACGTGTAAAAATTAATGTGTTTTGTGTTCTTACAGGCAGTATAAATTCATTAGGTCGTATTTTACCCACGTATATCTTTTTTTCTCGTTCAATTCTTTCACTTTTCTGATTTCATGCCATTGGTTTTCGAAAATTTTCTTATTCTAAAAGATAGAGCCTGTATAACTTATTCATCTCTATTTCAGTTGTTCTGGTCAAACGCATTTATTCACGTTTCTTCAGTTAAAACACCTACATCTATTACTTTATTTCACTCGTTGACAGCTTTTTTACGTTTCTCAGTCTACAATTCTTCATCTTTTCCTTTTAGCAATTTTCTCTCTTAATCGGAATATACGTACTCCTACCGAAAAGTGTGGAACAAAAAAGAACGAATTAATAAAGGCGCGAATATCTAGAAGTCAAGAGAACAATGAAAGCATAGTTGTAGATCAGGTCTTGGCTACCCTAGGAATTTTCGCCGATTGTATTGGAAAAGAACTCTGCTGGAAAAGAGTTTCGACAAGGCGTTGATGAGAAAATAAAATTATCCATAAATATGTAAAAAGAGAAATAAAAGCTCAACACTAGAAACAACTCAGAAGACCAAGGTACCAACGATATTTCCACTGCAGTAGATTGAGTGTAAGTAACAATCTTCTCCGCATTGTTAAATCCCACGTTTTTCACTGCTCCACCCTTCCAGCCTTTCCCTAAGACATATTAAGCAAAACAGATATAGTGCAAAACAAGTCTAAAATTAAACCTTTTGGGGAATGAATGTCCGCTTTCCTGGCAATGTGATGTTCATTATATACAAAGCATTATTAGATCATTACGCAAGGGAAGGACATCATGAATAAATGATGTTTAGAGTAGGTGACTGGTAAAATTCTAGTTCACTGCGCTTAAACCAGTCGAAAACAAAAATATTAAAATACGAAACAAAGTATTTCTGCACTGAAAGTCCTGATCAGTATTTGAAATGGCATATTTTAACTAATCTCCGTTAGAACAAATATAGCAGATCAGAATTGCTCTGAAAACTATCAAAGCATCGATTTCATTTATATAATGATCATATCAAAGATTGATAAAATATATTTATTTCACTTTTAACAAATAAATATTTATTAAGAAAAATATTTTCTAAAATTAATTTTTAGCATCTTAATGTTTTCTGGTTGAATTCATAAAACATATTATTGACTGATTGTTTAAAAGGAATAATCTTTGAAAAATTCAATCAAATCAATTATTTTTATCCGAATTAATGTACGAAAGATTATTTCTTTCTTTTAATTGCTGCATCCTTACATCAGGTCACAGAGAAATGAATTTAACTGCTATTAAATTTTTTAAGCAAACATTTATTTGTCAGTGGTAGTTCAAATGGACAAATAAAGGCAAGACAAAATATCAAACGTGACCCAAATGATATCACAATCCCTAAGCCCTAAAATCTATACTTACACTAACATTAAATTTAAGCCTAACACTAAACGTAAGCTTAACTTTAAACCCAAACGGAAATATAACTAAGCAGCTAACGTAGGAACTATCCATCACACGCATAATAACGTTAACTACTAAACGTAATATACCCTCTAAAAACTTACCCAAACATAACCCCCTAAAACTTATTCTAAATAACCCTAAACTCTAGCCTTAAACATAATATTAAATTTAATTCTAATATCTAACCGTGAACAAAAAACTAAATCTAAACTAAAAACCATAAACGTAAACGTAAATCTTCTTTTAAGCATAAAACTAAAACTGTACCCTAACCAAAACCTTAATATACATTATAAACCATTTTTAATCATTCTACAATAAAGAAAGAGATAAAGCCACTAAGACGCAAAGGGAAAGTGAGATTGAAAAAAACGAAGAAAACTTTATCGAGGAGAGAGGATTAACAACAGGAATTAAGGAGACAGAAGATGACAATTTGTACTGTATTTGAAATTTGAAAGATTGTAGTTGACAGGAAAGTAAGAAACCGAAAGAAAGTTCCACGGGCGTAAAATGCGAGAAAAGAAAATATTAAATAATTTATGATTGCTTCTAGCAATTCCAACAGTAAAATGTTGAAATCTAACTGCCAATCTAGTACTACGCTTAAATCCGTAAAATTGATGTGCTAAAGAGAATATCTCATCATGACAATAGACATGAGCTACATTTTGGTAGAGAGAAAATAATTGAAACTGGGAAAGCAGGTCATGCCAGATAACTTTGCAGATTCTTCTTTGGGTATTGCCAAGAATCTCTAAATACATAACAGAAGCACCATATCAGATGTGGTAACAATTTTCAATGCGAAGTCGTATGGTAGTCTTAAATCGTGTTAGGTAGATTATGGCAAGAAAAATTGTCTAGCACGACGCAAGGAGTCAACTTTCCTAGCAGTAGTTAAATCATCAACCTACGCTAAATCAAAATTTAACTATATCCTTAAAACATCACCCTAATCCATGACACTAATCTTAACCTAGTCGTAATACAAACCTGAAACAAGACCCTAAAAATAATTTTGAAAACTAACCCAAATCCCTTACTTTAATCGTAACTATAAAACTCTCCTCTAAAACTAAACACTCTACTCTAAACCTAAAGCTCACCCAACTATAAAATCTAACCCTAAAAATAACTCCAATTCTAACCTACCCCTAAGATTAACCTCTAAACCTAACACTATCCCTAACAATGACCTGAAACACTGAACCTACTCCTAGTTATGCACTAAAACGTAAACTTAACTCTTGCTTGAAATCATAATTCTAAACACTAATATTAACACAACATTAACCAATAAAACAAACGCCTAGCTATAAATTGAAAACTAAGGAAACCTGTAAATATAAATCATAACACTGATTGTAGCCTTAACAGTATCCCAAAACCAAAACCTTATCGTAATGCTAAATCAATGTCTATCAATAAATTTAGCCCTAATTGTGTGCCTTAAATCTAAATCTAAAACAGGGTACTAAATTGAGTACTAATCTTAAACTGAAATTCCGACCGTAAACAAACCATAACCACAATTCTAAACATAATCATAAACATAACACTGAAATTAATCCCTAATATTAACCCTCTAATACCAAACCTAATTATTAACCTTAACCTTAAACCTTAGCAATCATCCTTAATCTAACGTTAAAATTTACTGTAAATTCAGGCATAAACCTAAACCTAAGCGTAATACCTAATACTAACTGTAACACCACAAATATTATACTAACTCTAAACCTAACCACTAACCATAATACCGGAGCATGCTCCTAAACCATATCACTGAAGTTCATAGTAAAATTTAACCCTAAAATTTACCGTAAACCTAAAACTTATACCAAACCTGACCCTAACACTAAACATAACTCCTTAGCAAATAGTAGCTCTAACTATAAACCTAGTACTAACACCAACAAAAAATTAAATATGAAACCTATACCGAACATTTATTAACTGAGTCAACACTTAATTCTAAAATTAACACTAATCACAAACGCGGCACATAACACTAAATTATCCGCTAAAACTAAACATATACTAACTCTAAATTTAAGCATTAAACTTAACTTTGAGTCAATACTTTAAATCTGTCATAACTCTAAACACTAGCTGTAACTAATCTCTTACGTTAAACTTACCTTAAACTTAAGATATAACATATCCCTAACACTAATCCTTAACATAAAATTAACACTAATCCTAACTATAGCATTTACTTAGACAATATGCTAAATCTAAATGTAAAATAAACTTATATCTAATCAAGATATCTAATGCTACAGTCCGAGCTCCACGTATCTTATTCAAAGCTTGATAGGCAAATACAGAAATGGCTGTTAACACATCGGCGGTCGACCTAAAAAAACGGCACTTACGGCCTTATCAGGTTGAAATACCGATTCTTGCACGATCACGGAAGTTAAGCGTCGTTGAGCCTGGTCAGAATATAGATGGGTCACTGCTTGTGTAGTTTATGGATAACGGAATTGGAAAACAGAGAGTCGTATTCCACTGATTAGTTCTGTAGTTCTTACCTGATGAGAGAGACAAAAAGGTATCTATAATCTATAGAGTGGTCATGGTTGTGAAGAGGACAGAGCTGCAGAGCACGACATGATTCATGGGAGGAGGTAAGGAAAATATCAAGTAGAGAAGCGTGTTCATCATAGTTACTAGGGAAACATGTGGAGAAGTCATCTATTTGAGTGAGCGATTGAGCAATTTCAACGTCTGGATGCCAGTGTGGAGTAATGAAGTCACTTGATATAATGGGCATTGAAGTCGCCGAACAAAAAGATAGTTGCAAGCGATTGTAGAGAGAGGGCCTTAACTATGCTACCAAATATTATATCTAGAAAGCAATAGTCATGAGAGGAAGGACAACGATAAAGTAAGAATAAATAATTGAGTTTACTAGTAAAAGTCGGAAACTCATGTAATAAAAATCTGGAAACTCAAGAAACATTTCCCTTGTTAGCGGGAAACGCCAAAGCCATTTAAGTGGACACTAGGGTACCTTTGAAAGAGAGAAAGATTGCCAGAAACAGAGAATTCAGGGGAATATATTGAAGGCTTCAGTTTAATTCCACAGAATGCTAGGGCGTAGCGGCTTGGAATGAGAAATCGAAGAGTGCAGCTCGAATTATAGTAAGGTTCGATACATTTATTTACACACAAATATTATTGGAAAAGGTATGAATCAATATCCTTCTCAGCTATGAATTAAATAGTAGGACATGCATCTACAACAATATTGTTATTTTCAAAAGAGTATAAATACAATATTCACTCTCAAAAAGCATACAAATAAAAATAACGGCAACCTAAAGCTGAAATTAACCATAATTAAAACTTAAGCCTAACCCTAAAACAAACTCCTCTAAACTCCTCTAGCGATATAAGTTATGCTTACCCAAAACTTAAAATTGCTACAACTAAATTTAAACACCAATATTAATCTCTAACGTTAGAGTAAACCTAAATAAGTACATTAAATTTAATCTCTGACACAAAAAAACAATCCAATAAATTAAATCAAACCTAAACATTCCTACCGACCGTAGTCTAACAATTACACTAATTCCAAGAATATAATTATCTCACACCAAACATCAAACCCTAGAACTAAAGCTACACAATACTTAGCTCTAGCACGACACGTAACAACCAACCCTCATTTCTATCTCCAACTATCATAATACCAAAATTGGAAAACATATAGTGTTTGAAAAATAAGACACTCATTTTTAGAGCTGCAATAGCTAAAATATTCAACTTGACATTAAATATATCCCAATAGAATGATGTAGATTTTAACACCATGTTATGATTTATAATACCTTATAATCAAACAAAAACAGCAATAATATAAATAATATTACTTTCTAACCTAGAAAGTAGAGATTGGTCCCAGTAACAGATAAATGATGCAGGATATTATCCCAGTGATGATATTTGTTGAGTGGTCATTGTAATACCGATTAGTTAAGATGTGTTTAAAAAATACTTTAAGCGTACGCAGATGTCAAACACTCTTGAAGTGAATAGAGTAGCTTCATCAATGAGGTTTATTCCTGGTGTCATTAAGAGTTTCATGCCTCTGAAATATCAGACGACTTCTAGTAGGGGTGATTGCTTCCCGAAGACTTTCAAGGATCTACTGAATGAATCAGCAAAATTTGTCCTGAACTTTCTTTTTTGAATTTTAGCCAATGAAAATCAGTTTGACAGTTACTGTGTTCTCCGTTTGCCCATATAATATCATTGAATTTTCTCGTTAATTTTTTCTTGTCGGCGAATAAATCGTGTTGTCTTTTGTTGATTTGTCTCTATGATATTTTCCGATCATTGTCTGCTATATTTATATGGGTTACTAACACTAACATTTGGGATCCCAGCACACTTGAGGAATCTCTTTAAAAAAGCAGCAGGAAATCCTCTACAGCCAACCTCAAATATAATATATCCTCTCTCACGGACTTCACCCACCAGTTCCTCAAACCAAAGCAACTTTCTTTCATGCGCCTCCTCAATCCCTTCTTCCCATTCTACTGTCAGTTCGCCAAGCAACAGACGTTGCTTCTCGAAATCAATTAAGACCAGATCTTGTCTCAGACCAGACACAACGATCTCCACTGGCATTGTAGCATCCACCAACACTCTCCACTTCCTAGAATTTTCCGACCTGGTCTTCTGCCTTGAGACAGTCGCACCTTGCCTCAGAAAGGTTACCCATCGCAGGTCCAACGAAGGTATGCTAACATTTCTTACAACATTTCTTACATTAATCTAGGCATCAATCCAAATTGCATACACCACACCTTAAATTTTCCGGGAAGCCCACATTGATCTAATCTTCACAGGCCATATGGGATCCGTTTGGAATTCATAGAGAAAGTATGGTATCACGGTGTTTAACTGAGAAGTGTGACTAACAATATTAAAAATATAGGACAGCTATGAATAAACCTACCCATTGCTGCCATACTTGTAATCTTTGTTACAATAAGTATACTTTTCCTGCTTGTTTCACTTTCCACAAGTTTGTAGTTGTCTTCATTTTATTTTCCTATTTTATTTCTACCACAGTCCGTATTGTGGCTGTTTTGAATAATAACTTTGTTTTTTCGTTTAGTTAATTTGTTTCTTGTAAAAATTAATTGGGAAAACTTTGCTATCAATTTACCACACCCTCTGCCTACAAGATGGTAAATGTTTTATTATTTACAACTACATATACAAGTTTTAGTTTTATGTCCTGTAGCACTAATGGGAAGTTTAAATAGGAAAACTATTTTTGCTGTTTGATTAGAGATTGTGATTAGTTAGGACAAGAAAAAGGACAGCGAGTACCAACCCATCCCTCCCTATTATTGGCCTTATGCAATATTTGTAACTTTCATTGCAGTAAATATTTTCCATTTTGGCGGGTAATTCTTTTGTTGATATTTCCTCATCTTATTTTCCTTAGGAATTTGTTAATTTTAGTACTTATGTTAAAAGATATAACAAAACTTGATGTAAGAGTAAAACATGTTAGGGTGATTTGTGTCTAATATTATTGTTCATATGTAAAAAATCAATAACTATGTTTGTTTGTTTCTTGCTATACACTTGATTGTTCTTAATGATTCATGTTCGGAATTTCTCGTTTTGTTATTAATAACTTCGTCTAAGTTTTGATTATGGTTTTGTCGGAGTTCAATATACGAATTGAAATAGCGATCTATTAATACGGTAAATGTGTATAAGCAACGTTACAAGATGTTCATGTTGGTGGAAATAAATTACTAAACGTTGTGTTGAAAAGAAAATTATAGCAGGCAAATGACAATTGGTCGTGTTAAATAAACCCTCTTTTTGCCTCTTTATTTTTCATGTGTCTAAAATCTCACTTAGGATTATTATTGTTGCAAGGATTATTATTGTTTAGACGACTTATATTTGTTAAGCTAAAAATAATTAATTTTTAATTTAATTATCATACATGTATATAATTTTTAATTTAATTATCATCTACAAATTGATTGTACTTATGTATGGCGTGCGTCACGCTTGGTATCAAATATACTGAGAGTAAAAGACAAAGAGAGATGGACATCTAGAGTAAAAGAGTAAGACAGAGAAATACAGACGTAGAGAGACTAAAAGAGTGCTACGCAGAAAGGGATTGGAGGGAAATCATCTTAGTTAAGGCAGCTGTTTTGTAGTAAAGGTAGATATGAGTACAACAGAAGGGGTTACTTTTACTTGGATGCACCTGGTGAATGTAGGATAACCTATATATTCAATACATTACATGCTCACTTACTACAAACAACATCATGACATCATCAGCTGTCTGGTCAAAAATAACTACAACTTTATTACCTTCATTCTCATTTCAAATTACCTGTTCCTTTAGCAGAAACAGATATTTTCAATGTTGCACCTAACTTAGAGCAAGCAAACTACCTACAAATGAGGAATGTAAGCATTATCGATCACGCATCAATAATACCATGCTATAAACATCATGAATTAGTTAAGGCATGCAGGATATTAAGGGAAGTGATGTTTTGTGTGGCAGTAAACAATGTTTCAGACAAATTCTTCTAGTTGTTATTGGGGATCTTCCAGCTGCTGTAATAGACACTTGCTTCAAATGGCCTAATATATGGCATCATTTTCTGCCACTGAGGATAAACCAAAATATGAGAGCCAATGATAATGAACAAGAGTTTTCTAGATGACTTCTTCAATTTGGAAATGACAATCGCTCCAGCGCTCTTAATGACGTTCCCTCAGATTCAGGCGGCATGAGTTTTTAATAGCTCAACTGTAGTAGAATATTTTCAAGAATGTTAACCTGAATAAATAGAACAAAGAATGATACTGTTGCCTAAAAATGGGGAATGCCTAATTATAAATGAAGAAATTCATAAGGAATTTCTAGGAGAATCCAAAACATATAGGAGCGCAGATTCAGGCTTGTGCTAACGATGAAAAACCCCAAAAGCCCAATTTGATGGAGTTTATAAACTTTCACCTTCTGGCATATCCTCCCATCGCTTAACATGAAAACAGGTGCCATCTTGATGATCCTGCGCAATCTGTCATTTGATTAATCATTATGCAATGAAACACGATGCAGTACTACTTTGCGAAAATGGTATACAGACGTCGTTAATTAGTTATAGCCACAAATTCACTATAGTACCCTGTGTTGAATCAAATTTAATTACAGTGAAGCACGTTTATTTCTCGTTAAATCGGATCCAATTTTCTGTACAACGTTCTTTCGCAAAGCGATAATTGAAGTACAGGGGTAAACTTTTGATAAAGTGAGAATTTACTTGCAGTAACCAGTTTTCATTCACGGTCAGTAGTGTGTTGCATTTTTAGGAGCACGAGCGCAGCAGAGGGTTAAGATCAGAGTCTTAATCATAAATAGCGATTACATCCAAGGCACAATAGATGGCATTACAAACACTAGAAATATATATAACGAATTACTTGTGATACAAATTACTTTATTCTATAGCCGCACTAGGACAACGGTAAAGCTTTCTAAGTTCTGGATGCACGACTCAGGTTGCTTGCATCACACTAACAGTGGGCCATTTGTGTAGTAACTTCTTCCTTTGCTTCTCAATAAATAATTATGAACCTATTAAGAATTCAATTCATTTGCTTATGTTCTCATGTAATCGTAGCTTGTGTACATATGTATATGTCATGAGACAACATTAGTATCCATTTATTTGTGAGCAACTTGATCGTATTTCGAAAATGCATATAATTCCATGTGTTTTTTATCACTCATATTCTAAAAAGTCAGTGTAAATTGTCACAATATTTAAGAACGTTAATAATGTAACTTTGGAATAAACTAGATACATCGCAAAAATTCATTTTTATTGCCGCGTATCTCTAATGCACACATAAATCTCCAGATTACATTTGACTCGTGCCTCATTTGAGAAAAATTATAAAAGTAATTCTAATATTACCTTTCTTGTCGAGATAATGCATGACACGCTCCGCCTGATTGTTGGGCGCATAAATCGCAACGATCAGAAACAACCACTGTTTACGGCAATATCGGCCACGATCACACCCCGCGGCGACATGAACAAGGACTACCCTTGTACCCAAGGAACGTTTGACTAACAAGGAAATACCACTGGCCCGCCGTTCACCGTCACTGAATAGACATCAAAGTCAATAGACAGCGCACGAGCATCGATTTGCAAACAAAGTGTGTTTCCTGCATTGCGATTACCTCTACGCCAAGGGCCCGAGACAGGAAGCCTTACCCCGATCGCTCAGGCCCCTCACATTCAAGCTAGCTAGCTTGATCAACAATCTAATCCTTAAAAGCAGAATGGACGGAAATCTGTCGGTGTCAGAACTCAGACTCCCTGAACCCAACTCTGTCGTCATCCGACCATCACCGCCGACGTCCGTCGTGTATGTTAGTTTACCTGCCCTATATTCCGAGGGATGGAGTAATAAGGGGACCCTTCATGTACGGGAATACGTCTCTGCACTTTTATAGGTGTTACCAGACCTTCAGGTACCCCCTCCCGTGTCCTTGATGAATGTTATGACCCCAGGAGCCTGAGGGAAATTACGGGGATCGTCCACCGATTTCCCGTTGAGAGTGGTCAATTTGAACATAGGACGTAGTCGGGCTTTTTTGTTAGCAGACAAGTCCTTCTCTAGCTCCCACCTATCCACCTTGTAAATGACCTCTTCTTTTTTCTTCTTTTCCTTTTCTTTGCCCGGGTGGGGCGGGGGAGAGGTGGACGTGTGTGGAGTGGTAGATATTGAACTGAGGGAGGAGGTGGAAGGAGAGGAGTACGGAGCACAGGAAGGGTAAGGAGGGAGGCTCCTTACTTTTGGCACTACAACTGCTTCTCTAGGGGATGCAGGAACGGATAGGGACCTGGTTTTGTCCATCTCCCTATTTGCCTGGCGTCCTCTTGTCTCATCACGACTTCCTCTTCATCCTCCCTACGCATCTTTAATGATGAGGCAAGATTTGGAGACATTCGTCTCCACCTCCGTCTCTCCGTCAGGTTGCTGCTGCTGCAGCTTATCCTGTAATATTCGTTGTTCTTGTTGCTGTTTTGGGGCTGTTTTGTTGGCTGTTTTACTTTTGTGCCTCCTTCACCTGATTTTGTAGCTGCTTTTCTTGCTTTCCATAATTTGGCTGCTCCTGGGCCTCCTTTGGCCGCTCCTGAGATTGTCGCTGCTTTTGGGGTAAAGAGAAATCCTGTTTTTGAGGCGAGGGTACGTTTGCATTCCTTAGTCCCTCTACCTTTTTCCATTCTCCGTCGGGTGCTTACTCTCTTGCTACAACTGTTTCTGCTACTGCTCTTGTTGCCGTTGATGTTTTACCATCGACTCAGGGCTGGGTAAAGGCTGTGGATTCTTGGCGGGGCACGCCATATACCCCAAGGCTTCACATGACCAACAATATCATCTGCGCTCCTCCACCATCAACAACAACCGTCTCTCAAGGCACACCAATACATTTGGGATTTCCCCGAAAGCCTTCCGGGTGAGTATTATATACAACACCATATCCCCCGTGGCAATTCCAGACTAGCTTATGATGGAAGATACTTCTTCTGCAGGTCCGAATTTTGAAAAGAAGGCCCCCATACGATCTTCGCATATATCCACGGGCACCCCGTGTACAGTAATTTTTGTCCGTCGGGTGCCTATGAAGTCTTAGCGTGGTTGTTGTTAGGTTATTTCCGACGTGCTGTTTCACTTCTTGTTCTGGCGCAAGAAGGATATCGCATATTGCATTGGATCTCCTAGCTAAAAGATTCTGTGAGATTTTGAGGCTTTTTCAGCCTTCTTCCCTTGTTTCCCTGCTGACCGCAATCAATTTCCGACATTTTGCGTCGGTAGACAGTAGGGAAATTATTCTTGCATTAACTGCATTCAAGGTTTCTGGCATCGTTAAAAATCATTACCTTGAACATATTGTTCGTATTTGACTCTTTGTTCATGGTAGAACGCTGTATCCTTATTTGGCATAGTTTTCGACCAGGCATTTTCTTTTTGTTTTATATTTTTTGTTTTTTGGCGGTAATGAATTTTGTGTTAGTAACGCCGGTGCATTAGAATTTTCCCCCATATTGGCACAAAACCACCACAGCTAAACAAATAAAGGTTCGCCTTATATAAAATTGGCTTCTTTTTAAAAACGAAAGGAAATATCTCACAAAAGAATAATAAATTCAAAAAACAAATACAATTAGGTATCTCCATTTTTTTCTCGCGGGAAAGCAGATAGCGTAATGAAAAAGCCCACAAACTTAACGAAAATACAGTTTTATCGTCAAAATGTTTATGTTATTATTAAGATAAAAGACCAAAGAATTTTTTAATTAGTTTTTGAAGTTTTTAATTCTTTCTAACACGTTCGAAATTTTGGTTAAATTCTTTTTTTGTTTACGTCATCGCGGTAATATGAAAATAACATTGTTTTTTTTGCGCTTTTTTCCGTTGAAAACACATTGATTTTGAAATTCTTGTAAAAATAAAGTAATTGTCCAATTTTAATGAAATTTCCAGGACTTATTCACAAATGAATGAAATTGTTTTTGAATTCTTTATTTAGAAGATTTTCGTAAAAAAAATATTGTTTTTTCTTTTAAATACGTTACCCCCCACTTACTTAATTTAATGAAATTTCGCACAAAACCTTTCTATTTCCTGAAATTTTTATTTTTTTATTTTTTTTTTGGTTAAAAGTAGAGTCTTTAAAGAGATTAAATCAGCTACATTTTTTTCAAATTTGAGCTAAGTGAAAAGCTTCTCTGAATTGAAAAATAATGAATCCAATAAAACTATGACACTAGTCAATTAGAAAAGCTTTTAATTGTTTTTTAAATAACTAATATTAAGGACATTATTGTCTGAAGAAATAACATTTTTCTGATGAATAGTGAATTTTTTCAAGAATTTATTCCTTTTTTATTAAATTTTAATTATAATAATTTATAATAGTTTAGAATTGTGTAAAATTCTGTATTGGGTTATTTCCTGGATGTGATATAGTTATTAAGTGGAAACGAAATTTACGAATCCAAAACTGAAAAGATTAATATTCGTAGTTGCACTATTCTATTTTTAAAATAAATTTTTATTTTGTATTTTTTTTTTACTTAATACCTTCCTTATTTCCATGTATGGTAGACTGAAATTGCCATTATTATGAAAAGGACACGTGATCTAAGAGTTTTGTCCCTTTATTTTAATAACTAAACATAACAGTAAAACTAAAAAAAAGCGTTCACTCATTTCTAAAAAATGTCATTTATGGTCATCCGTCGTAGCTGTCATCGCTTCGTCAATCAACAGTCGATCAAATGTTGTATCAGATGCACAGGATCAATCATTAATAATTGGTTGTATATTACGTTTTTATGCTATAAGTAAGTAATATTTCTTTCAAATCAGATTAATTTAACTTTAAATTTTCTAATTTTACTAAAATAACGTGTCAGAACTTTTTAAAATCGATAATTTTTTGTTTGTTTACAAATTTCTTAACATTAAGAAAATATGCCGCTTTTAAGAAAATTTAAGAAATCAAAATTAAATTTGACATTCCAATGTATATATTTTCTATCGCAAATACACCAGAATTGTTTACTTAACGGAAATAATAAATTTAATTACGAAAATTTCAATTAAAGCTAAAATGAAGACTTCAAGAATGTTTTTTTCGTTTAAAAAAAATCATTTTAAACTTAGGTATCGAAAATTTATGCCGAAAAAGTGGAGGTCCCTAAATAAAATCAATCGAGAACGTGGAAAATTAAAGACAATAAGCACAAAATAAACAACAATTAAAATAATACAAAAAAAGAAAATAAAACTGAAATAAAAACTGGAACAACACAACAGCGAAACAAACTGAAAGAAAGGAAAAGTAAGTAAATGAAAACAAGTACGCACAAATACAAAGAAAAACTGAAAAATTCAAAAGTCCAACAAAATTAAAAACATTTAACAATTTGTCAGCCAGGTGCAGTATCGTATGGAAATTAGATAGACAAGTATAAATAGAGAACAACTGGCGAACAGAGAGGCTATGCCTAGCAAACCCGTTTGCTATTCAGGACTCGGAGAACTGTACTACGACAACTAGTACACAGAGATATAACAAAAACATAACAATAGCGTCAACGATAGGATCGTTAAATTCATTGGACGACTCAGAACATATAGAAACATGGATAAGTACTTTTGCTGCATTTGCAAGAGTGAAAATGTTAAGAGACACAAAGACCGACGGAGGAGAAAACGAGATAACGGATTTATTTCTTACTACCACTGGGTGCGAAGAAGTGAAGAAAATTTCGACAATTTGTTACCCGAGCGAATTAGAAGAAATGACATTTGAATACATTATTACAATTATAAAAACAAACATAAGTCCAAAGAAAAGACTTTAAGAGACAAGACAAGCAATAAGTCCATTATACAACGGTCATGGATATCGGCTCCGATTGAAGAATCAGAATGCCGAGTTTGAATTCCAGTCGAAACCATTACATTCACTTACGTGTCAATACCCTTGGAAAAGGTATGAAACCTTTTCTTCTCCCCCCAGATATAGATAAATAGTAGGACAGACCGGGTTCTATAGATTTGGATGGCAACCGGTCTACAGCAGAAAGAATTGGCAACCTACTGCGGGAAAAATCTGCCTCGTCAGTCATGTATCGAAAGATACATGATCGCCTAAGCATGGCACATAACTGAAAATACTTACATAGATTGAAAGAACAAGACAAGTATTGTGAATTTGAAAAATTGGGAGCACGGGAAAGGACTATAGATAATTAATTCTTCTCAGAATATTTGAAGATGAAAACCACAAACGAAAAATACTAGAATGTCTACAGAGTAGTAGCATGAGTTTGGAAGCTAGCGTCGAGTTTTTACAACAATTAGAGTTTATTAGAGAATTTAATAAGAAGAATTCAAGACGTACAGGACAAGCATGACCAAATCCATAATTAAATGCACATATTGTGGAAAAAATCACCAGAGAGACAAGAAGAAATGTCCAGCTCTAGAAAAAATATGCTCAAATTGCAATAAAGGAGATCATTTTCAGAACGTATGCAAATACAAAAATAAAATAGAAAAGAATACGAAGAAGAACCTGAAAATATTTACAGTGAATACACAAAAAAGAATTAGAGAAAAAATAAGGATAAATGGCCACATATTTACCATACTAGTTGATACAGGCAGTGAAGTCATGTTCATACCAAATAATTTCTGGATAAAATTAGGACGTCGTAAATTAAAACAAAGCAGCATCTAATTAAAGCAATTTGATGGAACGACAATAAAAATAATGGGTACATTTCAAGGCAATTTTAACACCAACAAGTGTTGAGAAATATTTCCCATTACAGTTGTAGAAAGCGGAAAAGATCATAGATTACTAGGAATTGATATATTAAAAGTAGATACAGTGAGCCTAATCTATTCCATGGAAGCAGAAGAAAACGAAATTGGATTATTAAAAGTATATAAAGCAAGCATTCGACTAAAGGAAAATTATCACCCAGAATATATAGTCAAGAACATTTTCACTTCATATCCTACGTTTGGTAATAGCTAAATTAAACAAATTTGTACAACAAAGCATACTAGAAAGAGTAACTGAAGCTGGTAGCATTTGAGCGTCAGCGATAGTCACCGATAGTAGTGATAAAGAAACCTGACGGAGATTTAAGGATATGTGGCTATTAAATAGAGGCAAACTACCAGATATGTTCAGACCCTTTTCCTTTGCCAAATATCGAAACTGCGAGCCACGAGTTTGATCTCAAGGCAGTATACACCCAAATAAAAAATTGACGAGAAAAGTAAGGAAAATCACACGATAGACACCCCCATAGTAAGATGGATCCTCTACCGTTTGGAGTAAAGACTTCGAGTCATATTTTTCAAAAAGCAATTGAAAGTGTCTTGTTATGAAAAATAAAAAAATATATATATATGATATACCATGAAGATATAGTGTAAGGGCAAGAAATAAAGAAGAATTAAATTATCAAACAGAGCAAATTTTAATGAGATTAAAATGACAAGCATCGCTGTAAACAAAGACAAGTTTAATTTTGACTGTAAGAAGATTTCATATTTAGGATATCAAATTTCAAAAGAAGACATATCATCCGACGATAGACTAAGAAAGAAAATAACAGAAATAGCTGCTCCAACAAATAAAAAAAAAGAATTAGAATCCTTTTGGGGGCTAACATATTTTTACAGAAAATACATACCAAGATACAGCGACATAATAGAGCTAGTTGCAAATTTACGCAAAAAAAAATTGAAATTGGACACAAAAAAATCTATCGATTTTGAAGCACTAAAGAAAATACTGCGAAACAAACCAAGAATAAAAGTTTTTGATCCACAAAAAGAAGTAACGTTAACCACAGACGCGAGTGAAAAGGCGATTTCTTCTATTCTATCAAAAGAAGGCAACACAATCATGTACATATCAAGAAGACTAACGTCATCAGAAACTAACTACTTAAATATTGAAAAAGAAGCACTAGATATTGTACGCAGCATGGACAGAGCACGAAATAAATTTAATAGGAAAAAAAAACTCTTATTAAAATCGGACCACAAACCTTTAGAATTCATATTTAACCCAAGAAAAAATTTGCCAAAAAGTCACATCCTGAAGAATTTTAAGATGGGCAGTGAAAATCCAGGCATTCGATTTTGACACAGTATACGTAAATGGGGACACTATCCCTCACGTAGACGCTTTATCAAGATTGCAGTTCGAGAATGAAACAGAAGAAAATCAGGAAAATACAGAAGATAAAATAATACACTAGATAGAAATTCGATACTTGTGCAGCCCATTAAAGAAACGAAGCACAAACTCACCATAGAAAGTGGCATAATATGCAATGGAGATATAATAGTAGCTCCGCAAATACCGAGAAAGGACATATTAAAAGGAGTACATGATGACGTGCATTGTGTCATGACAACAACACAAAGAATATTAAAGTTACAAGCCTGGTGGTTATGATATTCAAAAGATGTAGATGAATACATTAAGAAATATCCAAAATGTGCGGATATATATATATATATATATATATATATATATATATATATATATATATATATATATATATATATATATATATGAACTTCAAGCAAGCAAAAATTCATTCATGGCCCAAGGAAGCAGTGCCATGGGTTAGGGCCACATGGATCACGCTCATATCAAAGATAGGGGGTTGTTATTAGTATTAGTGAACTCATATTCAACATGGCCAGAGGTTGTCAGTTTAAAAGACAGAGAAGCCCCCACAATAAAGGAAATACTAGGAACTATATTATCAAGGAATGGTGTACCCAAGAAAATAATCACCGACAATGCACCTGAATTTTGCGATGAGAACTTATGTGCATGGTTAAATCAGATTGGATGCATCCCATACAAGACACCACCTGATCACCTACAATCGAATGGCATTGTGAAAAGAATAGTACAAACGGTAAAAATGGGATTAAAAGCATCCTCACCACTTAATGAAAACATAGAAGCGTATTTACCAAAAATGCTCCTCAGTTACAGATCCATTCCACACGCGGGAACAAACTGAGCCTTTCGGCATTAGACGAATTAGAGAAATCAGAGCCCCCATAACTATGTCCTTTAAAATGAAAGAAAAGGTATGGTCTAGAAAAAGATACAGGCTAATACGGAGAAAGCAACCCTCCTGATACAAAAATGACACAACACGGCTATACATGAGAAAAAAGGACAGCATATACTAGCACATGCAAATTAGTTCAGAGGCAGAAACGAACTGGATGGCGTAGAAATAGAAGATTAAGAACATGATGAGGTAGAAAGTTACAAAAGTGGAAAAGAGCAGGAAATGGAAGAAAGTGAGAATGAAAAGACGGACGAGTATGAAGAAGAAAATGAAGAGAGACCGATATCACAATTAAAGAGAAAACAAGAATGACAAGAGGAAGGACAACACAATACGAAAATAATCAGGAATAGAAAAAAAAAACAAGTGTATACGACCTCTCCGATCTAGGGAGGTGTAATATCGTATGCAAATTAGATAGACAAGTATAAATAAGGAACAACTGGCGAACATAGGGGCTATGCATAGCAAACCCGTTTGCTATTCATGACAAGGAGAACTGTACTACGACTACTACTACACAGAGAGATTGCAAAACATAAAATCAGGTAAGCTTTGGCTGAATCAAAAATCGAACGTAACACTTCTAGTAATAGAGGAAAGAGTAGAAATAGGGATCATTTAGACGTCACGCGACTTCCTTTATATGCGTTTTCTCTATGATCACGCGATCCTCGTAACTGAATAATGGGATCGCCTGTGTTTGCTCATTGGCGATCTATGTTCGAACTCAAGTGTTCCTATATAACAAAATTATAATTATTTCGTTCTATTTCATGGAAAGTTATTTCAGATTATTAACGAAGCATAGCGTCGTAGCAGATTTATGTATTTTTAAGATACTTTCATTTTCCCTTAACTAACTGGGAATGGTCATGGGTTGAAAAGTACAGTGCAGCATTAAAAAAAACATTAGTAAATCTGTGTAACTTACACGAGACCTGCTAGTCAATATGGTTATATATTTTTAAAATAATTATGTCGGGATGTTAGAGATACCACAGTGATTATTATATTATATATTTATTAATCAACAAGTTTTAAGTCTGTAGTCCAACACTAACCAAATATAAGTACGTTGACATCTACTGTACAAAACTAAAGTCATTTTTAATGAGAACAATTTCTATTTTGCCATTAAAAACATTAAGAGGTAAATGAGTATAAAGTATAAGCTATATAGGAAAATAATATTTTTGGAGAATAATGCCAAGGATTACATTGAACGTAATTAAAACTTCATCCTGCATCGGGATACATTAATAGTTATGAGGAGGTAAAAAAAGGGTAGGTAGCTCCAAATTTCATCGCGAAATTTGATACCGACGTAAAGAAAAGGATGTGAAATATTTATGAAACTTAATTTTATTGTCATTTTTTCTGATAATCGAAATTAGAAAGAATGGAAAATTTGATATAACAATTATTCGTATATTTTAAGCAGAATTAGACGTATTTATATTTTAGAATGCAAGTTAATTTGTTTAAACACTGTCATCATAAATTATCATTTATTTTATTCTTTTTGAGGATGGAAGTCATAAAGTTATGCGGATTTTACAAATCTTACAAAATTAATCTACTTATCCGATTTTAATAAATCTTTTGACACTTAGGTAAAAGCATTCCTTTTTTTAAACGCAATCTCGATATTTTCATAGAATCTTTTCGTGCGATTACATTCCTCTTTTTAATTTGATTATTTTCAATTGTGTATCAAGGTTGATCACATTAAAATTTACACATTTCAAAGATAAAGCAGTAAATACTAAATACGGAAAAAATGAAAATTCGGATTTCAAAATGTTGATAAATTCTGTGAGTGCCTATATCTGGAATTAAAAACCAATTATGGCCCCTTTTGCAGATGTTAAAAACGTATCCTTTATTTATATTCTACTGCTAGAGTCCGTAACAATATATTTTATTGCCTTTTTTCGAGATTGTTTATGACGTCTTCTCTAATATCGATTTAATAATTTAGTCTTTATTTCTTCTTTCAAATATTTATCCCTCTCTGATTTTGTTTTTAAAGACTTTTATTAAAATATACACCGAGATATTGGGAAAATATTCTCTCAAACTATTAAAACCTTTTTTAAAAAAATACACGAATATTGTTTAGGGTAACAGGACAAACAATTTCGGACAAAAACACAGTCGACAAAATTCCAGCCTCTTATACCCACAGTTGAAAATTCCCAGTCCCATGAATAAAAGTCACATATTAAAAGAGACAAATATATCACTGAAAATTCAAGGAACTTTTAATCAAATTTGGAATATCAAATTCAGACAATAAACACTATCCAATATGTAAACGTATTTCCTGTTCACAAATGCATGCTCCATATATGTATATATATTCATTTTTATATTATCCTTATTGTTTCAATTTGAATTAAAAAATATTTGAATGTTTCATTTTTTTCTTTTAATATATGATACTTTTATTTATGAGACTGGAATTTTATCCACTTTTTGGATAAAAGGCTGCGATTTTGTTCGCCGTTTCTTATGCATTCGTTGATTAGATATTATTAAGTAAAGATGTGCAGATTTGTAGTTTCTCTCCGTTTGTCAGTTGTCATTCTCACACACTCGCCACATCACAGCGAAGACGCAATAACTGAAAGAACAAATAAATGTATAACACATACATTATTTCGTAAATAGTTCTCTATATGATTTGTAGAAGAATTAACCAACATATTCTTCTTTTATCTACCGCTTCCTTTCAGAACGTTGGCGATCATGGCTCTCCACAATTTCCTTGCATTTGTAGCTTTTAATAAAGTTTGTCTTTTCGTTATCTCTCTAATCCCTGTTCTGCAATACATTTACTTAAGCCCACTAGGTCGGATATTCTCTGTTTTCCTCTGTTTGACTTTTCTTTAATATGTCCTGCATGTGGTTTCAAATTTTCCAATTTCTTTTTTGCTCATTATGTTCCCTAGAAGTTTCATCTGCCACTTTCTGATCAGTAGAAGTCTCCTTTTTTTCCATTTTCTCTAAAACTTCGATGTTCATATTTTTGGTCCATGGTATTCTCAACATCCTACTATAAAACTACATTTATGTTGCTTTAAATCTCTTCTTCATACCTGAATAGATTGTCTAGCATTCATTGCCATATAGAAGGTTTGATTACATAAGCGTGCTTTACTATTTTATTTGTTTCGAACTAAATTTACCTGTTTCGTAATATTTGCTTACCTGTTAGAAATTATCTTCACTATCCTAATGCAATTTCCGCCCAAAATGAATCCTGGTAGGACCTATAATTCTGTGAGAATCGCTTCACGGTATAGGTTAAGTTCGGTGAGAAGAGACCTGCTTGTCTAACACTTGTTCCTTTTGATATAATTATTGAATTCATTTTCCAACCGTATACAGGCGCTTTTCTTCCAGGTTTATTGTAATATTTATACCAATATGTCAAGGTTACCTAGCAGTTGCAACGGTTCTTTGTAACGTATCTAAATCAAACTATTTTTAATATATAGAGGGTAATATTAGAGGATAATAATATTTATGGCATATGAGTAGATTATTTAATGTATTTTTAGATTAAACTAACACAAATATGGTAGATAGTTCATTGATCACTCATGTCTGCATGCAAGCCATTAAAATACTTGCACTTGTACATGTAAAACTCTTTTCCTCCAGTTTTTCGTAAGCTGTGAGACTTCTATTTTGTAAATAGAATAGTTTGCTCCCTCCGTGAACATTGTATTTCTTCAAATAACAATCAGTTTCACTAAAGAATATTTTATTACTTGAGACAAAAAGTATGTTTTTTTTAGCTTTTCCTGATAATCTATATTTCATGTGGCAGCGTGGTCATACAGGAATAAATAAAAATAAATAACAAGACTCAGATTTCACCATCTCTAAAAATAGACGGATAATAAAAAAAACATGCAAATAAATTCATAGTTCGCCCAACCAATAAGACATCATTAACAACCAGGTTATAAGGCTACGAGCTAATGAGACGCCTCTACAAAGCGGATCTATATGTGTGTCTGCTAACAGTTGGGAAATCAACTAAAACCCGTGTTGATAAATTAATTTTGTCCATTCTCCAATGCTGCGGTTATCGTAACATACCTAGGGAGGAAATACGACATTTGCACGACTAGCTGACGTGCTTCGACGGCTAATCGTTCCTTGCGACATTGAAAATAAACATACTTTCATTCAATGCATTGTCAAAGGGCGGATATTCTCTTTGGATACATACATGCATGTGTCATACATACATACATAAAAAATAGCTTGCCATTCGTATTCGTATTGAAACCAATATTTCTTCTATTAAAAAAAAAACTTCAGCCGCAATAACAAAAGGCAATTATGCTGTAACAAATATAATAATGATTAGGGACCTTCATACTTAATAACGGAAACCATTCAGGTTAGAGTTTGCCAAAATTAGTATGTCGATGTCGTGATCCGGCAATACAAATATAACCATACACAAGCACACACCCAAATTGACCTCTCACCCAAACTAACTGATGCGAGTCATCCTAGTTATGAAAATACATGTTTTGTTTTGTAAGAAAAATTTGGGATGTTGAGGCGCATTAATTGCAGTATAGACACAAGTAACTATCTTTCATAAAATTGTTCCATTTTACTATTATTTTTATTTTTAAGAGATTCTTATTTTGAAAAGATTTTATATTACTTTTGCTTTATCGAATTCTGTCAAACAAATAAAGACTATTGTTATTTTCTGCTGTTTAAAGAAAAGATCCCACTGGAACTTTTAATTCAACTGAAATTCAAATAGAAATTAAATTATTTTTTTCTGTTTAAGACGCAAATTTGGGATCTTATGTCGCTCGTGAAAGTATGAAATATCATAAAAAGTTTTAAAATCTTTAATTGCTTTATTTCGACAAGACATTAAGATTTTCGATGGTAATACTTAATATAAAGGTTAAAATAAGCTTAGAATTTAGTACAGTTAAGTAAAGAAAAAAGATCAAATTGACAACAATTCAATGCACAGGTAATACAGAGCCGAGTAAATTCAAAGTGATAAGATTATTACTAACATTGTGCAAAGGAAGGCACTGGATGTATGCGAGTATGTGTATGTGTGCGTGTGTGTGCATGTATATATATATATATATATATATATATATATATATATATATATATATATATATATATATATATATATATATATGTGTGTGTGTGTGTGTGTGTGTGTGTGTGTGTGTGTGTGTGTGTGCCTGTGTGTGTGTGTGTAAAACTATAACATAATGCTCGTGGATATACATAAAAGGGACAGTAAAAAATGCAGAAAAAACCTTTTCTAAATTTATCATTTTTATTTTATTTATTTCGATGCGATTAAAAAAGCATGTAAACTGGAGTATACCATACATTTTTCATAGAAAACGGCGAGCATTTATATCTAATATCTGAAAAAAAAATTAAAAATGACAAGAAAATGAAACATCCACAGCAAGAAAATAAGAAAAAAAGGGAAATAAATAAATTTCAATTGAATACAAATGTTATATTTCTTCGCCATCGGCTTCTAGAAGATTTCTCGCCAAACAGAATTGTAGCGTATTATTATGCATTACTTCAGGGCATATTAAAGCAGCGAGAACCCAAAGGGCGTAGTACTATGATGCTTTTGCAAATTTTCGCGTTCGTTTTCTTCTCTAAAACACACTCACATACAAACATGCATATGTTTGTATTTGTGTACGTGCGTTTGTAGGGGGAAATCTATCTATATATATAATGGAATAAATGAGTAATTTACGACTATTCTAGATTATTACAAGTAAGTAGATGTATTCAGAATGCGTCAGGTAATTGATAACAATGTATCATATTAAAAAAAACTTATTCAATGGAAAAATCAATAATTTACGAGTAAATTTGTATATCTGTTCACCTTTAAAACAGTAAAATTGATTCGATAAAAGTGTTTTCAGATTCGATCAAGGTCTCGAATGCATGGCACGATCGAGTGGTATTCATTTGTGTTGGCCTTCATCGAAACATCGAGTATTATGGTGTCGCTGGTTGGTTTTCTTAAACTCGAACCATCACAATCAATGTGATATTGTGAGCATCACCTTGGAGCCATACAGAGGTGTCTGTTGTTCTTGCCCATCTTTTCACTTTCAATTATCTTGCTATAAACAAGTGGATATGGTTGGCAATAAGTGCCACAAGTGTGCCATTTCATTTCCTGTATGAGACCTGAAGCTACCATGCTAATGCTGTCAATAAGTCTGAAACAGAATAGAGAATGTTTCAATTTGGCGCATGTCGAGAACATTAAGTTAAGTCATCTTTAATTTATGAGCCGATAAAAATCCTCGGCGCAAATTCTATATGGAAAGGAAACACACACACATATATATTACTTATCTTTATTGTAGTATAGTCAAATATTTTCAAGTCTTTACTCACTGCATTCATGTACAATGTGAACACATTTATGAGACCTGGATATATACATAAAATTATAATGATTTCCCAAGCGTAGCTTGATGTGGCACATGGCCAAAAGTAAGGGGAACCCAGTGAGGATCAACTCACTACTCAGTCGTAATTGTTCTAGCGAGAAAAGATTGCTAACCATTACACCACCTCGAGGTGCCCATATACATAAAGTTATATACCTTCATGTATTTAGAATATAAAACTCGGTTACGATTAACTGTAAAACACACACACACACACATATATATATGAAGAAATATAGTCTTAAAGTGTGCTATATTTATGGGATAAAGTGCTCAATATCAGAGATAGAGCGTGTGTAAATATAAAAGTGAACATAGAAGTCAACACTTAGAGGCGACAGTCTGTTTCATGCTAGTGCAATCGTAAGGCCACGACTTTTGCATCTAGCATGAAACAGACTGTCGCCTCTAAGTGTTGATTTCTATGTTCACTTATATATATATATATATATATATATATATAAAATTTTTTAGCCGCCATCTTCATTACTACAGACGACAATTTTAGTGGATATATATATATTTTTTTATTTTGAACACTAAGTATTAGATCTATCGGTAGGCTCATATTTTCTCAGGCGGATAAACTTAATACAATGTTTTCAAATATGGGCCGTCTATTTTAACACGTGTATCCACTAAAACAAAATTTGAAATTATATACATATATATATATATATATATATATATATATATATATATATATATATACACATAGCTACGTGTAAGCGTGACCTCATGTTTATTCAAACGTATCTAAGAACGAACTTATTTACACAAGTACACTCGCAGTCTTGTTCCCATATAACCAAATACATCTATAAAATACACACTACACGTATCGTAACATGTATTTATTAAATATATTATCGTTGTTAGAGATAGTTGTAAAAATATGCGCATAAATATGACTAAAAATGGTTTTAATCTTTTAAGTTTACATAGAAATGTTCGGCTTGCAAAATTTTTCTATTCTCATCTACGCGTGCATGAATGTATGTGTGTGTCTATGAGAGAGAGCAAAAAAGTCCATGCAACGAAACCATTTCTAGAACAGAATATATATATATATATATATATATATATATATATATATATATATATATATATATATATATATATATATATATATATATATATATATGTAAATATATATATTTACATATATATATTTTTATTTTGAGAATACTGTGTTTAATATACAAGTCTGCAGAAAATCTCATTATCGTGCTAGCGGATATGACAACCCCTGTTCAGGGCATGTAGCTTACAGTTCAGGATATAGAAATATACCCCGCGGCCAAGCAGCTTTCCCAAAATCGCCCCGCAGCAACATTCCTCAGTCAAAAATGTATATAGATCTACTGAGAGTTTCAAAGTTTACTTCGAAGTAAACTATTTTTTATACATACATGCATACATATATATATATATATATATATATATATATATATAGGGAGAGAGAGAGAGAGAGAGAGAGAGAGAGACACACACACACACACACATGCATATGTACACTTCCCGACTCGGCCAAGAAATTGCTACACAACAGAATGTTTTCGATGAGCTTCTAGCTTGGCCACACACACACGCACGCACACACACACACACACACACACACACACACACATATATATATATATATATATATATATATATATAGATATTAAAAATTGCTATATATGTATATGATATTAAAAAACAATTGCTTATTAATATATAAGTTATTAAAACATTTGTTTACACACACACATATATATATATATGTGTGTGTGTGTGTGTGTGTGTGTGTGTATATGGAAAATGGATTAAATGTGACATATTTTTATTTTTGATTTATTTTGTTTAAAAAATAATTTTGATGGATACTCATATTCGAGTAGAAGCTCTGTTTTTTAATTAAATCCTATTTTTTTATCCCACTGCATCAACGCAGATATGGAAGTTTTGAGAATCGACAGAAAGTGTGAGTTGAAAGTCATTCTTCGGGCTTTGTTTGACCGTTAGTCTTACGTGGCCGATAAGTTAGGAAAGTCAGATAAAACGTCTGTTCCCCAGATTCGAATCCTGCCGGAGAATGCATATTTTTTTCTGAAAGGATTACTCGAATATTCAAGCTAGTAGATGTAGGTAAATAAAAAAATATACTGTTTACGAAAAGAAAACAAACACTGAACTTCTACGCGAATAAGAGTATGCACAAAAATACCATTAAACAAAATAAATCACACACACACACACACACACACACACACACATATATATATATATGTGTATGTATGTATGTATGTATATATATATATATATATATATATATATATATATATATATATATATATATATATATATATATATATATATACCAGTTCAAGTCATCAATTTTTGTCAGGCTCATTACAATCGTTGATATAATATACTATTGAACGCTAATATAATTATTTTACTCTAAATATAATATATAATGTTTAAATATCTCTGCATGAAATTAAAAAATCTCATTTTGCTATTTTAATATTAATTATAATAATTCTATAAAAATAAATATCTATTTAAAAACAAAAACCCAAAATCCATACATGCAAGTAAAAAGACCGCGGACAAATTCTTTGATATGTTTTCTATTTATTACCACCATTCCTTTTTTTATTGCATCATGTCCTGGTTATCAAATCACTGATGGTAGAGATATGAATAGTTGTTGCAGGATCAGAAAGTTGAAATGTATGTATCATTAAAGGTATGGATAAGTCAGGGACATTGGGTATTGCATCAGTGTGCGCGTGTATGTGTTTCTGGGTGCATACATAAATCTAATTAGTGTGTTTATTCTCTCTGTCTATGAATTTTTAGTTTAATGTACGTATATGATCAGTACTGCTGACTGATATATTTCACAACATTACCCCAGGCACAAACCTCACTGCAATCTTCCAGTCAACGAATTAAGACTGCTTCTTGCTTTGATCTTTGCCGAATTTAGTGCGAGCTACATTTAATTTGCACTTTTTAATTGATACATTCCACTTAAAATCTTATCCTGTACCTAATAAATTATTTATAACGCACATTTGTAAAGAATAAGTTCAAAGAAAAATATGCGCTAAAAACCAGGGCACACAAGCCATTAGAGATTTTAAAAATATTAATTATAAAATTAAAGCAATGTATTGTCTTTCTAAGTATATCTTCAGCTTGATAGGGTCATATCTACGCAGCCCGACTAGCAAGTTAATTTTCTTTAATTCTGTTTTACTTACTTTCTTTGTTTTTTTTTCTTCTTTATTATGAACAAAATCAACGAAATATATTTCAGTCAATATTTTGAGGCATGGATTTAAATAAATTAATTTTGGATCCAGCTCATGTGAAAAATGAAAACGACGCCCTACAATAGAATTTTGTTGCTTTAATAGATATACGAGAATGTTGATTCCCTCGGGCTGACCCCGAAAAGCCCGACCCCGTAGTCGCCACTGGTGCATACATACATACATAAATACATATATATATATATATATATATATATATATATATATATATGGATAGACAAAGACAGAGAAAGGGAGGCAATGTGTACCGTAATAAAACAATAACATCGCTCCGTTGAGGAACAAAATCCCGAGTCAATGTTTTTTTTTTCCGATCCCAACTTCTTCAGTTCTATGTTTAACCATTTTCTTTCCTACATATCCTCATAAACTGCACTTCCTACCTCCTCCTTTTACCCTAATACAACCACCTCATCCTGTAAGCCTCTACCTTAAGTAGTTCTTTCGCCTTGTATTGAATGAACTTTAGTAAATAAATAGAACGGCAGGAAATCATTCATAACCCTTCAATATTTGTGAGTTATTTAATTCTCGTTCTTCTGTTACAAACGGACATATAAAATATGAAGAAAGTTGAAATAAATTATAAATGAGCCCCACGGTGAACCACAGTATTTCATTGATATATAATTAACATTTTAATAGCAAAAATATTTTTTAATATATTAGTGTTTACTAATAAATTATTAGAATGCAAATGAATGATACAATAGATTTTAAATTTTCTCCCTTCTAGTAGATATTCCTCCATTCCTTTAAAATGAATGCTAACAGCAGTGTAGTTTTGTACGTTTCACGACTGAAATTAAATACAGGTTAACATTTCCAATCAGAAGGAAAGTAGCCGTCATAGTTGAAATGTAGAGCCTTAGTAAAACCTGGTTAATGAGGGGAAAATCCAGAATGCAATATCTAAATAATTCCAATTCACGAATGTCAACAAAGTGTAAAACCTCAAAGAGACGAGGAAGGAACCCAAGTTTCAAAAGAAAATAGTGGGAGTGTCACAAGTAAACATAATGTTGGTCTCTTTTGTCAAAATACATTCTAGAAAATTTTATATAAGGCTTGCCTGCATGAAAGACAAAAGCAATCTTAAATGCTCTCGGCCAAGCTCTTAAAAACTGGCCTAGTTAAGAATTTTGGTCATGAATTTTTTGGTAAGATGAAACAAACCTTGAGATTCTGTCAACCAGTGCTGTTGATTTTGAAGCGTAAAATATGTGAAGCTTCCAACTGACTGGAAGTAGAATTCTGAAAACCATAAATACAAACCAATTACTGCAATGTAATATTTAAGTAAACAGAAGATTTAATATTGACTGGTCAATACATTTTTCCAGCTTTTTTACCAATGTAGCAGAGATTGATTCTATAGCCTATAAGCTCAGGTGATGAAACCTGAATGCATCCCATTACCTCGAAGTTAAAGTTAATTTTATGACTCGGAAACTTGCACCTTCAACGACCACCCAAAATCAAATTTCAGCCTTCAGCATTGAGATTTATGGCAACTGCGTTTTGAGATACAAAAATTTTGCAGCACGTAGATATACCACATAATTATAAAATGAATACAGTCTTATACATTGGCGTTGTGAACAAGATGAGGGAATGTATCCCTTACAAAAGTATTAGGAAGTTTACGTAAACCTGTCATCTTGAAGCCAATCAACACTGGTTCAATCTCACAAAAAATGGCCCAACAGTAGGGCTTAGATATTTTATAGCTTACACCGCATCACAGTTGAAATTATCTAATACTACATTTATCAAGGCGCGGTTGTATAGGCTTATGCTGCAGAAACGTAATGGTACTCCAGACGCTTGTCTCCATTTTCTTTGAAGATACTTTTTACGCGTTCGTGTATCCATCGTAAAATTTATAATCGCAAAACTAGTAACAATATTTTATTTACATATTAATAATTATGTTTGAGGACAGAGGTTATGTATAGCTATATAATTACATAGATTTTAATTTACACCATTCTTTTATTTTGTGTACAGTTTACCTTATCTGAGAATAGACTATGTAGTTATTAACTTTCTTCATTCAAGTTATATATCCTTCTGTCGATAATCTGTGCGGAGCGTATCGGCTACATAATGTGGTACCGGCTTGCAGGTTTCAAATTCCCGTCTTGCCTGTTGCGTTTATATACACAAAAAATAACTTGGGAAACGTATGAATCCATATTTTATGCCCATCCTCTAGGTTAAATAGCAAGATAGACCAGATGGAAAGAACCAAGGAAAAGGGAATTGAAAACTACCCCTTGTTTTTCCCCAGAATCCATGGTATTTTACAAATAAAGAAAGAGCATCTGTCGTGCCATGACCACTTACATAAAGAAGAACATAACATTTACAGTAAAAAGTATCATCTGTTGAAAGTCATAGCTCTGTGTACGGGTATAGGTGCCTCTCTGTGGAAATATGGAAATATTAATAAATAGAATGGATTAAGTCCCAACATTTCTAAATTCCACTTCATTACTTGTCGATTCGTAAATGCTAAAATATGTCTGTGATTTCAATAAATCACACTTTGTTATGTTACTTGTTAGTTTTTTTTTAATATGAAAACGATTTAATGAGTAATGAAATATACTTTTCTACAAAATCTCATTCTTTGCTTATAGCTATATTTCACTCTGTTTAATTCATTCAAATATATATTTCATAGATATTTGAACTTACTGTGTACAAATGTATTACAATTTATGTAAGTCTATATAAAACTAATACCATAATATTAAAGTACTAGCAAAATCAAACAATACAAACCGACTTATGGTCCTCGAATCAATACACATACAAAATAAAAGCAACTACTATAAATAAAACAATTATAGTTTAAGAACCCGTATCCTCAAATGCATATAGAAGGCATAAAAAATGATGAATAAATAAAATAAACAAACACTCACGTCACTCCTCACTTATATCCTTATACTCTTTGCCCACGTCACTACACTTACTAGTCCTACGGTACTCACTATTTGTCCCTACCTACACTGATGATGACTTAAGAAAATCGAAAGATTGGACTATATTTGTTCTAAATGAACTTTGAACAATTTCTGACGGAAATTTCTCCTTATCTGAAAAGAATTATTCGTAATTTTGAAAAGTCGATCAATAAAATTATTCGACACATAACGTCTGATGTCTTTAATAAACTTTGTCTTAAATTAGCATCCCTAAAACTATTATCTAATAGAGAAACTCCTTAGAAAACATAGAGGCTTATTAACATAAGTCGTTTCAAAATGTTCAGGAAAGTTTAGAATTCTGTTTCCCGAAGAATATTTTCCATCAATTTATTTAAATTTCCGCATGTGCGAATATTCACGTGTAAAGCAAAAATGTTGGCAGATATCTACATAAACGTGTCTGTTTGTAGGTGAGAGAAGCAGAATGTAATGCATTTCTGTAAGCTCACCCTAGTAAAATTATGTATGCATACACAGAGATCGGTAGATCATTAAAACATTTAAAATACACCATTCATGTTTTACTATGAATTTAATCATAAACTGATTATAGAAAACATAGGAAACAAATTCATTTTTTAATTTTTTTCCAAAAATGACATGTCTTACATAATAAACGAAGAGTTGGGGATTTCCCATTTCAATTTCTGATTAAATATACGTCAACTGTCAAAAGAAAAAGAAGCTGCTTATATTGGATCTTCATTAGGTACCTTCATCCTTTGAGAAAATATAGATAAGACGAAACGAGTAATCGTGTTAGTTTTCATTTTTTCAACCATTTTTCGTTTTATATGTTTAATACTCTATCGAGTTTCCGTTTAACATTATCAAAAAAAACTATTATTATTTCTGAATATCTTCATCAATATTAAATTCCAATCATTTGTTCAAACATTTTAGGAAGTTTCCTCTCGCGAAGGAAAACAAGTTTTTCGATATCCACAGAAAATATCATTATTTCCTTTCATCGTTGTTAGATGTTTAACCTTCTTATTCAAGACAAATACGCCCAAATAATTATGTACGACGAAATGTAATATTTAAGCAAATAGATTTATAATCTTTTACTTTATTTTAAAAGTGAATTCGGTAAAACTAAGTGCAATTGAAAATTCAAATTTAAAATTTTTATTGCACGTGAAATAATATATTCTTTCATGAGTTCCTTCATTTTCTCAACGGAGTTATTTTTGGGAAACATATAGGATTGAAATATCTATGATAACAATTAACCATTTGGTGAAATAGCAAAATAACTTTTGTTATACATGGATGTAACATGCTAATTGACCAAAGTATTCCATTAATGAATATTTCCTCTATTTTAGCGTTACCAAATGTTCTTCTCTTGCTGAAATAGTGCGATTTCATTTCATGACATGACCAGCAACTACCCTCCATATATATATATATATATATATATATATATATATATATACACGCACACACGCGCGCGCACACACACACACACACAAACACACACACACACACACACAAACACACACACACATATATATATATATATATATACTTATTCAATTAAATAATGGAGTAGTGCAACTAGCAATCGCCAGGAGAAAATCTACGTAAAGCATATATTTCATCATGACGATTTCTAGATGCATGAAACTCTTGGCCTAACCTATTTCTTTTTTTTCTTCCATATGAGAGCTTTTTTGGCATTAACCCGTTGTGCTTTTACTACTTGTAAGCAATTTTATGCATAAGTTTATATATATATATATATATATATATATATATATGTGTGTGTGTGTGTGTGTGTGTGTGTATGTGTGTGTTTGTGTATGTGCGTGTACATCCACAGATTCACGATAACTACGATTTAAAATGAATTTAAAATTTAAAAAATATATTTATTGAAGCTTTTATTTTTGTTTAAATTTCAACTTAATAGAAAAATATTTTGAGCGATTTTAAAATTAATTAAAATTGACAAGAAGTATTTTTTTCTTTTTTGGAAAAGCAAATGATTTCAGCACTATTCTTAGACGTCGTTCATTGTAATGTAATTCTGTTTATAAAATAATTCTCCAAAATAAAATATGCTTTTCTGAAACCTTATTTGAGGAATATTATCTGATTTAAAATATAATTAATCTGATTTGAAACAAATATTATTTACTTGAAGTTTAAGAAATGCATGTTTTAACTCAGCCGTATCTGTTTATTTAAAATGTTGACATATGGATGTTTATATAATGTTTTTCTACCGTGGCTATATTTGTAAAAAATAATATAACGAATAAGACTATAACGGGTGCGCCTTTTTATATAATTTTTAAGTACACAGTAATCTTTTAATTTTTGGAAAATATTCTCCGTAATCTAATGATTTATTGATACTATGGCTTTAAATTTACTATATCGCTCTTATTTTCTGATACTTTTGTATATGAAAATCCGTATATACAAAAATAAGCACGTTTCTACACATACAAAGAAATCAAAATTCTTTTTAAATATTGGTGTTTGATTTAATTAAATATAGTTTTAATTAATAGAGGTCAAAGTAATGCAGAAATTAAAGAGACTTGAAACCTTATAAATAATATTAACTAAGAAAAATACAAACAATGTTTAGAAAAATGAATTATTCATCGACTAAAATGATTTCTTAGGCGAATATTGTCCTTAATACATCTTTTTCATATTCATAAGTGTAAGAAAATTAATCACTTATTATTTTTCTAAATAAGTAATATCTTTTTTGCGTTTTTTATTTTACGATTCAGGGCAGATTTTCGGTAAATGTGTTTGTCTTATTATAGAGAATTGATGTTTTAAATTTTCCAAGGGGTGAAAATTTAATTTCTCGTAATTTCACAGGATTAAATAAGTGAGAAGGGAGGGGCAAAAGATGTAAAAAATAAATTATATTTACCAAGATTTTGTAAACATTTTCCAAGAATTTCCAAATCAATGTCTTTTTCACCGCAAAAAGGACGCTAACATTTCCTATACTAATCTTTGCTTACCCAGCTGACGCAAAAACAAAACAAGATTATTAACCAATATATTTTCAATAAGTGATTAATTTCCTTACACTATCTGAGCTTTAGAGAATATTTTGTTTCCTAAAAAAATGTATATCCTCAACAAGGGGAAAAAATCTGAAAAATGAACATTGCATATGACTATGCTCATCGGAAGTATTCATAATTTAAGGTTTTATGAACTTTAAGAATAAATATGTCTCTTATTAATTTTATGATTTTGCGGAAACCATATGAACAGTGTTGGTCAAAGTAGGTATTACTTTAGTAAATTTAGCCAAAATAATGATTTCTAAAAGTAGTCATATTCCTCATTCAAAGAAATGATTTCTTCTTCTTTATCCTTACAAGATTTCATTAATTTTCCTTGTTTATGCTGTCAAAAATCAAACGAAAATTAGCTGGCAAGGTAAGGGCACAGTAATTTACGTTTTAAAAGTGCCTGTCAACTTATTTCTAGCTGATTTAATGAACCTGAATGACAAGTAGGACGAATGCTGAGACATGCGATAACGAAGTGTTGATTGGTTTCCATGAAAAACCAACTGCTTGGCTGACAGCCTTGAATTAGATGATTGGAAATAAATTTTCTTATACGCAACATAACCTGCTGTTAGAATGTTATATATGTTTAATGCAAATATTATAAATTTTTATGATTTTTTAATAAAATATTGAAAATATTTTATCAACAACGTAAGTTCTATGCAATTACTTTATAACAAATTGAGAAGTCCTACTAAATAAAAAATCGGGATTCCAACGGGAATCGAACATGCTTCAAATTTTCATCAACAAAGAAACCACTTTTCAGCCAAAGTATGCCTCTATGGAGCCATCGATATTGGCTGAAAAGTGGTTTAAATGATGGATAAAAAGGGATACCGGTTCGACGACTGTCAGAGTCACAATACTTCTTTAGTAAGACTTCTCAATTTTGACCACTTGTTATTAATTTCACTGTTTACAAAAATGGATAGTAACTCAAACCCGTGTATCCACTAAAATATAATTTATAGTAATAATAATTATATATATGTACGTGTGTGTGTGTGTGTGTGTGTGTGTGTGTGTGTGTGTGTGTGTGTGTGTGTGTGTGTTCTTTGTATTCTTTGATACTCAAAATTTACTTGTTTATAAAAACAAAATAATTATGTCTGGCTAATAATTTCCTTAACTACATGCATATACTTATATGTAAGTAGGAATGCATTCAAAGTGAAACGCATGTAAACTTACTAAAGTATTCCCAGTTGATAGATAAATAAATAAGGATGACTTGAAGGTGGAATACAATTAAGACTTGGAAAATACATATGCTTGACTTGGAAAATGACAAACTTTACATGTTTCTTTCACACTGCAGAGACGCAAACCAAATTATACTAATTGGGCCATTTCGTTACTTCATTATTAATGATGAGAGAATGAGGTCTTGCTTGCTTGGCTCTGGAAACGTCAATATTTTAAGAGTGATGAGTTGTAGGGTTTTTGGTGGTGGTGGTGGTGTCATCTAAGTAAAGAATTCACACAGCGACCTGGTGTAAGACAAAGAATGAATATGGAGAAGGTTTTATAATAAGCGATATTTTGTCTCTCTATAGCAACAATGCACCACACACGCACACACACACACATACAAAAACACATAGACACACACTAAAACACGCTAACACATGTACCTCGATGTTTGTGTGTGCGTGAGTCTACACCTTGGTGAATGAGTGTGTTTGTACATATACTATCTGGTATAATAATTATGATTGTTGAAATGAAATGGAGAATATACAGACTTTCTCTCGCACACACAGTCATTTAGATTATTTAACATTTTCTATATTTATGGAGGAAGAAAGCTCAATATTGTGGATACATCCTCTCGACACATTGTCTGATGATCACCTAAGACATGAAACTAACAGTCACTCACTCTGCAGTGTAGATTTCTTGTATACATTGATTTGAATAACAGAATATTCCATCTATATTGTCTTTTTTGTAGTCTACAAATTTAGTTACATTCATCTATTTATCTTTTATATCGTCTACTGTCTATTTAACAACATTGCAGTAGCTTATTTCTTTCTGGAAATTATCGTTGGTTGAATATTGTATTCCAATTTTATATGCACCTTTTTTAATGAAGGAAAATATATTTTCAGTTAGATTAATAGCCGGAGAGTTTTAGTTAAATTTGTGTCTTTGAAATATCTTTTTATGCAGGTCGCCCAATATGAGATTTGGGGCTGGATCTGAGTATGTTTCCATTTGCCACACAACATTCTTAAAATACTTTCATATTGGTCAATTCATTTCTTCTTTGAATATTGCATTCAAGTTTACTCAAATATCCTTTTGGGACAATCTTAAAGCCAGTTTTTTCTTGTCTCTATCTCCGCATTGTTCTGAATTTATTCTGCTTTATTTTTCCGTGATCTCTTAAATATTTTTTTATTTCTTCAAATGTTTCGAAATTTACATAATTGTTTTCCCATCCTTCAATAATGTTAAAATATAGTATTTTTCTTTTGAGGGTATGATATTATGACGATCAATAGCAATGTTTATTAACGTGAATTAAAAAAAAATCCGTAGCATTGTATAATAAAATAATTTATTGCAAGTATTTCTAGTCTAAAGAGGTATTATAATTGAATTTAAAAGATAAATATATAAATATACTGAAGATTTGTTATAAGATTTGCATTGCATAATAAAATCTAAACAGGACGAAACAAAATAAATATTTTTCATCAACACTTTATTACGGAATTACAAAATAAACAAAGCTGTTAATATCAAAACAAAATCCATCATATTCTGTTGTTTCTATCCAGGTTTATGTATATTTCCAACCGTTTTACAATAATATTGTATATATCCATTAAACAATGCGTTTGCCTTTCTCAGATCGCATAATGAATCTTTCCGGATATTTTCCAATATTCAAAACCTTAATATGGAATCTTTCAACAATCCTACATATTCCGGAATTATTAGACTATGGGTGGTCGCTGTCTAGCAGAATTTTCGTTTTACCCCATCATGATTACAAACAAATGGTCATTTATTTCGGGCTTTTAGTTCAAGGGCAAAATCACCACTTTTTAAAAAGTATAAACCATTTTTGAGAAGTGCAGTCAGATATTGTTTATTTACTTCAGCTACACGAATACTGAAGGTAGATTAACACCGTTTGCAGCTTGGATTAAAATAATGACTTACCAATCGGAATATCTTTATCCGCCATTATATCATCTGATACAGAATATGAAACTGTGAATTGTACTGATAACGATATGTGTAATAATATTAATAATATAATAGTTCATATATATAGCTTGATCGCGCCAGTTTCTATGCTGCTTTTACAGTGTAAGCATGGCCGCTACGCTAGCAGTGTACTCCAAGTGACACGATTTCTCCTGTCGAAATTTTTGTCAGGGACTGAAATTCATCGGAGGCATTTAACACAATACGGCGACGGTGTACTACCGCGTAGATGTGGACATGAGTGGATGTTTAAAAATGTCTGGAGAAGCATGTCGCATGGAGAAGGAGCCGGATGTTCGTTAAGCTCGACTGCTGACGAGAAAATTCAGGAAGCTGGAGAAATGATAATGGCGAACCGGTGAGTTATTATCGAAGAAAATTTTGTTGTATGAAAATACACGTCAACATACAGCCGGCCAGACCGTCGAAAGCATTATCCAATTGGGTTTTGAGGTTCTGGAACACCCTGCCTACATTCCAGATCTCGCGTCTTCGGACTATCATCTCGTTGACTGACTCAAAGATGTGTTACATAGTCGTCGATTTCCTACGGATAAAGTGCAAGTATTAGTGCATAAATGGCTGCACAACCAATAGAAAACCTTCTTCTTGGAGGGTATACGCAAGTTTGTGGACCTCTGAACCAAGTGCATCGAAAAGGAAGGAGAGTATGTAGAAAAATGACGTGTTTTATGTAATTAAATTGAAAAAAAAAAACAAAGTGCGGATAATTTTTAAAAAACTTTTCCTCGTATATTTTTCACCTATTGGGTGCCTCACCTTGTCCGCTGGGGCTGCAGAAGGTTTACACTCCACGCCAGTGAAGCCACCTATTTGCCGTGTGTGGTGATTTGTCATGCCTGAGAATGAGATCCAGGGAGCTAAGAAACAATCCACTTTGCTTTTTATCTAGGTTAGATGGGCAGTCGACAATGTCCAATCCTGTCAACCAGCTGGTCATCGCAGTCCTTGTCAAACACCTATCACACAAACCTTAACTAGAACCAAGAAAAATTGAAATCACTACATAAAACGCATAAACTGATTTAGAAAGCAATGGCTCTAGGGTTAATCATGTTGAACATGAAAGGTCCTGACATAACTGTCATACTCTCAGGGTTCATCGATACTGAGGTTGATGATCCCTGGGATAAATTTTGCTGAGGGCCTTTTTCAAACAAGAGTGCCATGTATCTCCGGGAGATGAGGTAAATAGTTCCCCATCCAACACTCTCCCAGATGGGTCTCCGATGCGAGTAGGTTAAACGGCTTACGATGAATACACAATTCCCATGCAATCATATGAAATGCAAAAGAGACATCACGAAAGCCCGAAAACATAGAGCGAAAAAGACCAAAAAAATTTCCAACATTCATTGTGTTGGAATCCACTGAAAATAATCCGATCACAAAATTGTGACCATTCTTAATAGAAAAGATATTATCAAACATCTTACTCCATAAAACGCTAAAAGAAATATAGAAAAATAAGTCCCTTCTAGTTGAAGTGAGAAATAGAATGTCGCAGAAACCATTCTGGGGATAAGGCAATTCTGCGACATTAAAATGAAAGCCTACCCACACCAATTCCTAAACTTCTCTAAAGGAGTAATTAACACTTCAGAAGGATTGAAAAACAAGAATTTCATAAAACAAATTATGAAATGAAAAAATAGACACCAAATATAAAAGACATAGACACACCACTAACACCTACATCATAACATTCATAAGATCTTATTTTACTTTTTAAAAGCACACTGACTCGTTCAGATTTCTCGAATTAATGGATATTGTTTTTTAATCCGACATATATTTATTACTTGAAATATATATATTTGTGTGTTTGTGCTCTGTGCGCGCGTGCGTGCGTGTGTGTGTTTGTATGTATGTAATTTCACGTGGTTGACGTGAAATGAATCATAAGTGTTGATACGCCGTTAAAAAATCTTCTGTAACCTTACCTGTTGGATGCATGGAATGTTTAAGGATGAAGACTAAAAAATGAAACGGGAGCTGGCAATGGCAAAACATGAAGGCCGTTTGGGTCCTGATTATTTAATGGTTAAAGTAAAGCTGATAAATTTTAATGGGAATTTAATTGGCTGAAATTCAAAGTGAAAATCTATTGAAATAAAGGTTAGTTTGGGAATGAATATATCTCCTATTTCTTCTTATACAATTGTGGATCGTTGTTTCGATGATATATCGGGAATCTACTTGACAATTATAAGAGATCGCTTTCATAATACTTGAGGGTCGATATTCTTGAGAATCATAACGAGTAGGCCAAATTCTGGTTGCACCGCTTTATCTAATACAATATGATTGTTTGGGCGAATAAGAGATAATAAATCCCAATTTACCTCATTATTATTAACTATTTTACCCCCAGTGCCACAGTTTGAACTTAAAGCTTGAAATTGACATTATCAGCCTGAATCAATGTAATGGCATTGAATGCACTTGAACGGAAAATGAACATCTCACTTTATTTTACCTCAGATGGTTACTGTACCCCTCGATTTCGTTTGGCGATTCAAATGCTCTGCTAGGCCAACCTCACATTGCCGACATCGCAATTAGATATTTTGTGAGTTTACACGACAAAGAAAGCGATCAAGTGGGAGTATCTTTTAAGTGTAACATGACATAGGCACACGCAAAAAAACACAAACTGCTAGTTTCCAATATCTATCCACAAGTAATTCTCCTTCTCACTCACTCACTCACTCACTCAATCTTTCTTTCTCTCTCTCACACATACATTCACTCACTCACTAATTCGTCATATAGATTTGTATATATCGGTTAACATTATTTAATTCATGCATAGATTTGCAGTTGCCGAAATTGGAACGTACACTGGAATAGCAAAAAATGCCTTTCAAAAATTAAGCAAATATTAAGAAACAGGAAAATTTCGTTATAAACATAGTGCTAAGTTCCATTTGTGCATGATTATATGTTTTATACATCTATATAGTGCTTCATCTTTTCATCATCATGCTGTAAATTTAAATTAATTTATGTGTTATAGGCATGTTTTATATTTTTTAAATTAGTATCTATGTAAAAAGAATCTTGGTTTTCTTTTGCGAGCTAAATTAATATGTATGAATATGCGCACACCCGTGTGTTTGTGCGGATATATGCGTGTGATCTGACCTCAGTATGCTTCGAAATGAACCAATCAATGTCTATATATTAATTTCCGTGTAAGGCGACGAGTGTTCTTAATAACGGGTGAGAAGAGTTGAGAACTGTCAGGGGAAAAGAAACCGTCTTGTAGAATCTAAAAATGCCACCGTCTTCCATTATAATAATTTCTACATCTATTTTTCTCTGATTAGGAGGAATGGAAGAGACAGTATGCTGGTCCCACAGCGTTGAGCAGTGCTTCGCTTACACGCGACTGTTCGTTTCTGTGGAGATATCAACAAGAGACACTTTGGTGTCAAGACAGCGCCAGAAATGGCTCCTTTCCTTCTTTCATCTTTTTATCCCAACACCAAACCAGTCCTATTCCCCTACCGTCCGGAGACACAACTCACCCTGATTTTGCATCTTGCTCTCATTTTCTTCTCCTGCACCTTGATCTCTCTTATCCTAGCTGTCATTTTTGCTGTCATCGCTTGTTAACTTGAATTTTGTCGTTGTCAAGCCTGTCACGAAAAATACACGAACGCCAATGGTCGTCGCCCGTTCGCATATCCATCGGTTCACCATCAACTCCTCTCTGTAAGCCACGTGATGTCGTTTGGTGCATAAACCTATTATTTTCTTCTTTCATGCTTAAAGGGAACAAACAGGTAGACAAGTGTTTCCTTAAAAAAGGGAAAGGCGAAAGCCCAAACAAATAAAAATGGTTTGAATTTGTTGGTGGACGAGGGCGAAAAAAATATCTGGCAAAAGGACAGAAAATCGAAATTCAAAATGAGAACGTCAAAAGAGTGAAAAGGGAACGTTCTTTAATGGTTTGTTTTTTAGATAAATTCTTATACTTATTATGAGAGGTTGCCTTTACTTAAATAATTATTGTCAACAGAAAATATCTAATAACAACTTAAAACGGAAGAAACAAGGAAAGACTTAACTGACATGATGGAAAGTTTTAATTGTACAAAAAATAATAGCAATGTCTCTGTAAGATGTTACGCGAACAATTAATTATTTTTCTCTCTACTTTCAACTGCTTTCCTATGAGCTTGGTCGTAATATAACGGATAGATACAATGTCCTTTACAAGAAGAATTGAAGCAAGCAAACAGAAAAATGTCGAACAAAGCTGTTATGGTAAAGTTTTTTTTTAAATTGTTAACAGACTACGAAGTTATAATCAGGTGCACCGTAAAGGATCTTGTGTTATTTTCCGATATTCTTCATCATCAATACATCCAATAAGTACACAACCTAAATCAGAAAACTCATTTATTTTACTTACCAAATAATTTCTAGAAGAATAGGTTCCGTAAATCAATGCATTTAAATCAGTGATCAATATTAATATTTTTTTCAAATTTTATTTCTGTTCACACCAAATTAACATACTAAATAGCAAAATAACACTCGTAATAAACTAAATGTTTATATTAACGCGCAAATCATTTGAAATGATTGTTCTCTTCTGGGCCCGGTATCGATCTGTTTTTAGAGGAATATTTTAATATGGTATATAACAAAAACAATGAGGGAAATTAAAAAAAAACAATTGGGAAATTTTCATTGGTGAATTTATACTGGAGGTAATATCAGACTGTTTATGTGATTATTGCTGGCTTTGTTATGATTTTTGTGTAAGTGTTTGGATTTGTTCAGATGTGGGTGTTGCTTTTTCATTGGAATTGGTCTCAGTGAAGAAATTTCGTAGTTATCTTTTGTGGTTCACCTCTGGATTTTCTGCAAAGAAAATGTAAGATGACGTCTTTTTTTTTCTTTTGAAAACTACATAGTAAGCCTGGAGAAACATAGAAAATCTCTAATTGGGAGAGATACAATGCAATCAAGCTGGAGAGAAATAAAGTAAAAAAAAGAAACATACTAAACAGAAAACTAGATAACCTTATATCTGATGGAAACAATGGATAACCTAGGCGATAACTACTCAGTAGGCCTAGCATAGAAATAAATACGATGTGGAGGACTTAAGGATACGCAGACTCCTAAAAAGTGTCGGTGATAATATTAACAATGAGGACATTAATCTGAATGAAATAATTACTCATCCTAAAAATTCAAAAGGAAGCGGCATAAACATATCTGCTTTGAAAACTGATGGAAGAGAGAGTTGATGAAAAATTCTCATGCCCGACCTCGGAGATCTAGTGTTTAGTGTGACAAAATGGAATTAAATTGTAATTAATTCTGCAACAAGTGAATATTTTTTCCTTTCATTTGGTTGGTTGGGGAGGGAGATTCCACCTTGTACCGTAAGTTAATAGTTTTAAGAATGTTAGATATCATAGTTCAATTGTCTGTCAGTGAATAGCATTAACATGTGTACTGCGTATTTTAACTTGCATAATCAATGGATGTAAGTTTTATGAATGTCCAGATTAATTTTATGGGTTATTATATTTTAGCAATGAGAGAACAAAGTTCTATGAAATCAGAAACAATACATTATTTGAAATCAAACGTACATGCATGTTAACTAGTCATCCATACGATAATATGAAACGTTATAAGTATCGGCTGAATATTCTTCAGGGGTTTTTTAATATAAGACCAAATAAACAGTTACATTCTTTTTTGAAGAAGTTCCGATTCCCTCTAACCTCGTTTTCAGTTCAGCTTCTCAACTATCACCGCTGTATATTGTTCGCCTTGTTTATCTTTCTAAATAATCCATTCTGATGGCTGCAGCCATTAACACACTGACCAAAACCAAGAGGCTTGGCCTTATCCCAAAAGCCTTGTGGGCCACTGGCACATCCAGAAAGCAAAAGCTAACTAATAATATTCATAATTACAAAATGATTATCTGACCTCATTCTTTCTTTTCCTGCGTACGTACATATGTATGTACGATAAACAATATAAATATATTTTCAGCGCACACACGCGCGCACACAGACACCCTCCCCATATATATATATATATATATATATATATATATATATATATATATATATATATATATATATATATATATATATATACACATATATCTATATATATACATATATCTATATATATATATCTATATCTATATATATATATATATATATATATATATATATATATATATATATATATATATATATATATATATATATATATATATATATATATATTGTGTTCGTGCGTGCGTGTGATATAGCTAACTTTATTTGCCCCTAGCATACTTCAGTCAAAGTATTCGGTAACTAAGAATGATGAACGAACAAATGCAGAAAAGGGCATTTCGCTGATGCATCAGATTAAGGAGACAGGATATAAAACAGAGGGGGATATGAAGATGAGACGAGAAAGATTAAGAGACGACCAGAAAGTGAGGCATCTTTGCGCAAATCTGAGATTTGACAGCTAATATATTGGACTGTCGAAGGGAAAATAATGTTTTATAATACGCTACTTAGGTCATTATTTTCGTTCTGACAATAATACTGTATTATTGTTTCATGGACACACGCACAAATATATACACAGGCATATATATATATATATATATATATATATATATATATATATATATATATTCGTGTGCTATAAAACTTGTGTATATTTGTGGGAGTGTATATGTTTGCATACACAAATATATGTATATATATATGTATATATACTTGACATTATATTCTGACGTATTTACAACAATGTAAGCTAGGTCTATATTATAATGAACATTTTCTCAAACGGCGAAATGAAATTTTTAAAAAATTACTGAAACGTACCTACACAGTACTGTCTCTGGTGGTAAATTACTATAGATTTTCTTTCTACAAATGATGATAGGAACCTGTTGAAAGAGTCATGCAATAAAAATAATTCTTAGAAAACATTTCGAATTTCATTCAATTTTTTTATATCATTCGATTATGAACTAGTGCGTGGTTATCATATCATCTAAAATTTTTAATGAATAATTGTTCATTTTCCGACGGTATTTTTACAGATTGTGAGGATTGTTTACAAGCTGTTGAGAATTAGAGAATTCTATCTTCAATGAATTGTCTTTATTTGTTGTTACGTCTTGGCTAAAAGTATTGAATAAATCTCTTCTAAAATAGTATATATAAACTGAAGTGCTTAAAATTTCATACAAATAAAACAAAACATATGTAGCACGTTCTTTTTCCTGAAGAATAATTGTGGAATTTATCCAGGCACGTTTAAAATCTGTTTATAAGTAAATTGGCTTTACTGATTATTATATCACGGAATTTATTAAGATTTGTTGCAATATCAATATGTTCAGCAATAGTTGAATTAAATTGATTCAGCATGGATTGAAGGGGTGACATAGCTTAAAATCCCGTGCTATAATATGGGTCAATAGAAGTACCTAGAATTAATGCAAATATTCCTGAATCGTGTTTCCCGTTACCCACGCACGGTTGCTGAAATAAATACAAAGAGGAAACAAAGCAAATGGCCTGCAACAAAACTCGTATTTGTCAGAGTTGTGAAAATAATTTGCCACGATATTTCTTGCTATATCCAACATAACACAACATTCCTGAACCAATCACCAGGTTTCGCAACATCTTGCTGACAGCCTAGATTCGTATCCACATGATATGTTCTCAACACACGAACTGCACCGTCCTAGAAAATGAACATTCATTTCGTTTGACTAGGCGATATAGTACCTGTCCTTCATTGTTCAATGACAATTTTAACTGGTCAAATGGATGAGCACGTCCTGATGCAGTGGTTTCAATAAAGTATAATTGTTAACAATTATGAAATCGATGGATTACATTTTATACTATATAATAAGTTATCTGATAAAGCGAGATACGCCAACTCTTAATTGTTTAGTCGTTATCCTTCTAGTCAGTTAGTGGTAGTTGTGTTCTTGGAAAACCTACAATATAGTGTGCCACATATTTCTGGCTTAACAATTATCGTTCTGTTTAAACCTCCACTATCAATATATCTATTAGGCCAAACATATATAGCGTGGGTAAATACACTCTACAAGTATGGAGGCGAAAACCATCCATATAATAAAACTATATAAAAATATATTTACTATAATAGATAGGATGTGACAGTCCAATGTATATGAATATTGTCTGAATGTTCGTGATCTAGTGACTCAAATCGTATTGCATATAAACATATCTGAGCATGTTATTTTTATTCAGTTTCTAATTAATTTTAAACTAAGCTCTTTTGAAACATTCGTCACTGACCTAACTCAGTTTTAAAATATATCTAAATACACAGTTTCCATTCTTTTATGTTTAACCTGGTAATTCTTGATTTTATGATAAAGACTTCAATATCTAAAGCATTTCTTATAAAGATAACGTATATTTTGTACCTATTCTCGATTGGTGTTTGATGTACACCCAGTTAAATATCCGTGAGCAACTCGTTTGAGGAACATTTTCATTGATATCAGTACTAATGACACTGTAGGCTGACAAAAAACAACACATACAAATACACATATTCATTGACATTTTCCATAGCATGTATTTCTTGAAATCGGAACTGAATGTTAAACCTAACGTTTTGAATTCTCAACTTAGTTCATAAAATGAAAATATGCGAATATTTCATTTGTGCATGGTTTATGATTGCATAGTTATCTGGAACAAACAAATTGTATAAGTAGTAAACAAATTAAGTTCTTAATATTAATCAGAATGAATCACAAAACCCGTATCTAGTACTTAAAATAAGTCATAAAGTAATCGTGAGTTGAATTTCGAAACATGAACTGCATATCTCATTTGAACATACATTATCGTCGATGGATTGGTAAAAAAGATTAATTACATTTCCTTATTTATCTTATTAATATAAAAACCTACATTTTAACAGTGTTGTATTTTATATTTAAGTGGGTTTAACTGCAGTAGCTTTGAATGTGTGGTTACGTTACTCTTCGTTGAATACTTACTATACTTGTCTGTAACCAGCGCTTCTCTCCTTGCAGAATCATGGAGATAAAGCTAAAAGAGAAAAATAGAAAAAATGACAAATTAAGATAAAAACCTGTAAGAACTGTTGTGCTACAAATAAACTTATATATATATATATATATATATATATATATATATATATATATATATATATATATATATATATATATATATATATATATATATTCTGCACAGAATGATACTATCTTTTTTGATCGGCTTTTCTGACACGTTTGAAACTAAATATTATTCAGATCAGCAGCATCAAAGCTGACCGGTCTATTCCCAGCTCATACCATTGTTTGGATTCAGTTTTGCTTCCGAATCACGAGAAGTGACCCTAGTGTAATTGATGGAGTGGATAGCCAGCAAGAGCTGTTCCAGCCCCCAACTCATTGGTATTGGCTCGACATTCGCACAGGTTAATAGAGATCACGGATACAAGCCTGAGTTTGGTGTTAATTTTAACTGATAACCTTCTACAACCAACCGTTCTCTCCTCTGAAACTATCATCAGATCATTAACTTTAACACAAGCTTAATATGTTCATATAAAATTTGTACCCTTTGAAACCTCTTGGCACGATCTGTAATTGTCTTAATAAGAAGGGAACGTCGGGAATACGAGTCCGGTATTAGACAAGGAAGCACTGGACACTACCATTAGACACGTTTCGTCTGAGATAAGACCATCAGCAGGATTTCACATGCTGACTTTAAACGAGACAAGTGATGACGATAACGGGAGATATCAACATCGGAAAGTAATTGACAGTTAATATAACAGACCACTGCTTATTTTCGAATGTATAGATCGATCAATGTAACGTGTAAGAGACATTGATTTGAATTTATCAAATATACTATTGCAAATCTTAGACATTGTTTTTTTTTTTTACTGTTGTATAGTTATCATGTATTTTATATGGCAGATTTATACACGAGTTATAGTAACTCTTTACGTGCTTAAATTCTTTTTGACTGATCAATATTTTTAAAAAATCATTTTCATTCAAGCATGTAGCAGATTAAAATAATTCATAATTTATAAATCTCATACTTCAGGTATTTTTCTTAACATTATGCATGAATTATTTCGTTATTTTCATCATTGTATGTAAATACATAGCTGAACAGTGTTTTACCTTTATAACATATGTATAATCAAACTGTGTTTTATTTCAAGTAGCAAGTGAAATTCATATGGATTTTAGGAATTGCTGCTATTATCTGAATATTAACTATGTTAAAAAACAAACTAATTTCGCTAGTATGTAGGCTTTAACTCAGTTGGCTCTTCATAACATTTTCGTTGCGATTTTATTAAGTTCAATCAGGAACCAAGGAATATTATTCAAAATATTAATTTATTTCCGAACCGAGTTCAGTTTTTATTTTGTAGGCATACTTTAATTTTTGATGAAATGGGTCAACTCCGTTAAATTATAGAAATAAGTTTAAGCCAGTATGTATGAAATTGTCTAAAGAATTAAATTTTTTAATGTCATGTCTCTTCAGGACATGTGAAATCTTAGATCTTTAATGAACCTACTTCGTTATTTTCTGTGAATTAGCATGGTTTCTTTCTTACTAGTGGGATAAGTTCCATCTTTGCTTGATACTCCATTATTATAATCATGTGACAGATAGTACTTTATAAATAATATGTTCGCCCGTTTCACGTTCGGTCATCACTTTTTACCACCGCATTATTTTTCTATTTTGGAATCATTTTTATGAAAAAGCGTTTAATAAAGTTCGTCACAGATAACTGTTTGAACTGCTAGATAGGCTTGATTTATTAGGGATGAATATTAGAATAATCCAGAACTTATACTGGCAGCAAACCGCCTGCTTCGGGATAGAAAATAAATTCGGTATATATACAAAAACAAAAAAGGGGCGAATTGACTTCTTCAATCTTTACATGAATGCAAGCTTGAGCGAATTAGAAATCCTAGCAGGATTAATTATTGGCGACCACAATCTCAGCACCATAAGAACTGCAGATGACATAGTGTTGATAGCTGACACAGAAAGGAAACTACAGGGACTCCTAAAGAAAAGAGTAATGGAAACTGAGAATAAAGGAGTAAACATCAAGCGTAAGAAAACAGTGTATGGTTATTTGCAAATGAAACAACACATGATTTCTTAAATCAAGCAAATACACATTTTTAAATATCTAGGAAACGATATAATAGAGGACGTAAATGCGATACCGAAATCTGAAGGAGCATTAAGATAGCGAAAGATGCCTTTCTAAACCTAAGCAAAGTATTAACATGTGAAATTCATAAAAAAAACAAATAAGGTTATTGAACTGTTATGCAATAACAGACTTCCTATATAGCAATGAATGTTGTACGATCTCCTCACAGATGAAGAAGAGACTTGAAGCAATATAAATATGGTTGCTGGGAATACCATGGTCTTAACACATGAACAACGACGGTGTTTTACAGAAAATCGAAGCACAAATGACGCTCATAAGATTGTTGAAATTTCTAGTGCACATAATAAGGAAACAGGTTTGAAAATTTTAACACACATAGGAAATAATTTAAGATGGACAGAGAAAAGCAGTACATAACCTACCTAAGGAGATTTTGTAAATGGTTAGCAGAAAAGGGATTAGGCAATATAGCAAAAAGACAAAATTACTAAGTGCTACGAAGGCAGGGCATTGTTGAGAGCCATAATGATCCGCGTCATAAAGAGGAACGGCACATAAAAGCTATTTTTATTACATTCAATTAAATGTTTATATAGATTAAACATTGAAAAGGACGTGTTTTAGAGAGTATGGGCGTTTTGGTACAACTTAGATTTGGCGAAAATGAACGACGTTAGTTGTACATATAAATCGTTTTTCAATGTATACAGATTGAGATCTAGCAAGGTGACAATAAGCTGAGGATTCGCACTTCAAAAAATGTACTATTATACAAAATTCAGCTCTTCATAAATATTGTTCCATCAGAAGGAAGTCGTATCATAGAAGTTTCGCTGCAGTATCAGATATATATAAAATCGTGGATCCTTTTCAAATGCTCCTTATTTTTTGCCATGGCAAAAATCAAATTCAGAAATGTTCTTATGTTCTTCTTCTATGGTAAAAATAAACAGACATATTTGCCTTTAAAATACCCTACGGTCCTTAGAGGTTATTATTTTTATTATAATTATAAATTATCGAAATTAAATAGACCTATGTCAAAATACAAACTTCCGTATATATATGTCCGTGTTATTTTAATCAAAAGGACAGTTGAGTACTCATTCCTTTATGCTTTTGCGGGACACACGCTGTTAGATAACCATTTTATTTTCAATTAAATTATTTGTTTAATTTAAATATTAATTTTTGTTTTAAAAAGTAAATAGCGAGTAGAACTGACATAAAAATTGTGAATAAAATATATTTTGGAATTGCAAACATTAATGACTCTTTTCTGATTGCATTCTTTTGGTCATTCTAACTACGAGAAAGAGTTTAAATTTTAAAAGTTTTAACCTGAAGTTATACGATATTTTTAGGCGTGTATTAATCAACATCATGGATGTGATGGTAATGTTATGGTTATAAGTACAGGGAACGAGTAGAGTTTAAATTCCAGACGAGTCTTTTGCAATCATTTCGCCCACATGCACTTTATAAAGGGACGCAACTCTCAGTAACACATCAGGCGGAGATCGAAAAATCTGTTACCGGTAAAGAAAAGTCTAGTCAGCCACCTAATCTATCAAAGTTCACGCAGGAGCAGGTGATTTCTGTGTGATTTTGGAACACTGCAAACATGCAAAACTTGGTATCGTCTTTATGCAAGAGGTGTGTCAATTTGGTAGTGGCACCATAGTACATTGCAGATAACATTTCTTATGGTTTGGCCTAAAGGAGAAAGACATAGAATTGGAATTACAATATTCAAATCATTAGATATTGTAATCGACAGTATCTTATACAGGTCAGAAAGAATGATGCTTGCCGACATAGCTGTGTGTAGTTGTAAAATATGAGTGATATCAGTTTATGTTCCAACTCAAAAAATGTTTTTTCCGAAAAAAGATTTACATGTGATTAACTAAATTTTCTGTACTATAGGAAAATAAAAAAAAATACTTAATGATTCTTTTAAAGCTACATCTAGTATTTGAACGCCTCTACTCCTTTGATGGTAAGAAGGTGTTATTCTTTGAAACAGAAGCTCGAAAGAACAATGGAAAACTCACGTTAAATTTTTCAAGAGGTTCGATTACCCCATTTAGCACAGGATAACATGGCAGACCCCAATCATCATGCAACACATTCTCCGCCTATAGCAGAATGTGCACTCATATGATTAACCCCAGAGGTAACGATCTATTTAAATATCAAAGATCAAGATATCTTCACTTATTTTTTTTCTTCATTGGGTTCCACTATTATTTTTTTTCAGCAACTCTCCTTTCAATGCACATTTTTCATAGACACTTTTTTTGCTTAGTTTGATATGATCTGTGAAAATAGGACTTAAGGGTTACTCCTTATTATAGGGACGATTGGGGCAGATAATTTTTGTCTATAATTGTTTCTATCCTTATGCGACAGTTGGTTCTAAAAATATTTACTTCAAGATCTGAAAACTTTTATGCAAATCAATTTGTGACAGAAGTTAGAGTATACAACTCCTACTTTTAATCTGATAAAATACGTCGTTTAACAGAAGAGACAACACCATTTTTATCTATGATAATCTAGAATCCAAACACTTTTACAGAAGTAAACGTATCTTCGTCAGTCGAATTACGTGAGGCAATTCCAAGAATATCTAGGCGGAAGAAGAAACTCCAGTGGAACTTCAATCCTGATTTGAATAGATTGATACAAGTAAAACAGAGGCGGAAGGAAAATGAAATAATACTAAATAATGAGCAAAAAATAGAAAAAAGAAAAGAAAGTAATGAAATGAGAAAACAATTTTTCTGGAAAATTGGAAACCAAATCGCAGAGACGATGTGTTGATATATGGAGAAAAGCAAAAAATCAGAATAACGTTATACAATCGATACCAACACAGCAGAAATGTCCTGGTTTCAAAAACACTTTCAGTCACATTTCTACTATAACCGCACTAAGCTGAAGATGCCCACGGAAATAAAAAATTACGGCAATTCACAGTCAGTCGTTCTCAAAACGTAAATAGCAAACATTTTGATGAGGAACATATCAGTTATGAAAGTTAACGAATAATAAAATATCACTTGATACTGAAGCTGAAATTTTGAAAATAGCATACTTTCTCGAATTGAAAAATGCGTTCCTCAATTTCATGAAGGAAATCTAAAAGCAGAAACGCATCTCCAAATAAGGACATATTGCGCATTAACGTACCATGGAAAAAATGTAGTTTTCAAGTTTCCACATATACAAATGTACCTAATTTGGATCCAAGTGTAATGAAAGTAATGACGAATATTTTGTTAACCAGGCTGTAACCTTTCTATTAACGTCAACTTCTTGCAACTCAATTTTGTTTTCCTTCTGATAAAGCATGTAATGAGGGTGTATATGTCTTCAAGAAGCGGCAGGAAATTGCACAACTCCCAGATAATTGTCTACCTGCTAGTTCGACCTAAGAGCAAAATATGATCATATCACAATAGATTTCCTCTTGTCATGCATTAGAAAATGAGAGCCTCTAATCTTTCATCTTTTTCTAGCCTACCACGCTCGTATACAAGCACCGGTATAAAGAATGCGCTTAATATCACATCCCAAATGAATCTTCTGATAGAAAACAGTCCTGTAGCTTTCTATACTGAGGTCAGTGAGGAGATGTTGCTATGCCGATAGCATCAGTATTCATAGTTGTGATATGGATGAACTTGAACAAAAAATCAACATTCTCTAACAATTGTTTCAGAAAATAAGACTTGAGATAAGCATTTCTAAAACAGAATTTATGATCTGGAACTGTTACTTGTTCTTTTGAAAAACAGATTCCGAGAATTTCGTTATAGTGATGTCATTCTAAGATTAAAATATTTACTGGCTGTATGTTAATTGTTAGACGACAGAAGATTTATATGGGGGTGGATGAAATAAAAAATAAAAACACGATTGATATTTGAAAAAATTTTAATAAAATTTAACCGTTAAAAAATTAAAGAAAAATAGCAATATTTTCATAATCATTAAATATATAAATAACCAGTCTATTTTCTGAATAGATATGTAATTCTCTTGGCTTAATTACTCAGATTGCAAGAACTAATACGATAATACATAATTTTTTCAAATTCATATAAAATAAATATACTTTAGATAGTGGTTTATAAAAGTGAAATTTTCAAAATTCGACTTGCTAATTTTCTTTTTTTTAATATCAGGAACGATAACAAAAAGAAAAGATGCTTCAGAATGGTTAATTTTTAAAAGAAAAAGAGCTTAAAAGAGATTTGAAAAATGAATCAAATATCCAAACGATATTGTAATGAAAATTATGGAGTTTAAACTCTGGAGATCAAAGCGAATAATAACTCCATCAAAGTTTAAATGCAACTCAAACTAGAAACCACCAAAAGATGAATCGGAAATGCTATTGGGAATAAGGCAGGCGCGTTATTCAGAATTCAAATAAAAAGAGCCAGGCTAGTCGAAGGCAACATCTTTTTTTCATTTAACGAAAAAATTAAATATTTCACTTTTCAGGATTTTAATCTTCTGTTTAATAAAATGTTTTATATTCTCAGAGGCAATAATAACAGGTTCACTTTGTCAGATGATTTGTTTAGTGCCAATGGTGGTACACAGTCATTGATCACTTGGGCATTAGTACAGCTAAAACAAAACCCACTGAGATCAGCTGCCTTAAACATGACACTTCTGATGTTTTAATTATTCATTATTATTTTATTAACATTTGTCATACATTATCAGTCAAATTCAAGCCTTTTAAAATTCATTTCTCTAAATGTTTCTCTTCCTTATATGTTTTATCTAATAAGAAGTATCCCTTGACTGGAAAATGTAGAAGAAAAAGACTGGCACAAATATAACTGAATTGTATCCTAATTACCTTGTTCCTAATCGAGGAATTACAGATATCTACGCCGCAGACTTTTAGGAAATCTTGCCCGATTAAGAAAGGACAAACAAAAGAATAAAAATGTTTACAGGAAACCCAAAAAATATTTTCTAGCTTTTAATTCTAAAATCATATGTCATTTATATCGAAAAAATCTGTTTCAACAAATTCTTTAATAATTAATCATATAAAATCCATCAAAAAGTTCATAAATTTCGACTACTTGATCATCACGTAAAAATGCATGAAACTTTTAGTTGTGGTTAGCCACTGTTCACCGGGATTTTATTTAGAAATATTACGGTTCTGCCATTTAATATATATATATATATATATATATATATATATATAAATATATATATATATATATATATATATATATATATATATATATATATATATATATATATATATATATATGTATATACACATATACATATATATATATATATATATATATATATATATATATATATATATATATATATATGTATGTATATACACATATACACATATACACACACATATATATATATATATATATAAATATATATATATATATATATATATATGTGTGCGTGTGTGTGTTTGTGTTTGTGTCTGTATGTGTGTGTGTAATGCGAGTAAGTGTGTATGCATGCACTATTCCAGATAAAGTTAAATTTATTCTTCTGAAAATAATTCTTGTAGATATTCTTGATTATTTTAGTAAAGTTATTTATTGAGTTAAAAATATCAACAAATTATAGGCCCTGCCTTTTAGAAGCAGAATTAAATCAACATTTACATGCCTCTAACAATACAAGTTGGAAATGTATGAATTATTCTATCTAATACATCTTCAAAAATTAATCATATTGATTAGACAATTCTTTCTTGCAGAATGCGTTTGATTACGGGAATATAAGTTATCTATTCAGAATTTTCTTCTGGGTATCATATAAAAAATGAAATTTCAAATTACGCTGATCACACATGTGTCAATTTTACTCTGTTAATAATTTCTATCGTATATGGGTTAAGAGTTATGACCGGAATATCAGTAGGTTGGTGCTCTAGAGGACATGATTTTTGTTATTTGAACCAGATCGAAATTTGCTGAAAAGCAACGAAGAAGAATTCAGAGAAAATGTGCAATGCCTTGGGGGCGGTGTCAACCGGAATTGGAGATCTTTCTCTTCGAAAGCAAGGCGACCAATTTATGATTTGAAGGCGAATGATTCGAAACGATGGGTCTCATTGGGTCAGTTCGGAGGGTGACCCCGAGAAAAACGTTCATTATGTCACGAGTAACAACACCTCTATTTACAGCGGATTGACAGCGCCTCAAACCATTTGTTAATGCTTTAGGTGAGAAAGGTTACTGGTCGATTTCTCTGTTAGGAAACCATATTGCTGAACAGAGATGGGGTAGGGCACTGTGATGACGCAAAAGGGGTTCGCTTTACAAAGGAGACCACGAACTTTACTCCTTCATAAGTAAGAGCAATTTGGTAACTGGAGGGAGAGATCGGACAGATCGTCTGTTCACTGCACCAGGCCATAGCAAAATGTATTTCCATTAACACGCGAACATATATTTCTGACTATAGCAGCTTACTACAGGCGGTTTTCTTTTATAACCATTCTACTTTGTTCTTTTGATCTCTCTCCCTCTTTCTACTCTACCTCATCCTCCCCCTCTCTCTTCCCTCCCCCTCTCTCTCTCTCTCTCCCTTCGTAGATATATGTATGCGTTGATACACACGCATAAATACTTAGTTGAATAAGTTATTTCATAATTATAGTAGTAGTACAATTGTTAAAAAAATAATAACATAATCTCTCTCTAACAATCTTTTCTTATTGAATTTTTATATTTTTAATACTATTTTAATAAAAAAATGATTATTTCCTCTGTATTGGGATTAGAAACGGATCAAATGAGTTTTATTAATGACTTAAAAACGTATGCGTTTAAAGATTTTCTTGTCTTCTTTTACTTATTTAACATGTTGATATGGAAAGCCTCATAAAAGTTAAAAATATAACCCTGATAAATTATGGATCGAATAAATGACGATGTTTGTTCAAGGCAATTTAAAAAGATAACAAAGCTATTATCTAATGTTCCATTATAGTATTTGTAAAACTAGCGTAGAATTACAATTTGTATTTCTTGATATATTTTTTCTTATATTATTATTTCTTAAATTTTCCACGGAATTTGAAAATGCTGAGAGTTAATGTAATGTGTAATAGATACAAAAGAATTTTCGAAAAAGTTTCACTTAGAGAATTGCTGTATAAACATCAATTTTTTAGCAATACATTTTGTTAATTTGAAATAAATCGTTTTCAAAATATGATTTATTCAACTATCCTTCCTAGTGTATTAAGCAGCCATTACCTTAAGTTAATTATCAGGTCATCCCATGAGTTCTGTCCGAATTTTGAATAAAGAAAACAAGTGACCAAATGTTACATTTAATTACAGATTCAATCAACAATGTATTTTCCCTGATTATCTATGACTTCCTTCCACCTATTAACAAGCTTACTAATTTCATTACTGTAAAGTTCTTTTGGTTTTGATTCGAAGAACTCACAAATGTCAGTTTTAACCTCTTCCTGTGTTACAAAAGCTGTTTCTTCCAAATGATACTGTAAGCTACGAAACAAATGATAGTCTGAAGGAGCAAGGTCGGGCGAATAAGATGGATGAGGAATTTTCTTTTTCTTTTGCCCATGAAGTTCCCTTCTCGGCTGTGTCTGGGGTCCTTCCCCTTCACCAACCCACTGTCTACGACGCTTAACATTTCGATAAAAGATCCATTTTTCGTCGCCAGTCACAAGTTATCAAAAAAAGGTGAAACAAGTTGGTGAGAATGGAGAGATGAGCAGATGTCAACTCGGCATTTGAGGTTGTTTTCAGACAATTCATGAGGCACCCATTTTCCAAGTTTAGGAACTTTTCCAAGTTGTTGAAGTTGACGATGAACATTTGTATGGTTTGAACTGAGGAATTGGCAGTCAATTCCTCAACTGATAATGTAGGATTTTCTTCAAGGGCTGCTTCAAGAAGCTTTTCATCAAATTCAACTGGACGTCCGGTTCGATCTTCAAGGGTGAAATCTCCACCTCTGAATTTTGCAAACCATCTTCTGCAAGTTCTTTCATTCACACATACCTCTCCATAAACAGAGTGAATGTTTGTAGCCGCTTCTGCAGATGAGTTTCCTTTCTTGAACTCATAAGACATTATGTGACTCAAATTATTCTTGGGTACTTCCATGTTAGCAGAGTTTTAATCAAACAAAATTTAATTGTATTGTTCTCTGAAATAAAATTTGTTCATTTTAAATGCATCTATACATAAAAATAATGTTCAGCTCCATTAGACATTATAAAATACTCTTTAAATTTCGTTCATTTTAACAAAAAGTTAAAATTCGGTCAAAACTTATGGGATAACCTAATATAATATAATTCTTTTTTTTAATTTTGCGCCATTTCATAATATAAATACAGAGGAACAAATTAAAATATTTATTTTTCCTGTTGAGTATGTTCATTTAAGAATTCATTTTGTGAAAATCGTTCCTTCAAATTTGTTAAACTTCTTAAAAGTAATTCACTTTTTATGCAAACAAAGTACTTCATGTATAATAAACCAAGATATTCACTTTATTTACTGAGAGATTCAATGTTTATATAGCATTGCGCTCTTTTGGTCAAGTAAACCAAAGGATAACTTTTATCGGGAAAAAAATGGTAGATTCAACGGCAACATTGTTGCAATTGGACTGGAGTATAATACATCATATTGAAGAATTTGTAATATTCTTATTGTGATATTTGTTTCTTGTAGTCGGTAATTGCAATTATTCTGCGGATGTTAAACTTCCAAAGATTTATATTTTAGTAGGAAATTTTACTTTTCCTAAATTTATGGGTAAATGCTGAATAAAGTTTCGTAATTGTGATGTTTCAGTTAGGAACAAATTTTCGCATTCAACAAAGAGAAGAAATAGTTTAACAACATATAGTGCACTAGGAAAAAATCTCCGAGATTTGTATAAATGTTTAGTTTTATTTAAAATATGACTCATCTACACAACGTGCTTCTTCTCTCGATTTTCAATTGTATAATTTCTGTTAGGTTTTACGATAATTTCGACTTACAAAATACGGTTCTGCTGAAAAGAGAAAGGAGATATGTTGTATTACTCTATAAAAATATTAGCATAATTTTCTGAAATTTTCGGTATCATCGAAATGTACCACTTAATATTTTTTCTAGAGTAATCCAACATAACTCCTTTCCCCACAAAAGTACTATTAATGTAATTTAGAATAATTAGAAATAGTAATAATGACAATAAAAGTGATAAAAAGCCGAATAAGTTAGATTGAGTTAAATATTATAAACATGGGACAACTAAATTTAAGTGGAAATGTTCAGCCACTATGTTTTCATTTTATTTTAAGATGTAGACAATATATGTTGTATATTTTTTAATATAATAATGCAATTGTTATTTGCCTGAAAACTTTCAGTTCTGAACGAAACGCATGACAACACTGTTTTTTTGTTTGTTTTTGTTTATTTACTCATAATTAAGACTGAAATACCATCAATGTATTCTATGCTACATGAAGATGAAAAACAAGGAAAAGGACAAGTGCAATTCGATATTCATGATTTGTATGTAGAGGATTTACAACATACAATCTGTAAAATTGTATCTACCTTCCACAATTGAGCGGAGTCAAAATAAATGAATTTTATAATAATAATAATAATAATTATTATTATTATTATTATTATTATTATTATTATGATGATCTAATGATCTTGTGAAAGCGTAAAATTATATATCAGTCTAGTTCTGGGTAAAATGTCAAATATCAAGGATAAGAAGCGACCCCCGATTCAAAACCGTGAAGACGATGAGTATCTTTCCACTATATTCAGAACATATTTGCCTTTTTCAACAACAATAACAACAACAAAAATACTATTTGAAGACGGGATTACAATACCTAGATTATAAAGAAAAGCTGTTTGGAGAATCCTGATCGTTAAGATTCTAGAGAAATATGCCACTGACAAAAATGAATATTACACGTAAAAAGCATTGTTTCATTTATTGAGATGGCATTGTGCATAATCGAGCGTGTGAAAATTTTTGGAAGTTTCCTGCTGGATGCTTCTTCCTAATAGTTGCTCCACAGATAATTTGTTGTTGATATCGATCACATATATTACCAATGATTAACCAACGTTGTGTGTCATGGAATATAGCCAATATACTCAATATATCCAAATCAAACGTTGAAAACCATTAGTATCATCTTAATTGTGTTAGTCATTTTGCTGTCTTTCACATACGCTACCCGTCTGAATCATATTTAGCGAGCATTTCACGACGTAAACATAATAGAAATATTCTGTTGTTAAAACAAATTTTGACAGGTGATAAAAAGTGAATATTGTGAAACGGCGATTGTTTGGAAACTACAAACAGAAACAAAAACCGGTTTTCATCACCAAAATATATGCTGAGTACATAGTAGGAAGAGTTTACTTTCAGCTCTTTCTCGGAAACCAAACCATTGATTTCATAAAGTATTTCTTCTAATTGGACCAAATAAAAATAGCAAAAATTCCCTACTGTAATGGAGACCAAGAATTTATTTGGTAAGCTGGTAATATATACATACATACACATACATGCATACACATTTAAAAACACACGCACATGCATACACACACACACACACACACACACACACACATATATATATATATATATATATATATATATATATATATATATATATATATATATATATATATATATATATATATATATTAACAGTTAAGCTTCAAGTGAAATAAAATTCAGCCAAACGTAGGTTACCGTTGACATTTGTCAATATAGTGTTCAATATTCTTAACACAGTATAATATAGTGTAAATATTGCGGATTTTTCTGGATCTTATTGAAAAACGTACCAAGCACACATGTTACTGATATCTACGATAAAAAAAATATACAGAAGCTCAGTATGCCATTTCTATTGTTCGTGTCTTTATATATACGTGTGTGCTCACAAGAGTAATCAGAGGCAACGACCAACCACAAAAATAGATGCACATATATATATATATATATATATATATATATATATATATATATATATATATATATATATATATATATATATATATATATATATATGCATTACATAAAATAAAACGAAATAAAACTAAATACCAACATATAACATTTATTTTATTTATTTCCTCACTCAGAATATAACTGGCTTAACAGGAACTTGTAAATATGCGTCCATTTTCTTACAAGCGCTGATATTTTGTTGTATATATATATATATATATAAATTTTCTCTCCCTCTTCTCTCTCTTTCTATATATATATATATATATATATATATATATATATATATATATGTATAGTAAATGTAACAAATCAGTTGGTATAAAATCCAAGTAGATACTAATAATATTAAATATTAAAACTTGATCCACAAATACAGCGCAATATAATTAAAACACTATAAAATCCAAAATCACCTCATATGCGGAATAGCCTATTTCGGCAAACGAAGATATCGCTCGACTATCTTATCAACCCCAGTGTAGACCGAGTTCGTGTCTATACAGTTAGCGGAATGGGAAGGGGCGTGAAATAGTATTTAACTGTGAAAACTAAAAAATCAACCTGTCGAAAAACTAATACAGAATTCATCCATTTCAGTGTTTCAGTCAGACGAAAGGCACGAGGTATTTATCAAGGGAGGGTTGAAGATATATGCCTTAAAGAGAAGCATTTTTATAAAATTAAAACCGAATATGAACTTTATGTCATTAATTTGGGTTTATATGAAGAATTAAATATTAATTTTAAATTAAAAGACGAGTAAAAAGTGGTCTAAAATAAATTTAAAAGATATTGATAAAGGGATGTAAAGGATTATGGAAAGATAGTTGGGGAGATATTAAATTAGGGGATAGTGTATGAATTATAATATAATGAAAAGAGATTGTAGACGGTGGGGTGAATAAAATATAGAAATTATAATTAGTTATACCGTCGACATTTGAAGAGTTAGACGGGTGTAAATGTTATGGAAATATGATAGCTATTTAAGTTAAACCTATATTATGGAAATTTGTTTTATGTCGACATTTTAACACTAATTCATTCATCTGATTCAATAGCTGGCCTTGAGTAATTTATTTTATTATTCTAAACTTTTCTTCTAAACATAAGTCACACCTATCTCTAAGACTATTAGGAGTACGCGCGAAACTACAATGTCCTAAACTATTTTGGAAATTATAGGTTTCATTGTTTATTTATTTATATATATATATATATATATATATATATATATATATATATATATATATATATATATATATATATGCAAACACGCATTCTCTCTCTCTCTCACACAGCAGACACAGACACAGACAGACACACACACACACACACACACACACACACACACACACACACACATATATATATATATATATATATATATATATAAGTAAAAGTTTGGCACATACTTGATTGATGTTACCTTCAACATCCCGACTCCAGAGTTTTGCAGATGGACTTGTTCGTCCACTCTTCAGGGGCTATCTGAAATTGATGTCCACCTGCGTATCTCTGTAGTCGCGATGCTGAACGTAACATCAATCAGCTAAATGACAAACTTTTACTTATATTAATTCTATTAAAGCACTCTCCTTGATAGTGACCACTTTATTGCAAAGTCTGCTTGCATTAAATGACTTTTCCCTCATTATCCCATTGACTAATAGCATTTATGTCTTCATAATCTTCTTTGACATCGCTATCTATCTGTCTGTCTGTTCTCTCTCTCTCTCTCTCTCTCTCTCTCTCTCTCTCTATATATATATATATATATATATATATATATATATATATATATATATATATATATATATATATAGTAAGTGTCTGGATGTTTAGAGTCGTATGGTATTAAATGCTACATGATTAAATCTTCAATCGAAAGGAATGTCGATTTTAATTTAGTAACATTTTTTAGGCATTTTATATTTTTTCTTAATGAACGTTACTAATTTTTTTGCATCGAACAGCAATTTTTTTTTCATCTGCAGTAAAATAAATATCTGGTACCTATGATCTGTTATACCAAAATATACTTTTACCATTCTGCTACCACTTTCTTTCGATGTCAATTTTTGTACAAACTAAACACCAAAGTGGATCAGAGAATCTTGACATTTTTATAACTCCTGATTGGTCAATTAATGCTATCAAGCTTTCGTCTACGTCCGCACGGTTAAAATTAATTTGCCACCAAAAATGTCTATGTGTTTCGAGCCTATCATGTGAGATACAATATTATAAATATTTCTCCTGTTTTTCTCAGAACCACAACAATTTAGTTCAGTGAAGAGCCAGCGTCTCCCTTATAAGAAAACACTATGACCCGCGCGCGTGCGCGCGCACACGCGCGTGCACACACACACACACACAAACGTACGTACGGACATTGCACATCTCTTAACTCATCTTATTCACTCCTTCAACTATAAGCAACCGAAAATTATCAACTTCTAACAGTGAGCTTAGCGTCATAAAGCAATTCGACAAACAAATTTACGCCGTTCAAGTCTGAATTTTCTAAATTAGATTTTCTGTCATAATTCTAAACTTCGAATTCTCTCACTCACCAACAAACTTCACTTCAATTTTAACATCTACGATTTTTATCGATACAACAAGAATTCTATTCAAAGAACGTAGAGTTTGCCAATCATTTCATTCAAAAAGCAACTTTGAACATAACCTAACGCAGACTTACTTCGAGTCGACTACCTTACAGATTCTTAATAGTTAATGCACAATTTACTCAGAAGTCATAAGCTTAAAAGTTTATCTTTTAAAAACATAAATCAACTTTTGATATCAACCAACATTTCATTTATCAAGTTCGATTACAACAAACTTCGTAAGAAGAACACAACTTACTTCAAAAGGCTTTTATCATTTGTTGAATGAACTTTATTCACGTAATATTTAAACTTCCATCTTTTTATTTGTTTCATTTACAAAAAAAAATAATATTCAACAGGTAAATGGAGACAACTCCTGCCTTAATCTCCAATATCCAACTATGACAGAAATTTACGATGTGTAATATTATTTAATCTGAAATGATTAATTCTTTAAAAATCCTTTTACTGACAGGAAAACTGAAAAAAACACTCTATCTGTCCTAAAAACATTCTTATTCTCATGTTGTATATATTCGTTATATAAATGCTTTATTCTTGTTTGTCTAAAAAGGAATATCGCTTGTTTTATATATTGTCGTTGATGACCTTGTGCCATACCCAAATTTAAATGTTTGTAAGAAGTTTATTTTCACGCAGCCAACATAAATAATACCTTCTAATATATACATATTTTTCTAATAACCTACTCCTCCGCAACACACTCAACAAATTAAACATTTGGCTTGGACTGTAAATATGAGAATAAATTTTGCTCATGATCTTTTGCGACGCTAACGATATCACTGGAAAAGACGGTTTTGTCTATTAGCTAAAACCTTTCTAGATACACAGGTTCGATCTATGAAACATTATTCTGTAGATTGGATAGAATATGAACAAGTTCCGAATTAAAGCCTCTAGTACAGACATACATACGTTGAGTGCGATCAGTCCATTTGAAGAGATGACGAACATTAATGGCTTTATTATGTGAAAGAGGAGCTTCGTTATATTTAATTAATGGATTTTGTGCAAAATCTGCATTTTCATTATCAATCCAACTTTTACATCTTATTTTTGTATTCAGCTTCATTTGATATTATTTCGTCCATTATTTTACCCTAATGTCCCCAAAGAATATACTAAGCCTGTTGCAGATTGATTTGCTGCTTGACGCTCAAGCTTTTGTTCGGATGTTTCCAAAGAACATTACAATGTTGTTCACAACTTATTTGATAAGCTTCATTTCTCTTTTTCTTCTCTAGTTTCTTCTTCATCCCTTTTGTTTACCCTCCTTTATCTTTCCTGCTGACGTGATTAATTGCGTTGCTAAAAGGGATCTAAACCATAAATATCAATACCTTTGATGTTAATGAAATGTTTTGAGGTGATATGGAAGAAAACCTACAACCATAGAATGCCAATTTGAAAACTATATTCAATATGTAAACTATGAGAGAATGAAAAGTACTCAGCTCGTTTCACTTGCCAAATCCTTAACAAATGGGCAAACATTAGAATGTTTTAATGAATTTGATCTTGGTTGAACAGGAATTGCTCCAATAAACATTACACACACACACACACACACACACACACACACGCACACACACATATATATATATATATATATATATATATATATATATATATATATAGTTTGGATTATATAAATAAAATATGGATCGGAATCCAAAAGAATAAGAATAATACCAAGTAGGAAGCATTTACCAAACTAACATGTTTCACTTTGAGAATGAGACATATAGAAAAAAAGAAAGAAATTCTGGTATTTTTACGTTTGTATTTGATTTTCATTGGTCAGTCATGTTTCACGTCTATTCGACGCTTTGATCCAACGTTAGTAGAATTTGTGTTGTTCCGAATACAAGGAGAGACGACGCGTCCATCCGAAGTTTCCAGAAATTAATGGGCGGCATTATTAAAATCAAAGTTATGGCTACTTTTGTTACGAGAAATTTTGAATGTTGGTCCAAACGTAAATAGATTTTGTGTTCGCAAATAACGGCTTTTACATGACTTGATGTCTCCGCAATATTTTTTTTTACATTTTAAACATTTATTGTTTGATAAGTACTTACATTTGAATTGGTGCTGAAAGTTATTTTTCTTACCAACTGTATCTCCCATTGTCTTGGACGTGGTGTTAAATACCCTAGTATGAAGGGTAACTAATTTATTTTCATGTTTACTAGAGTGTTAGCGGGTAGGATTATGAATTTTATTGTTGTTGTAGGAAGTGCCATTGATGGTGCCTAGTTTTTTTGGTATTTGTGGATTTTCTAAGCTCGTTTTTAGCGTTGAGCAAGAAATTATGTTGTTTCTCTTCTTCACTAGGATATTCTGGACTACATACCCTAAGGACACCAGTATAGTATACTATGACTAATCCTGATTTTTTTTTATAGTGGTGTGAATAGGAATTAGACTGATTTTGTTAATGGTTTTATGATAAGCTTTAAAATCTATTTTTATTGTTACGCATAAATAAGATGTTGATGAAAGGTAGACATTTCTTTATTAATTTTACTAATGCCACTCTAATGATAAAAGAACACAATACTTTCGGGAGAAAAAAAACTTCGAGAACCTGCTAATAACAATATTACCAACTATAAACCACAAAAACATGTTACATCGCTAACCTTTATTAAATCCATTTTTAAAGAATCTAAGTTATGTTTATCTAAAACAAACAGTATGTACGTAAAAATGTTCCAAATCAACATGCGAAAAACATGACATAATGAATATTAGACATGCATACACGTTATAATCTGATTGTCACATAGACAAACAAGTATTTACATATACTTACATACATGTAGCAATATTTACAGTTTTCAGGTAGGCTTCGAATCCGTTAATTTCCTGAAACTACGGATGGAAGCGTCGTCTCTCCTTGAATCCTGAACGCCATAAATTATACTAACATTGGTTTAAAGAATTGAGCGCACATGAAACATGATTGAATGATAAACATTTCCTATTTCTTCCTTAGCTTATCATATATATGCTCTTTCAGCAAAAGAATAATTTTCAGAATGAATTACCAGAATGTCATAACAGCTGATTCAATATGTAAAAATAAATTACCAACAAATTAAAAGTATCTTATAATCACTTTAAATGTACTAGATTTATAAGTTATATAGAATATATTAATGTTTTTACGTTAGACGAGATGGAAAGAGATATATTAAATGAAACGAATCGAAATATTGTTAAAATAATGTTCAACAAATATATGAAAATCCACTGAAATACTCAAAGTTAAAATAATTTTAAATCTTTTTTTTAATATAAAAATTTATTATTTAATTTTATCAATACGTTTCGGTGCTGAAATATTATTGTCCTGGGGCCCTATCTGAAAATCTATTTATATAAGTGGAGATGTTGTAAATGTCTCGACCTGACAAATTTTTTTTTTTACTTTTTATCATTTTTTTCAGATTTTTGCTAGTGGGACAAGACAAAAAATCAGCACCTCTTTATCACAATATTTTGTCTATAAATGCGTTGTTGTTATCTGTCTGTTGATTGGCATCCAACTATTGACATTCATTACTGTCAAATCGATTATGCAAATATATGTATGTTGTAGGAATATGTCTGTCTCTGATAATGTCTACCTATCTACCTGTCTATCTATTTCATAGTCTCATTATGGTTGAAACGAATATGTATGTATATTTAAAGAAAAACACTAATAAATGACCGATACAGTAGAGAATTCTCATTACTGTCAGTATTTTAATGCGTACACTTCATTTGAAAATGATTACCATCTCTGATACAATAGAAAATTAAATAAAAGAAAAATACAAAAATAAGCAAAAGCAAATAAAAACATTTTTATAGGCATAGATCATTTAAACTATTTCGAACAAAGGTAAAATGAAGTTTTGTTTACATAACACATTATAAGTCTACCGACTTTTAGTTTCATATTTACTTAAGTAACAAATATATAAGGTGTCAAAAGCAACAGAAAGATTTTCTAGAAAAATGTTTTAATCACAGACAGAAGTTTAGTCACAAAATGAAATTTATCACATAATCTTCAGTTTTCTTAAAATGCCTAGCCGGTCTGCTGATGCCATGAATATAGGCAATAAAAAGAAGAATCGTGCAAAATTCAAACACTAATACTGATATTCCTGTAATGGTGAATATGGTTTCTGAACAGAAATTGTATATTAGCTAATAAATGGCAGGAAATCTGAATTAGATATTATATCTATCATACTTTGTGAATGAGATCTCAAAATGGATAGCGTCGTTTTGATTTTTGGTATTTTAGTCCTTTCCTGCTCGTTATAAAAGTAAAAATGCATAAGATACACCTAAGTTGTTTATATCTTAGTAATTCACATTAAGCCTTAAGTATTTTAAGAAAGTTTCAAATCTGTGCATGCAATATCCATGGAGTTATCCTCGGATGTTCGTGAGAAAGCCTTATTTAGCAAAATGCAAAAATGCAATGACTTTTCATGTAAAATGTATTACAGATACAAATATACTATTTAAGATTTATCGACAATTTTGATCAAGGAATATTTGAATTTTCCCAGATTTTTATGAAATAGTTAGGTAGTATATATATATATATATATATATATATATATATATATATATATATATATATATATATATATATATATATATACTAACATGTATGTTAATCATTCTTTTCTTTTGAAGAGAAAAACCGATATTAATATTTGCTTAAAGATCCCCCGAACCTTCATAAGGATAGTGATTAGCCAAAACTTTTGTGGAAGAAGTGGGACGGTTTTAAATATTCATTTAGTAATGAAATAAATGTAAGCAAAAGAAAAAGATTGCTTTCATTAATAGACACGACAAATATCCTTTCTTTCGACTTTCATTTGCGTACATGTAATATAAACATGTCACAATTTCTTAGAAAATCAACATTTATTCGTTTCATTTCTTAGTTTTGGTAAGTAATTTTCACAATGATATAAAATGTATTTAAAATAAACGACGATATTTTATTGTCCTGTGATTTCTAGCCGTTTCTATGTTTCAATTATTGATAGCATTTGCATCATTTCCTGATATCGAATTTTTCATCAATGTTTTAAGATAAAAATGAATACTTTCTCTGAACATATTATGCAGGGAGGCGCGGTGGAGCGTCTCAGATTGAGGAATCGGAGAAACGTTTTCGAATTCCAGTCAAAATCCATTACATTCACTTACGTTCTAATACCTTTGGAAAAAGTATGAATCCTTTTCTTCTCCTTCCAGCTATGGGTAAATAGCTGGATGGCAACTGGTCTACCGCAGAAAGAAATGGCAACATACTGCGGGAAAAATCTGCCACGTCAGTCATGTATCTTTCGATACATGATCGCCTAAGCGTTTATCATGCATGGAACATAACAAACAAACTATTATACATGTTTGTTTGTAGAAAATAAAACCACGTTTGATTATTATTAATCTATGCTTGAATTTCTCTTGAAAGGAAACCAAATCTTTCATGGCTTTAAATTTCATCCTAGTGCCAATATCGCAATGCTGGTACATGAAGCAAATTTTTAAAAAGAAATTAAGAGAAAATGATGACATTCACAGGTGAATATGACATGTTGAGCAAATTTCATAGAGGAATTTAAGTAACCTAAAGTCAACAATTTCACTGAAAAATTATATTTACAATTATTCGGCGTAAACGCGTGTATTTTACCGTGACAGAATCCTATATTCGTATTTATAAACAATGATATAAGTCACACATAAACGCTTGCACACACACCCACACACCAACACCCCCCATATACATATATATATATATATATATATATATATATATATATATATATATATATATATATATATTGTACCTAAAGTTAACACGTTTAGTTTTTAGTAAACATATTCCAGTGTATAAGAATATATTTGAATATACACGTATGGAGTCTTATATATGCGTACTTACTATATACAATATGGATTTGCTTATATGAAATTATGTAATGATTTATGTTCTCTTATACATATATGAAACTTTTTGAATAATTATTTGTATATTGATTTATATGTTAACTTATGTTCTTCCTTTATGTGCCTGTGTTTCCGCTCTAATCTTCCAAAGTGTGTAAGGGAATGTGGTGATCAGATCAGATGATCAGTGTCATATTTAACCAGGGATGTCAGAGACAATGTATCGAATCGACCCGGCATGTTACATTTGGTTATTTTGTGACTAACATTACTATCGCTTAACGGCGCTAGCCTGATGAGTCACTACCAATCGGAAATGGCGGAATGAAGTCGAAGGTCAACTAGCAATGGATCAATGGCCAACAAAATGTCGGGTATTGGAAGTCGAACGAAGCTAGTTGGTCGGGAGGATAGACTGGAGTGAAGATGAAAGAGAAAAGGCCGGTCAAATCAGATATCGGAGGGGAAAGATATAAATTAGAAGGGATGCGCTGACAGTAATGAGATTTTGCAGTAAACGTTCAAGATATTTAACGACGACAGAGGCGGCAGGATCTCGCCGGCGCTGGACTCTCGCTTTTATTGTTGTTCGGTTTTTCGTTATATTGTGATTAAGCTTTGCATACGACATGTACACACGTATACACACCATCACGAGTTCAAAAAAGGTTGGGTATACATGATTGTACAGTCATATCAACTTAGGCGGAGGCGCTTAAAATATTTGCTTATAGACACGCAATTAGAACCAATACACTCATCGTACACAAAAAAGAAGTACATACTGAAAGTAGAAAGAAATCAAAACAAGCTGTTAAATTCATATACATATTCATGCACAAGTATTTCCTGCCATAGAATACTAAGAGGCAGTTCATTTGGGATTTTTCTAATGAGACCGATAATTACAAGATAGTTTAGTAGTTCGTAAATTTTAAATTCTTGACGTACTGAGATCGATCTTTAGCATTTGGCCTTTCGTTAAACATAGCTAATAGCTAATTTACATATTTGACAAAGATGCATATTTATACAAGTATATACTATAGATACAACGTTCCTGAATGGATTTACAAATATATATGATGTTAAATAATTTAATCATATTTTGTGACGTGATACGGACTGAGAGATTCACAGTATATTTATAGTAACAAGAATTTAAGGTATATGGAATGACTTGAACGAATGAAAATGACCGCAAAAAATGTACTGCATAAATATGTTTTTTTAAATTTGAGAGAGAGAGAGAGAGAGAGAGAGATAGAGAGAGAGAGAGAGAGAGAGCGAGAGATGGGGATGGAGGGAGAGAGAACAACCGTGGCATTTTAAGCGTTTTCCAAATAAGCAAATGAGATATGATACTGCCAACAGACGTTCCACAATAGCATCAATGTATTTTAATAAAACATATTGAGCAGTAAATGTATTCGGAGTCTTGTCTTCTGCGATTTTTGCAAAATAAAAACTTACAGAAAATATTGTCTATATTTCTGAGATGTGGTATTGTAAATATTTACATTATTTACATTGTTTGGAATGTTGGTCTCATTTTTGTTGCCATATTCACGGCGTTTCAGCCGTTGTACCCTACAGCCTTCTTCAGGTGATTGGAATTTCGAAACGAATCCTTTATTTCGTCCGCCGGCGCATGACCCAGTGGATAAATGCGTTTGTGGAAGTAATCCAGTGATATGACCCAAAGTGTTGTGAGTTCAATATCCGGCCACAGCAGAGGCCAACAAAATCTCTGAACAAAAAATGAAAACAATTTAAATGGAAATAATTGAAATAACTGAGATATCCGGAAGAGGTATGGCACGGAATAAAGTGTTCGATTCGAAATTCCAATCACCAGGCGAATGCAGGAACGTACAACGACCGAAACATCACGAATATGGCAACAAAGACCGAACAATCTAATTCATGTAGAAAATATTGTTTTACCCAAACTTCTTTTCTGTTATATAGATAGTACTTAAGATAGAAGCTTAAAGCGAGAAACTTAACGCGTCTACATCACTGATGATGAACCAGCGAGTGCTTAATGAAGATCAATTGGTTGTCGATGTATTAGAACGAGGATACTTATATAAGATTTCGGGTTTACAAAATCTTTCAAACTTATATAAATATATATATACATATATAAATGAAAAATATAGACGCTATTGATTCTTCTTTCCTAAATCCTAATTTGATGTTAGTTGAATTAAAGTTATTAAGTGATTAGGAAATCAAGAAACATATGCATGTGATGTTCATTTGTTTCCCCTTTATTCTGCTCACCGATTTATTTTATGCTTATACGAAATACAGTGGAGTACATGCATTTTTATTCTTCTAGTGCACACTTTCCAAATATTATTTTATACAAAAGTCGAGATCCATTTCGTATTTTTTCTTTTCTACTTCGTAATGATGAAGAGTTGAAGGATCGATATCTCGTATGAACAGATATTGAACAACTGGGGATGAGGCTGCAATTTAGTTGCGTCGAAATTTGTTGATTAAAAAGTATCAACTTGCTAATTTTTCCGATAAGATTAAACTGGAAAATCCATGGATTTCATAAATGATTTCCGAAAAGTGTCATTATTAATTGCAATCTTATATTTGCAAGTTGTATTACGATATATTTTCCATGTGTGTAGAAATAATTCTTCCAACTGGCTTCCATAAAGACAAATTGAAAAATGAAATTCAGATATTCATGCAATTTAACGATTACATTCATTCATAAAATTCATACAATCCACACTATTTGTGGGGAAGTTTTTCAGATTTTTTTACCGAGGTATTTTATCTGGTTGTGATTAAATTTTATTTCTATTTTCCACATTTTTCTTTTTCGTAAGACACGCTATTCTTATCTCAAACCATTTTAATTATTATATTTGTTTGCCGTTCGTTGGAGCTTTCTCTCTAATTGTCTTCATTTTTCACTATTTTCCAATGAAATCTAGTTTTTCTTTTATTAATTTTATCACAATTTCTTTATTTTGTGCTGTTTCTATCATATTATTTTCACTCGTGAAGATTCTTAAATTTTTCTTTCTTTTCCATTGTTTTTGTTTGTAATCAAGTCGCTCTTTTTGCCTGTTCTTTCGTTTCTTTCTTTCAAATTCTTCCGACACCTCTTTTGTCACTCCATTTTCACCTTTATCTGTTTTTTATAGCTTCTTATTATTCTACATTTTCACTTTCTCAACGCTCCACTATGCATTCCCATCGTTGTCAATATCAAACATGTCAATTGCTTAACTTGATTCTTAATGTTTAATAATATTCTCCTTTGATACACTTTGCTGTTTATTTTAGTGGCAGCTTTTTTTTAACCCTTTCATTATAGAATGAGAAAAATCAAAACAAACTTATCTTCCTTTGATTCCAATCTTTTGCTAACAAAAACGGCAATTGATAGATTTTCTTATCACATTTTTTACTGTCGGTGAATATTAATGATATTTTGGTTCCTTTCACATAAGTAGGATTGATTTTTGCCATTCTTGTTTCGTAGTAATATTTCATTTTTTGTTTTAAATGATTTATACTGATTAAAAATCGCGTCTTTTAACTGATTGTAGCAATTTTCATAATAATTAGACTTCTTTTGCGTCTTCATCTTACTAATGTATGGCAATTTTAAACTAAGACACTTGTTTCTCCGGTTTTCTTTTGCCTCACTTATCTTTCATTTCATCTGTTTCCCATGGTTTTACTTTATTCGAGTTTTTGGGTATTTTAATTATCAAGTGGTATATAAATAATTCATTAGGATTAAACAAATATCTCTGAATTATAACAAAAATATAAAAACTTGGTTTTCAATAAATCACTTGTGACTATTACTTTAGTTATGCAAATGCGTTTATAAGAAACAAAACACAAGACCAACTTTTTAAAGTCAATCAAAGATAAGCAATCAAGAGAGTGTTGTTTTATTGATACTTGTGCTTTAATCTCGCTTTTGATGAATTATTTGTTATGGGTCCTTACCTATAACTACAGAATGAACTCTTCCTAACACTATGTATACTACGCCTCTCAAGAGAGAGGGACGAATCGAGCCGAGCCGATAGTAGTTCACTCCAAACCAGACTGACAGTCATACTAACACCTTCCACATCTTGTATTATTAATCCGTGTAATATATCTTCGTTATTTCTACTCTTGTGTTCGTGTTGTTCTTCCTTCGTCCTAACTTGGACCATAACATTATTGACGTTAGAATAGAGCACGTAACGACTAAAATATCGAGAAAAATACGAAATATTAAGATAACGAGCCCAAAGAAATGGGTTTCTCTTTGATTATTGACTAGTAAATTTGCAAGTATTTTCTCAATGAATATGAATGTGGGATATTTTTTCTCAACAAGGGCAAACTTTTTTGTAGCTAAGTCAAAGCCATATTTCGAAACATTTCTTTTGAAAAATACAGGCCTCCCCTATCTTATATGGAACTGAAAAAATAAATTACTTGTTAATGAAAAAGAAACGATGAAAATATGCATATGTACGATCTGGCACTTACACACACACACACACACACACACACACACACACACACACACACACACACACACACACACACACAGAGATATAGTAGAACAACAGACTAGACATAGATCCATTCCTTAAGAGATATTTGCAAGGTTTACGCTTCAAATGTAATAAAAATTAAATTAACTTGTTTATTTACCTACGACAACTGCTTACTAAAATTCACTTTCTTTTTCTAATCAGCCATTCTGCCAGTTAATTGTCTTTACGTTGGTCCCCGTTCCTCTGAATAGAATATAATCGCAACCCGCATGCGACAGGATGGAAGTATAAAAATAAAACCGTTCATAAGTCTTTCATATTTTTTAAATATATGAGCTTGGCTTTCGTCAGTTTTAATGTTATAACAAGTTTTATAATTCCAAGACTATCAGTTTAACGTCGTTTTTACACATTGGAATAATGCAATTGCTGTAATCTTAAAAAGGTAAAGAAAATATGTCAATATCAATCGCGAAAGTTTTCAATTTACTTAAGTAAAATAATAAAGAAGATAGCCCAATATCCTTTAAAATGAAATTCTAAAAAACAATAAAACTAAAATACATTCTAAAAAAAGAATAAACAAAAAATATAATAAACCACCGATTTTAGTTATATTTTCCTTATTTGAATCTATTTTCTTCCGAGTTTCATCAGCTCTGAAGAAATTAACTCTCTATTCTTCGGTCAAAGATCTTACCACAGAAATGGCTAAAAGACTTTATAACTGTCAAATACAAATGTTTCTCTTACCATAAAGAGCTATTATGATTTAATAAAAGTTGCCAAAATTGATTTTCTTTATACTTTAACTTCATGAACAACCGATTATTTTAACGTGGTTGTGTGTGCAGAAAGGATCCAATAAGATTTGATTTACTTACACAATTTACATTTAAGAGTTCACGCTTTCAACAAACTGGCGACTGGGGAAAGCGCGGGATGACGCGAATTTACGATGCAATTCGCGCCCATCATAAATTTTACTCCCATTAGTGTGTCGACTACGATATTTATATTGCGATAACATAAACGGACCAGTCACCACTAAACTTGGAAAATTCCTACTTCCTTATCATATGAATGTGCGATACATCATATAAATACACAGGCACACACGCATGCATGTACACATAAATTAGTACGTTAGTTATGTACATAAATATATAAATGCAAATGTTAAGGCTTCAATCATTATTTTTCTTTCTTTTTCTTGTATTTCACGTTATATATAAATACATAGGCGAAAGAATAAACATTACGCATGCTTCAAGCGCTCGCGGAAAGCATGCATTTATTTGTCTCTTTATTTAAGTAAACGTGAATAGCCGCACAAATGAATATATATAGCCTCGAATGATACAAATAACGATTGTTCGTCTACACACATTCACCTGGAGATATGAATAACTGTACAGGCAAATATTTAACATGTATGATTTTGTACAATTGTCTGTGTTTATGCAATTGTATATGTCTAGTATTTTCATATGTATGTCTCCTCTCTTATGGCCAATTTCGGAACATTGCCTTCCGCTTTCCGAATCTGGGCAAGCATATACATAATGATCATTAATGTTACTACCTTTATTCGCCATTGAAAATTTTGCCGACAGATGTTTCTATCGTCATGCATTTAGTACTTTAAAAGTAGCTTTACTTTTAATTTTAGATATCTGTGTATAATATATACAAATATGAAATTTTATTTGATATTAATGATAATATTAAGACAACTAAATATTTGCATCCCTAAATATTTCGTTGTCATGACTACTAATATCGTTGCTAGAGCCTCGAACCTCACAGATAAAACTGAAGACATTGACGCATACATGTGAGTTTTTGTGCTAGTATTTCAATGAATCTCGGTTATTTTATTTAATGTAGAATTATAATGAAAGAACAATTGAATATTTCTACGAAAGCAATAGATTTATATATCATAAAACTATACATATCTTCAGTTATTAAAAATAGATTGACACAAATTATCTACAAAGTATGCGTTGAGAGATTCTCTCGAGAGTATAAAACAATGATGGCATTAGTGGTTACTTGAAAAAAAGTCAATATTCAGATCGTTATGCTTGGATTTTAAAATTACTAAATTTTGGCAAAATTGGTATAAACCGGGAAGTTTGTTATTATAAAGATTCAATTTGCGATTGTTTAAACATTAAATTAGGTTTTTGTGCGACATGAAAATTTGGTCCAAGATTAAGGAATTCCATTTCATTTGGAGCGGGAACCCGAAAGGTTAATGAAGTTGTTGACTTTTGGTAAAAGTATTTTTGCATTGTATAATTTTTTTTAGCTTTTTTGGATGACTTATTTATGGGATTAATTTTCCTTTTGTGTTGTATTTTATAATAAATCTAATATTTCCTTGAATTTTTCAGATGTCGTAGAAGATTGTAAGATCCATTTAATAAGTACAATTTCAGTGCTGAGCCGTTGTAATTCTAGGCTGGTTGTGTTTATTTGTCGTGTGATGATGGTTCATTGAAATTTCATGTTGTTGTTATCGTTTAACTATGCGACAACATGTAACTTGAATTTAGTATATTCACGCATATATTGTTAAATATAACAGACAAAGCATGTCTATTATGTTTGATCATGAGCCGTTCGACACTTCGTCGAGTGGGTTTAATTTCGGACGAAAATAAAAACAAACATTATACAACATCTGGATATATTTTTATTATGCTGTTCCTTGATCTAAGCTTTCGGCTCACAACAGCCTACTTCAGAGTGGTTAAAAGGACACTTAAACAAATATATTTACCATCTAAGATGATGTTCGGTTAGGATGACATACAAGATTTCTAAGAAATGATAACGGTCACATAATAGCAGACGCAGAACGTAAATTAATCAAACATAATAGACATTAGTTGTCTGTTATAATAAACAATATAAGTTTGAGTAATGATCTACTGTCTAAGTATATACACACAAATACACACTCAAATATATATATATATATGTGTGTGTGTGTGTGTATGTGTATGTATATATAAATATTCATATATACATTCATCTATATATATTCACATATATATATATATATTCATATATATATATTTATATATTCATATACATATATTCACATATATATATCTATATGTAAATATATATACATATCTATCTATCTATATATATATATATAAATATATATATATATTAATATATATATATATATATATATATATATATATATATATATATATATATATATATATATATATATATATATTAAAAAGAAGAGAGGTACCGCAAATTTTTTTGATTGTAATGTGGATTTTTTTAAAAAATTGTAAACAAAATCCACATTACAACCCAAAAAGTTTGCGGTGCCTCTCTTCTTTTTAATATACACACTTTTGTTCTCGTTGGAACCATTATAACCTCTTCATTTTATATATATATATATATATATATATATATATATATATATATATATATATATATATATATATATATATATATATATATATATATCTGTACAAAGATATTCACCAACAAAGATGATATTCTGCTATGTTCACAAAGAAGCATGACATGCGACGGTAATGGTCACGGAATAGCAGATGCAGGTCGAAAATTGATCGAACGTAATAGACATTCGTTTTCTGTTATATTTAACAATATAAGTTTGAGTAATAAATGCTGCCACAATACACAACATACACGAATATATATATATATATATATATATATATATATATATATATATATATATATATATATATATGAAAAATATATATATACACGAAATATATATATATATAATACACGAAATATATATATATATATAATACACGAAATATATATATATATAATACACGAAATATATATATATTCACATATATATATTCACCTATATACAGTCAACGACGAAATTATTCGGACCTACATCAATTTTTAATATTTTTATCTATTTCTCAGAATCTATTGTCCGTATGATGTCAGGTTTTTTATATGTTATTAAGAACAAAAAAGGTAATACAAAACGCAATTTTCAGAACAATAGGCAAAATAAAACAAATTTGACAGCCGACTTATGCAAAACAATAAAAGAGAAAATCATTCGAATTAAATTGATTGATGTAAGTAATTTACATAAGAATTTGCGAAGCTTTGTAGGCCATTTATTTAGTAGAATATATGTAATAATTCCAACAACGAACATCACGTGGTGCATAGGGTGTCACTACTGTTACTCTTACGTTAACAACACGATGGGTAAGACAAAAAAGCTCATCGTTGATTTGAGACAGAGAATTATTAACTTCCACTAGCCAAAAATAGTTATAGCACTATTTTCAAAATGGTTAGCTATCCTTAGATCTACGTTACAGTCCGTTATAAAGACGTTTATCAGTTTTTCACGACAGAAAATTCGCCTGGGCTTAGAAGAATACCTAGATTTTCAACGAGAACTGCACGAAAACTGTGTCACGAGGTTAAATATACTCAAGATTTGTTTTGGAAGTCATCACAAAATATTTGGATACGATGGATTGCTGTGTAAGTACTCGCACAATACAACGTTGTTTAAATAGAAATGGGTTGTATGGACCACGACGAAACCCTCTTCACAAACCATGTAACATTATTGCTCGGTTTCATATTGCTAAAGTGTTCTTGAAACAAAAATGCCTATGGAGTGATGAAGCAAAAACTGAACATTTTGGATATAATGATGTACAGAAGATTTGGAGCATGAAATGTGATGCTTTCCTCCCAAAGACCACAGCAACAACATGAAAATATGGAGGCGACGCGATGAAGTTTTGCGGTATGTTTTAGCTGAAAGGGGACAGTATAATTAATTCCAATAAGAGGAATAATGAAATCTGCAGACTATATCAAAAATATATCTACAAATATCAACGCAAAATCTTCATCTAGGACGGCGATTTAATTTCTAACAAGATAATGATACCAAACATACGTCTAAATCACTGACTACGAGACTTCAGAAAAAGATTACAGTTCTGCTATGGCCTTCATTGATTTCTGACTTGAATCCTAATGAAAATCTATGGCTGAAATTGAAGGTTCGAATAAATCGTCGTCACCAAAAATCCTTCAGGAATTAGAAGCATTGAAGAATGGATGAAAATCCCAGAAAATACTTCTTGAAATCCTCTGTCATCCCATTATCGCCAGACTCCGTTTTGTCATCAGCTTGCTTAAGTTCATTAAGTATGTTAGGCGTTGCTTTCCCTCGTCCCTCTTTCCCTCTATCCGCCGAATGAGTATCTGCTTTTTCAAGCTCTCCTTTCTCATTACCGACACGATAATAAACAGAACAGTTTTGATTGGTGGAAAAGGTAACCTTACGGACGGATGGGAAAGCACTCCTAGTAGCAATGATGTTTGGTACTACTGCAGAATTGAATCAGTGCATGACAATTGAGGAGATCTTATCAGCGCATGGTTAACTATACGAGCCAATCCAAGGTAATCTTATGTTGACAGGACACTTAGTTGGAACAAATGTTTTAAGTTAAAAAAATAATTAATGTTTGTTTTGACAACACCTTCCGAGTAGCCATTGGCGAGAAAGATAGTGAATTCACTCGCAATTTTTCACTCCAAAAATATCGTTTATGCTTAATGAGTAAGTGTTTTGACAATGTTAATTTTCCTAGACTTGGAGCAAATATAACCGATGGCAAGGAAAGAAGTAGGATTTCTCTAAACTAGCACGTCCAGGAAAGGTAACATCTTTATTCCCCACCTCCATAGTAAATTGTGAAAGGAGGTGGAGACTTTTAGTTCTTGAAAAACATCTATCTGCTTTGTTTTGTGATGTTGTAGGTGTAAAAGTGTCATCAACATAACGGAAATGGCAGTACTGTTTAGAGACCTTATCAAATACTTACCTCTAATGAAACCCTACAAAAATATTGGCATGTGAGATCTCAAAGGACTACTCATCGCTACCCTATGAATGTCTTGGTACATGCCATTATCAAAGCTTAAAAAAGCAGACTTAGAAAATCCACATCAGTTCGACAAAGACATTCCCAGGAAAATATGGAGGCTTTAAGGGTCCACCATACAAATAGTCATCATAAATATCAATAATCTTGTCAAGAAGGACATTTGTGAACAAACTACAAATATCAAAAGACACGAAAAACTCCGTGTCAACAGTGCGTTGCAGTTTGCGTATATCAGATGTAAACTGGAATGAGTCTGGAATGCAATACTCAGGATAATACTGTAAAACAGGATCAAGAACTTCAACCAATCACCATAAACAAAATGGGCCGAAGTGGAACATTCATTTTATGAACTTTAGGCAAACCATACATCCTAGGACACTAGGAGCCAACAGGTTGTATTCTATCATATACCTGCTTTGTGAGGAACAAGCTTTTATGAAATTCAAGCAATCACTTCTTAAATTTAAGTTCCATTATCGCAGTCTCATAATGACGTAACACCTAATTTCTGAAATTTACTAGTCCAATATAAACGACATTTTATTTATATAATCAGAATAATTCAGATCATATCAGATCCTTTATCAGGCCGGGTTATTTAAATATCGGTCTTAGTTTGTAACAATCTGGCTGTCTCATTGTGATTCTGCTGCCAATGGAACGCCTTAGAATCGATAGATGAATTTTCGAAGTCATATGCAAGCTCATTTCGATGGGCTTTACGATGGCTTACTTTCTCAGCGGAAGTTGGCACATGTTTTACTAATTGGGAAAACAATAGTTCAAACACGCTAATGAAATCGATTCTATCGATCGTCTTCGGGGGATACAAAAGTCCAAACCGCGGGACAGGGCCAACTTATCGGTATCGAACTGCTTCGCTGTATAGGTTGAATAAGTGCGGTGAGAAGACAAATCCTTGTCTTACGACCGTATGCTTGTTTGTGCATATCTCCTTTGTTGATAGTATTCAATCTCTGTACTTCTGCACATTTTTGTTTAGCTACTCTTCTTCAGTTTATCTGTATTTGGTCCTGGTATTTGATTGTGTAATTTTCTGTATTCTGTTCCGTATCGTGGCAGAGAGTTCTGTCTCTTTTGCATCATGTCAAGTATCTCCTCTATCATCCACTCGTTGTTTTTTTCTTTTTCGTCTGTACTCCTTTCGGATGACCTCGTTTGCTGATGACACTAATGCGTCTCTTAGTGATTTCCATTTCGAGTTTCCATTGTGTCCCTCGTATATTCTTTTCACATAGTCCGTATATTTTTCTCTCAGGTTCGAGTCGTTCAGGAGTTTGTTGTACTGCAGCTCGTGTACTGCGTGAGTCTTCTTCTTTTTCCATAGTTTTTTTTTCAATTTCCGTAGTTGCACTCTTAGCTTACATATAACAGGGCGATAATCGCCCCCGCAGTCGGCACTTGGGTAGATTTTACAGTGTACCATTGCATTCCTTAATCTTTCGTTGATAGTTATGTAGTCTGTTTGGTTTATAGTGTTCTCCTGGGCTACTCCTTGTTCATAATCATCACGGATGGCCATGTTTTGGTGTGGATACATTTGTGGTGACACTACGCACAATAAAAAACATTTGTGGTGACACTACGCACAATAAAAAACGATATGATCTAAACTTAAAATCCAGAAGTTGAAAGAGAGAGGGAAAAACCAGGGTGGGGGCGCAAACTAAAAACGAGGACATTTTAAAAGAACTGATGTGTAATCAAGAAAATTTGACAAAGCAAGTAATATCACCTACAGGTTACAAATTTAACATAAACATATAAAAATTAAAGAATATTTAATCTAGTAAGTACCTACTATTTATAAGCTCCAAAACACATACGTAGATACACACATACACAACAACATATCTATGCCTACTCGCACATACATATATATATGTGTGCACACATATATATATAAATACACATACACTCATGCATACATATACACATAAACACATATACACATAGACATACATACACGTATCTAAACAAATATACAACGTATCTATCTATCTATATCTATATGTATATCTACACACACACGCATATATATATATATATATATATATATATATATATATATATATATATATATATATATATATATATATATATATATATGAATTAAAAGTTAAAAAACACCCATACATCCATATATACATTTAACATATCAAAATACATGGGTAAAATTAAACTAATTTGTACTTAAAAAACTACTGAGGAAGAAAACCATAACAATATTAAAAAACCCGTAGTGATTAACGCGTATATAGCTCTTAAGTTTACATATATACCTAGTTATATAAAAATATAAGAAAACTATCATATTTTGTATATCAATTATTTAGGAAAACTTTTTACCTACATACCCACATACACATATACCAACACATGAATAAAGTTTACTAACACAAATTAAATGATCAAAAAATATATAGATCACCGCATAAACACAGACAATGATATATATAGGTAATCATAAGAGTCATTCCATTTAAATGTCATGTCCGATGTTAGTGATCCAAGATCGAACTGTTATAGGTAACAACACGTTATAAAACCGTGCTTATGTTTTAAAGCGTTTTTTATGTCTAGATTTGGAAATGATCACTGCGAAGAGTTAGTAACTCATCTGGATTTTTATCTTTAATAACAAATTTATTTTTTCCGCAATGCATTTTCAGCGTCTAAAATGTTTATGCTATTATTAAGAGAAAAGACCAAAGTTTTTTTTTAATTGTTATTTTCAAATTTTTCCTTCTTTTGAGAACATTCTATATTGATAATATATATGCACATTGGCAATATATATTCATACAGTGATATAGACAATATCCATATATATATTCATAATATATAAATATATATATATACATATATATATATACATATATTCATAAAATACATATATATATATATATATATATGTATATATACATATTCATATGTATATGGATATTGCGATATTCATATTAATTTATATACATTCCTGATATATATATATATATATATATATATATATATATATATATATCTATTAAATATATATATCATGAATGTATATATTATATTCATGAAATATATTTATATATCTTATATTCATAATATACATATACTCCCAACGTGTATGTATGTATATATATATATATATATATATATATATATATATCAACCTATCTATTTATATATATATATATATATATATATATATATATATATATATATATCAACCTATGTATTTATATATATATATATATATATATATATATATATATATATATATATAATAAATATTCATAAGTTTCATAACATATCATATGAAAAACATACATAATTCTAGTGTATCATTTTTTCGACTACGAAATAACATAAAGTATATATTCATAATATATTTAGAAAGATATACACATTTTCATATATATATATATATCTTCCATTCAAATAAAAACAGACTATCATTGTTGCTATGTCCATGTATTTTTAATTTATTGTAATGAAAGTGCCATCTGTGAAGATGGCTAATTCAACCCGAAAGCTTATATAGCATTAAAAAATATGTATCAATATGGTGATTTTCTTTCGTCTTCCAATGTTTATTTTATTAAGGTTATCACATGATACGATAGGAATTTGTTTAAAAAAAAATAGACAAAAATTGTCAATATTATTTAATGAAGAATGCATCGATATATATATATATATATATATATATATATATATATATATATATATATATATATATATATATATATATCATTATATATATATATATTTATAAATATATATATATATATATATCATAATATATATATATATCATAATATACATATATATATAATACATATATATATATATATATATATATATCTGTTTATACATTCGTAATATATACATTGATAATATATATATATATGTCTACATAATACTCATAGTATATATATATATTATTTTCGTTTTGTATATATTTATATATATTCATAATATGATATATATTGATAACCTTCTAGATATTCATTACACACACACACACATATATATATATATATATACATACATATGTATATATATTAATACATATATATATTCATAATATATATATATATATATATAGATAAATATATACATATTTTCAATATATTATATATATTCTTGATGAATATATTTATTGATAATCATATTTTATATGTATATTCATAATAATTTATATATACAAACTCCACGTCATTTGAATTGAAGCAACATCTTTTGCATCTTAAACTTATTTTGGCCTTTGATTTAATGCAAGAATATGAACATATCTTTAAAGAGGAAATCGCCTTGTTCCTTTTAAATGAAATGACTTTTACTTTGTAGTATCCTTATTAATTTTTTTAAATATTTTGTCTCACATAGTATCTTTTTGCTTTAGAAGGAAAATCAATTTCCTGTTTCGAATTGCCACTTTATTATATAGAATTTTTCTTCTCTGTTTATTAAAAATAACGTCTGATGCAGACATCTGATTAAAAATCCTATCCCTTCGATTTGTAATTTCATAAATATCTTCGGTTAATGTTCATCTTCAGAGTAATGACTAAAGAACAAAAGATAAATTCTCACGATAAATTCAATTGTCTTTTTTGTTGTTCTGATTTTCATTTGAAAACGGAAGAAGCTGACGCGATTACTTTTCGTTTTTAGCATCCTGTTGTTTGATCAGAAATAACCACCATATATCTCGTTGCTACACTGAAAATAGTGATGTATTTTTTATTTGAATAATGGTTAGAAAGTTACTGAGATTAGTTTAGATACTTGTTGGTACATTTTTATCGAAGTGGAACGCAAGACTAATGAAACATGTACATGTTTGGATCTACAGTGTGGTCTGAATGACTTGTCAAGCTATACATATAATTTTCTATTTCAGATAGCTGATATGGGACTCTTACAATTTGGAATGAGGTAAGTTATAACAAAACTTTCGGACCACCCTGTATAATATTTGACTTCGAGTTACAGGTTAATCTTAATTAATAAGAAAATTGAAAGGTAGAACTAATAATAAGAAATATGGTAAATAGTCAGTAACTATTAATAGCAGTTTCTAATTAAATTTGGCGAGGTTTATGAAAAACATCAATTTTCAATTACTAGTGACAGTGGTTCAATATATTTATAGAATTCCATTACTGAAGATCGAAGTCATTTATGGGAAAGATACATGATCGCCTAAGCGTGTATCACACATGACACATAACTGAGATCTATCTATCCATCTGTCTATCTATGTCTTTCTACCTCTTTTCTATGTCTCCATCTATGTCTGTCTACCTACCTATGTCTTTCTATCTATGCATCTACGTCTGTCTATCTATGTCTATCTATGCTCGTCTATATATATATATATATATATCTGTCTATGCATATCTATCTATCTATCTATCTATCTATCTATCTATGTGTTCATATCTATCTATACGCATATATATATATATATATATATATATATATATATATATATATATATATATATATGTATGTATGTATGTATATTGTCTGATAAGCTTAATAACATTATCATTGAAGATGAAAGGAAATCACCATATGGATACATGTTTTAATCCTATCTAAGCTTACATAAACTATTATCAAAGATGACAATTACATTTCAATACCTCAAACAATACACGGATAAAACAATAATGATAGTGTGTTTTTGTTGGACTAAAAATTTCCAAGCAGCAACAAAATCGTGTATACGAGACACGGAAGCGAAAATCGCATCGCAGCTCGTGACGTCATACAAATGACCACGCGAGAGTAAAACAAGAAGTTTTAATTATCGGAAGCCGTTGATAGAAACCAATGGGTTCTGTTATCAATTATAGGCATTTAAGAATATTTGTGGATATTTCATATTTTATTTTGTTTGGGTTATGTTTCAACTGTTTTATGTATATAGCTTCAAGAATTTTTAGTTTTTGTTTATTGTTTTTATCTTTTAAGTATAATTGTGTTTTCAACGAGGATTTTCTGGAATTGCGTACGCGGCCCGGCATGATGTTTTAAATGCCTAAAAATTTTTGATGTAAGCTGAAAGCTTCGATAGGATTAAAACGTGTATCAATATGGTGATTTCCTTTCGCCTTTCAATGATAATGTTATTAAGCTTATCAGACAATATCAAAGGAACTTACTTAAAATAAATAGACAAAACTTGTCTATATTATTTAATGAAACATGCCTCTATATTAATATAATATATATGTGTGTGTGTGTTTGTGTGTGTGTGTGTGCGCGCGTGCGTGTGGGTGTGTGCGCGCGTGTGTGTGTCTATCTAAGTAACTGTATCTAACTATCTATTATCTGCTCTATATCTATGTCTGTCTGTTTATCTAACTATATGCCTATGTCTATCTATCTGTCCGTCTATATATGTCTATATACCGATCTGTGTGTATGTATCTATATGTCTATCTATATCTCTTTATCTATGTCTGCAATATTATTTGTCTACCCCTGTATGTATATATGACTGACGGGTCTATGTCTGTCTATGTCATTCTAGCTATGTTCATTTATCTATATGCATCTATCTATGTCTCTATCTATGTAAATTTATCTCTGTCTTTATCTACCGATATCGCTATCTATGTATCTATCTATCTATCTATCTATCTATCTATCTATCTATCTATCTATCTATCTGTCTGTATGTATGTATGTATGTATGTCTATCTCCGTACCTATGTCTGTCTTCTTTTCTATCTACCTCTGTCTGTTTATATACCTCACACTATCTGTCTGTCTATTTATCGACCTCTGTCTGCCAGTCTACCTATCTATGTCTGTATTTTTACCTGTTTAGCTATGGCTATCTACCTATGTATGTCTATGTACCTACCTATGTCTGTTTGTATCTTTCTACCTATATCTGTCTGTCTATCTACCTATAACTGTCTATCTACATATGTCTGTCTATATCTATCTATCTATCTATCTATCTATCTATATATATATATATATATATATATATATATATATATATAATAATTATGTCTACCAAATTATCGGTGGCTATGTATTTTTCTATTTATCTCTACATCTATATATATCTCTCTACCTATGCCTGTATATGTTTCCCTATATCTCTCTGAGTATCTATCTACTTATGTTGGTCTGTCAACGTCTCTCTGTCTATATATCTATGTCGACCTATCTATCCAACTATCTCTCTATATCTGTCTGTCTCTTTGCGTCTCTCTGTCTATTTCTATCTATCTATCTATCTATCTATCTATCTATCTATCTATCTATCTATCTATCTACGCCTTGTCTATCTATCTATATATGTTTTTCTATATATCTACCTAGCTCTGTCTGTCCTGCGTCTGCTTACCTATGTCTGTCTGTATGTCTGTCTAACTATATCTGTCGGTATCTCTGTCTAAATATATATGTATGTTTGACTCCCTATGTCTGTTTATCTGGGCTCCTAATTGTCTACAAATAAGCGATATATATATATGTGTGTGTCATTCGCAGACGGTACTGTTTCGACGTATTACAGCTCCTCAGTGCGATTAGACATCCGAATGCCTCAAGCCAGGATCGAAACCCAACTGATTTGGTGTCTTTTAGAGCTACTATCACTGAGCTATCTCCATTCAGCTAAATCTAGCGTATTGTTTTTCGAATGTGAACAAATGCCATCAGCCAGAGTGCTCTATTCATTTTACTGAAGAGAAAGGGAAAATAGAAGCTGCAAGTGTTTTTGGTTATAATGTGGATGTTTTTTTACATATTATACTTTATTTACCATATTTATTGCTACATGAGTTTCGGGTATTGTGACCTTCACCAGGCGAAGAATGGTTATTTCCACATATTATTCAAAGGAATTATTTTTTTATGTTTTCTTATGCTTAACCATTGACTTTTGTGAGAGGAGGTAATCTAAATTTGTCTTGGACTGCGGAGGAATATTCCTTTGCTTAAGGGGAAATAAAACAAATAGGATTGGTCAGAGGAAATGGAAGGTATGGAGTCGTTCCTTTTTATGTCTTCTGTATCTTTTTAACACTTTCCCCATTTTCCTGTATTGTGTGTCTCTGTGTTTTTGCTGGTGTACATATATATAAATATATATATATATATATATATATATATATATATATATATATATATGTCCCTTCTCTGTACAGATGTATCGTTTTATTACAAGGAAATCGTATATATACACACACTTCATATGGTATGTAAGAATCTCGTGTGTGTGTGTGTGCGTGCGTGCGTGCGTGCGTGCGGCCCATCTAGTGTGTTTGTTTTTGCCAGATGTGTGTACTGTATATACTCGTTTTCCTTACATATATACTATGTATTATATTATTATTAAGAAATCAATACAGTCACTACATGTAATTTGTATGCTGTGTTTTTTTATTTTTGTTATTTATTCATGTCCGTGTGTCTCTGTGTGTGCGTGTGTGTGTGGACAACTAGTGTTTCGCCACTATGTGTGTATGGTGTGTGTTTAAGTGTGTGGGGTTATCATTTGTTTAGTGCTGGTTTAAATTTGTCTAATAATTTTTTTCTTGTATTTCTAGGTAAGCGTAATCATCTGTTTGATATATTGGTATAATTTTAAATTTAACTTTGTTGCCTTTGTGGATGTGTTGTTACAGAAAGAGTTTTCTTTTGTCTGGCAATTTAATGTTGTTTTTGTGAAGGGAAACTGTATTCTTTAGTGCTTGAGCCTATATAGGATTTATTACATTTTGTGCACTTGAGTGCATAAATCACTTTTTGGAGTTGTAGTTTTTCTTTTGTTGTGAGTGTTGTGGGGTTTTTAAAAATTTAGGAGTCTCCTTCTGTAATGATATCACGAACCCCACATCTTTTTTGATTGGCGTTTCCTTTTAATTATTTTGGTTGTTTTTAGTATAGCTTTCATTTTATCATTCTTGTTAAGTAGGTCCAGATTTCTTGTTATTTCTGTAAATTGCTCTGAAATGTTCATGTTGCATGTTGAGACATTTGCTAGAATTTGTTCGTTGTTGCGTTACTTTGGGTTTCGTAGTTGGTCTGAAGGTATTTTCTCAGCTAATTAAAAACGTTTGTTTATTAGTGGTGTGGAGTAACCTCGTATTTTGAAATTTTACGTAATTTTTCAAGGCGGGTTTTGTCAGCCACATTAGCTCAAATCCTACGTACTAGGGAATAGGGGATGGATTTTAGACAGCATTTTGGGTGATGGCTCTTAAATTGAAGATATTGTTGTGTATATATAGGTTTGTGACAGCTAGCACAAACCTAACAATAGATCCTCCAGTATTGGTGAAACGTTGTAAGAATTTGTACGCAAATTTACTGTATGAGCTAGCGATTAAAACACATTCTAAACATTTTCATCTGCACGAAGATATTTCTTCTGTTATTACAATATGTGATATTTAATAACTATGATGGCAATAATAAGAAAAAATATTTAATTTATATTTTTTCTAAATTTAAGTTTCCCAGCTTCTCTCGTTCGTGCGCGTGTGTAGTCACATTAGTGTAAAGAAATCTTGTCCGATGAAGTCCTAAAGGACGAAGCGCCTCACACGAAAACTTACTGCAAACCCGGCATCTCAGAAAATAACTTGGGAATCATGTCCTAAATAACAGGATATAAAGTTTTACGAACGATACATTATGCCGATGTTAATAAAGAATACATTTCATTGATGATGAAAACAGAATAATGTTTTTAAATTAAAGAAAAACTTTACAAAAATTAAAAAGAAATGTAAATATATATAAACATATATGGGATATTGATATATAAATTTGTATTTTGGAGGAAATATGTATGAACAAACGGAAAATGTGTTCGTGTAATGCATTCCGTCCGTTAGGACTTCATCGGAGTTGGTTGTTTTAAGTTGACGCACACGAAATAGAAACTTTGGGGATTTTTAATTTAGAATTTTTTTAAATATGTATTTTGGTTATATAAGCTATCCAATTTCATTTAGATTATTTTTCTTTTTCTCATTATTTCCATCATCTTTGTTATTAAATATCCACATTGTGATAACAGATGAACTGCCAAGAACGGTGAAAAGTTGTACGAACCTAGACGCAAATTTACTGTGGATTCTGGGAAAAAAGTGGGGTGAATTACCTGAAGTTGGAGCTGCGGGATTGATCGAGGAGCAGAGTGGGGACTGGCACCAAGACTTGTGTCTTTAGTCGTGGGAGCCACGTCCACCTTCTCCTTTATAGCCTCCTACCGGAACAGTAGGAGGGTTTGGAGGCAGTTACAATGTTATAAAACACCACCCTCTACTCATTTTTGCTGGCTCGACCGCGGACATCGGTTGTTAACTGTTGTCTGTGGCTAGCTTCTTAATTATTGTTAGCAGACCCAGGTTGAGAGTGGGTTGAGAAGTCGTCGTTTTACTTCGCAATTCTAGTTCGTCGGTACCTCCAACTCCTTTAGGTCGATTTTTTTACACATTGTCGGAAGGAAAAACTATTTGATCGAGACTGTCCATTTTGTATCATTATATATATATATGAGGCAAAAAGAAAAGCATCTGTTTCTACTGATTTCCCTGGGCTGTTCACGTGTTTAGGTGTTAAACCAAATCTTTGTCTTAAAGATGATGACTAAGGGGAGGCTAAAGTTGTTACCCGGTGACGAAATGACAGCAAACGACTCTTCTCAGTGTTCCGCAAGGAGATCTTAGAATACATCAACGAATTCGAGATCTGCATCTGCAAGTTGGAGATGATTTCCCCTACTCAAGAGAGGGTGGAGATCGAAATGTTCGGCTGTCCATCCATTTGGCAGTGCCCAAGGATCTGGAGGAGCTCGATTCGATTCACTAGTTCCTACCTGGATCAACCCCCGCTGTATGTTCTCTCGAGTCAGCGCCAAAAAAAGCCCGTCTTCCTTTCCTGTAAAGCTCTCACAAGTGTAGATCACAAGGCCAACATTCAGCGATCAGGAGATGACTTGTGACAGAATGAGTTTTCACAGTTTTCTATTGCGATTTGGAAACTGTGGTTGGCATGTCTGATGACGCAGAAAAATTTATCTTCCTAAAATGCTTTCTGTCTCATTTGTTGATTAACCATTTGAGTTTCATCAATGAAAATTACCAACTCGCTCGCTCTCACGATCTTGAAAAGCAAGTATTTCGATGTTGATGAAATTATCGACCAACACAGATATCATAGTCTATTCTTTGGATAAAGAAATATATTCAGACTTGGGAAATTTCATTTCTAGAACATCTGGGGAGCTTTTTTCCTGTGACTTTTCCCATTATTATTCAGCTGGTGCCCGTCTGATGGCTAAACCTCTTCCTTAGGTTTCCAAGGGAGTTGTAGGTGGAGATGATCCTGCTCTCTGGAAAGAGGATACCCACCTTGTCTTCCTTTTTGCGGGATGTCAGTTAGGCTATAAAAGGCCTCCTTATTAAGGAATGTGAATTTTACAGTTCTCCCTTCAATGCCAACCGGTACTTGCCACAATTCCTCTGTGTTACCTTCGGTAGAGGATGGAAAACTATTTCGGTAAACTGTTGCTTGCTGGAGAGGGACGTGCTTGCATTCCTTGAAATCTATCGGCCTCGATCGTCAGCTTAAGTTGGAAAGCGCGACAGAAGATTTAGGGAGTTGGTCTTGGAGGTTAATTTGGGGTCCAGGCGTGTACATCACTTCCCGGTTCTGGAGGCCTATACTTTGGACATGTCTGTTTATTTGACCAATATTAATCTACTGTTGGATTCTTTCAAGGAGGCCAGCTCTTCCTTTGTCTGGCGGTTCCACTCTGATTCAGACCTCATGTCGTTCAACGAAATTATCGGACTGGACTTTATTCGCCACTTTGACTCCTTGCAGTTGGTGCCATGTTTGCAGGGTTGGGCCTTTTCCATGCCGGATGGACTTGTCCCATTTGGCGAGGTGGACTCCTTTTTTTATGTGACTGATCGCCTCTCTCTGAAGTGTTCCACCTCTCTTCCAATACAATACTCCGTCAAACACCCATTTAATTTCATGTGACGTATGTTTTGTCCTGAACTAGGATTTTTTTCCTCATAATGAGGTGCAGATGAGTTTGAAGCAGATGTTCAGTGTTGAGTCGTTGGGAATCCTTGATGAAGAGGAGTATCCAGTTACGACCAGGATTAGATACAACGCTACCAAAAGTGTATAAGTTTGAAGGATGGTAACTACTATGTGCAGTTACACTGGCACGCAGAAAATCTGGTCTATGTCCATTCTAACCACGCGGTACCTTGTGCATCTTGGAACATGTGGTTCGGCGTTTAGAAAGGAAGGAGCTGTACCTAGGCTACTTCGAACTGTTCTTCCAACAGGAACAAGAAGGGGTCATCGAGAAGATACTCGTGTCCCCTTGGGATTTTAGGTATTATAACTGGATAATCCATCGACGCATCTTTAAAACTGACGTAGCAGCCTCTACCTAAATCAGGCCAGTGTTTAATTGTAACTTGAAAACCGTTAACTCAGTCTCGATAAACGATGCTCCCTACTCGGGTGTAAACCTGACTGGTGATATGCAGGACGTGCTGCTATCCTTCAGGACAAACAACTATGTCCTGCTAGCTAACAGACAGAAGGCGTTCCTGATGATTTGTCTCGGCTTGGATTTAGACAGGAATAGATTATGTTTCTGTGTTCGGGATGGAGACCGGCTCTGCTATTACCGCTATACTACCCTTATTTTCAGGTTCATCTCCAGACCCTTCGAACTTGGGAGTATGCTGAAATTCCATACAGGTCGGTACTCTTTGGATGCCCGTCGCACGATGATGGCGAGCCAGTTTTATGTAGACAACCTGGTGATGACTGAGTCTGATCCGATTAAGTTCGCTGGGTTATATTCTCTGGTTAGAAAATGTCTACAGAAGGGCGGGTTTGTAATTCAGTCCTGTAACACAAATTGTGACAACTTCAGAAGTAAGATGAGCACGAATGATACTTCGAGCTCTGATGATGACGAGTGGAAAAGGGTATTGGGGTACAGATATAATCCTTTCTCGGAAAAGTTGCACCTGTCAGATGTAATTTCGACGTGTCGACCAAGAGGAAGATCCTTTCTGAGGTAGACAAGTTGTTCGACTCATTGTCTCTATGGCTCCCAGTGAACTTGCGGAGTAGTGTTCGGGTTGAGATGTTGTGGAAGAAGGTTTTAGGATGGAACGTTCAGTTTCCTCAAGATTCCAAGTTGTCATGTCTGATGACGCCGAAAAATTTAGCAAGTGTCCTCTCTGGTTTGGGCGCTATCCATTTTGGGTGACAGGCCCTTGAGGTCAACCGAACTGAGGAATTATACCTGTTTTGCAATGCATCGACAAAGGCTTATGGGTACGCTGAATACGGTTTGTAGGACTATCGGTCTTCTTTGGTCTTCTCTAAGGCGAAGGTTGCGTTCTTGTAGGTTAAAACTCTTCCCACCTTAGAGTCAATGGCTGTCTTCCTTGAACTCAAGTGTCTGCCGATCATCTTGGACAGTTGCAAGGGGTTTATCTCTTCCAAATGTTATGTGGTCACGTATGCTCAAGTAGTCTTGTCCTGGATTCTATCGCAGACTATGGCCAGTAAGATCATATTTGCAAGAAATAGACTCAAGGATATCATTCAAACGAGTCGTGGATTGGACTCGCATTATGAACTTAGATCTCACTTTATGTATGTTGCCATAACGCAAAACCCTGTTGATTTGATCACCAGAGGATTAGCGCGGAAGAATTTCAGGTTTTACTTGGAATTTTGGTTACGCAATGGAATCCATCTTTTGCCGACTCAAATCTTGCTCTGCCTAGATACGCAAAGCCAGCTTGATTGCTCGATCTGTGGCGAACTTGTCGGTGGTCCAGGAGGAAGAACATCACCCGTTCACCCGTTTGTTTAAGCTCACGTTCTTGGTGTTCAAGTGCATCACTAGAGGAGGACTGGCAGGAAAGCAGCTCTTTATCTAATGAAAAATCTACAACAACGGAAATTTTCTGTGGAGCCTGGATTTCTCCTGGATCCTCTTGGAATTTTTTTGCCACGCCTGGTTCATGTTCTCGAATTTTTTCTGGATCAGCAGAGGTTGATCAGTTCCATTGACCGAATTAATAGGTCTTCGCATTTTGGATATGACCTTAAGAATCCCTTCTTACTGGGAAAGAATCACCTTATGACCAAACATTTTGTCTTGGACTGCCATTCAAAATGTTCTCATTTAGGATGGGGTTGACTCTGACCGAGCGGTTACTCGATTCCTCATGGAAGACAGGCGGTCAAAATGGTTCTACCTTCATGTGCACGATGCAAGCGATACAATACCAGACCCATGCTGCCACCCAATATGGCCAGCCTACCGGTTCCTCGAGTAGAGTTCGACCTACCCTTTAAAACCTCAGATTTCAAGGGACATCTTTGGTGATACCGGGCATGAGCGTTTTGTCTTTCTTCCAGGCCTTGATCTAGTTTACCAAACTGTATGGTATTCCCGAGGCTCTTTACAGCGATAATGCTTGGGCAGCGGTAGATTGTTTTGTCGTCTTTCTCTCCCTAAGTGATATATCTAAATAATCAAAATAATTTCCATATATTGATGACGTTCTATTAATATAAAACCGTAATACTGATTTATCTGATCTTGTAGATAAACTAAACAAATTCGAACATACAACAGAATTTATATACGAAATGGAAGAAAACAATACTTTACCTTTCCTAGATATCATGTTACGCCGCATTGACAGCATTTTAAAAATTTGTGTCCGCCGAAAATCAACTAATAAAAATGATCTAATAAATTTATATTCTTATCATAACAACATATAATGACTTTTTTCCTAAATTTAAAATTCCCAGCGTCTCTCCCTCTTGCGCATGTATACTCGCATCAATATAAACAAATTTACTCCGATAAAGTCCTAAGGGCCGCCACGCATCACACGAAAAAATTTTTTCTCTTTGTCATATAATTTTCCTCCATATATATCAAAAGAAAAGCGTTAGCTAATGTTTACAATCTATGCTTAAAAATGAAAAATCTTTCTTGATGATTTTATTTAGTTTTAATTTAAAGATATTCCAAGAAGCAATATACTTTTCCTCTATTTCAAACTGAATTTACATTGATTGGAATAAGTTTTTTGTTGCCACTAAAAACGATATAATCGTCCATATTGACAATTTTGTCAAGGCAACCTAATTCTCTTCATAAAAATATTTCAAAATTAAAATTTACTTCCCCGAAACTTTAACTGAGAAAGATTAACTGATGAAAAGTTTAAATAATCAAATTTCAAACAATATTATTTTTTTTACTTTTTTTAACACGAAGCCTTATGCTTGGGAATGTTTTCTATGGGGAACATTACTGTAACAATATGGCGTGAACACCTTTCTTGCATACCTTTTTTTAATTAGCCAGTAATATTAAAAATACGAAAATATTGTAAGCATCTCAATATTTTATTGATTTTAATTACTTTGGCTTTGAAGTCTAACTTACGAAGACTCTTGTTGAGGAAATGTTAGAAAATCTATAACTGTATGTGTGTCCGTCCGTCCGTCTGTCCGTCTTTTCGTCCGCCCGTCCGTCCGTTTTTCGATATCTGGATTTACGCATGCGCGACGAATAAGAAAAATAATAAATGTATTAATATTTATCAGTTATTTACAGAATTATTAGTTTTACTAGCTAAAGTCCGCACGAAGACCTTTTCTTCAAATTAATCTTCCTTTTCTATCTATATCTATATCTAATAATAAAGCGCACTGTACGTGTGTCCGTCTGTTTTTCAATCTCGGCGAATCACAAACAACCTGAAATAAAAATTAATAACTACTGTCATTAAACACGATTAAAAAATAAATAAATAACCCATTTAAAGTTAAATGTAAATATCGAACAGAGTGAAGGTTTTAAAAACAATTAAATGTTTAACTTTAATTTCGCTTTTCGTCGCAATTGCAATTGACATCGTCTAATTAAACCGTAATTAAAACTTAAGCGGGGCAAGGTTTGATGCTCATATGTCTTTTCTAGCACGCGTAATGTGAATTATTCGAAATATTACATACTTCGGGTTCCCTAATGTCATTTAAGAGTGATTTATATGAAGGGATAAAAAAAGACGTGATTTAAAAAAATAGAAATTGCGTGCAAGTAAATATGAACAAATTACAGAAATCATTTGCGCATACGATAAAATCTTATGCTGAATTAAGGTGCCGAATAAAGATAAAATAATTTATTATTTCTAAATTCATATAACTTTTACGTACATAGGACGCTAAAGTTAAAAGACTGCAGGTTCAAAAGCCCTCCGTAGGATCTAATCTAAAGTCTGCCCGAAAACAGCTTCTAGGCTAGTTACCAAAACAATTGGACTTTAATATTAACCTCTCTTCTTTTCTGATAATCTCACGTTTGGACCTCATTTTTTTACCAATATGGATACGTTTATTCAGTCATAAAAAAATTCAATATTTATTTTTAATATATTGTGTGTCGTGAATTTTAGTGAGCTTTTCTATTTATAATTACTACATATAGACTTAATTTAGTAGCAATATCAGTTGAACACAACAAATTAATACAAAATTTTAAATACTTATAAGTTTACAACTTATCTGAATTAAAATTAAAAAGAAATGAAAACAATTTTTGTAAAAAAGACAGTAATAACATAAATATCGCGACGATAAATATTTGTTTTCAACTTTTGGGCATCATTTATCATGTTTTTTTAAAGTTCTGTGGTATATCTAAAATATAATATTTAAAAAAGAATGATAAAATATAAGCATTAAGAAGCTGTACGAGATTGTCTAAGTTTATTTTATTCTTGGTGTGAGTCTTATTGTTACTCTTTTTATTAATCATGTTTTTGCTTTATTACTTTCCTTTTTCTGCTTTCTCCTTTTTTTGCTTTATCCTCATTTTTGCTGCTTTCTCCTTTTTTCCTGATCTCTCTTTATTTTTGCTATTCTCTCTTTTATTTTTGCTACTCTTTCTTTTTTTGTTGAGGTCATTTGGGTGGGGCTTTCTCTTTTATTTTTGGCTTTCCCATTTCTTTGTTTTTTTGCTTTCTCTTCGTTTTATCGCTAGCTTTATTTCTTGGTTTTTGCTTGTTTTTTCAAAGTGAATGTCAGTCACTATTTATCTTTTATTCTATTTTTTTTTCGGTTTTTCAATTTATTTCTCTTCTAATTTTTACTTCATTTTCCTGTTCCTTTTCTTCATTTTTTCTTTTTAAATCTCATCCTTCTTCGTTCACAAAGTTTCACTAGCACTTTATCACTATTCTTTTCAAATTACGTTTCCCTACTTTAATATTTCGAAAATATTCTTTTCTTCCTTTATTTTTCATTTCATACGATTTCTTTCTAATACCCCCACCTCAGAAAGACTAAAGGAACATTTACGCACAAAAATTACGCACAAAAATAAAAACAAGCTAACTGTATGAAGGGCTCTTGGTTGAGTGACACAAACATATGCTTTTCCCCTGTATCCATGCTGATAGCAGGTCATCTCATAAAGGCCTAGCCACGGGTAGTTATCCAATCATTGTACCTGGGCGGAGAAGCCTTTATACTGCTTACGTGAATATGTCAGAACCAGAAAAGAGAATACACACATTTATGCACACCAAGAACTGAAAAGCAATCCAACCTCACTCCAGACAAAATTACCTTAAGCCTTCAGGTCACTATCTTCACACATTTAGCTTTTCTATTAACTCGGGAATTTGCAGTCAACGTGCTCATTCAAATAAGACGAATTTTCATTTAAGAAAACAGTTACTGAGTATTTCTTTTCTAGAATCCCCTAATCCATCAATTTTTAATCAAGAATTTGTCATGTCAATTATTTATTCGAATGCATGCTTTTCCGTTTGTAAATATAGTAATATATTTTCTAAACTTCTCTGAAATTAAAATGATGTATTTTGACGAATTGATTTATTTCCATTCAATATCTGACAGCTATCAAGCATACATATATATATATATATATATATATATATATATATATATATATATATATATATATATATATATATATACTTAAAGGATTTTCAGATAAACTGTTGCTGTTTGTTTTATTCTTGGAAACTATGGAACTATACTTGCAAATACATATAGATTTGTGTTAAACTAATGTAATAATCTACTAATACGTTTTGTTAATTCCGCGATCTCCTGAACCTAATTTAAAGTAATTTCGATATTTAAACCTAAAAAATTGAAATATATTCTAAACGGTTTCAAGAACGTAGATTCGTCTATTTTATCCAGTTTTACTATCGATTGTCAATAAAAAAAATCACTGGTTGCTTATATATGAAGATTATTGAGATGTTATATATTTCATTGTCTTTGTTAGAGGTGGAATGTAGTTATTCTACAACTTATATCTCCTAAATGGTTCGTAAACTTGATGAAAAAATTTAAAATCGCTTGGAGATTAAAAATATTTACGTACCATTATTATACTTCATTTTCTTATTTTATTGTTTATTGTCAAATTGAGAAACTATATATATACAGCCATGGCCAAAATTATGGAGCACCTATAAAAAAATTGAGATAATAGTTTAAACCTACGTATTTAAAGGTTAAGAATCGTACAGTGAACAATTGAGAGCAAATGTAAAATATGTAACAGTAGATTGTAGTATTTGTTTGCTTTAAAGCCTCTCTCAAGAGCTTTAGCTGAGTTTCGTACTAAATTCATTCCAATATTCAAAATGATTTATTGTCATACTGAAGGTTGTTTCGTAATTTTCGGGTAATATTTGATTCCCACCAGTGCTATAATAGTATATTTAATTGAAAATGCCTCCAAAGAAGCAGCTTTCAGAGATTAAAAGGGCATAAATTTTTGCTTTATCTGATGAAGGATATTCTCAGGTAGAAATTGCCAGGAAGATGGAATGTTCAAGGAAGGGGGTTCAAACAATGATTAAAAGGTACAAGGAAACAAAGTCTTTCAAAAACAGAAAAGGACAAGGCCGTAAAAAAGTCTACAGCCCCCAGGGAAGACAGATCTTTGAAAAGAGCATCCCTTGCAGATAGGAGGAAAAGTTCTTCAGTGCTTGCTGCTGAACTTAGGGAGGGTGCAAACAAAAACATATAAGCTATAACAGTGAGAAGAAGGTTATTAGAAGTGGAATTAAAAGGATGCAAAGCCAGGAAGAAGCCATACTTATCTCAGGCCAACAAGAAAAAACGACTGGAATTTGCAAAAAACCCTGAAAATTGGACACCTGATGATTGGGGCAAAATTGTTTGGTGTTACGAAAGTAACTTTGAGGTAAGTTAACAGCTTCTCTTTCCTAAACTTTGAATGTAATAATTGAATTTTTTATGTGAATACACATCCATAACATTTATTCAAATATTGTAACAAATTCTTTTTTTTTCAACAGATTTTTGGCACTCCTGGAGCGGTTTATGTTCGCCGTAGGGAAGGAGAGGCATTTCATCCTGATTGTGTGGTTCCAACTGTAAAATTTGGAGGAGGAAGCGTAATGGTTTGGGGCTGCATGGCTTCTTCAGGCACTGGAATGTTGTACACATGTGAGAGCAGAATGAACTCCACAATTTATACTAACATGCTGGACCAGGTTTACCGAACCTCTTTGACTAAAATATTTAATAATAACATTCCAAGTGATGTAATCTTCCAACAAGACAATGCTCCATGCCATACGTCAAAAGTTTCAATAGGTTGGTTTGAGAAAAAAGGGATTACAGTGATGAAGTGGCCCCCTCAATCCCCAGACCTAAATCCCATTGAAACTTTGTGGTCCCATTTAGGGAAAAGAGTGAGAATGCACAAACGTTCATCAAAAAAAAGAATTAGAGGTCAAACTTCATGAAGAGTGGCAGAAAATAGATCCTACCACCTGCAACAACTTAGTCAATAATATGCAAAAACGAATAAAAGCTGTTATTAAGGCAAAAGGAGGACAGACCAAATATTGATTGTTGTTATTAATGTTTACTCCACTATTCTTAACCTTTAAATATATAAGTTTGAATCATAATTTCGATTTTTCATTGGTGCTCCATAATTTGGGCCAAGGCTGTATATATATATATATATATATATATATATATATATATATATATATATATATATGAAAGCATGCATTAGACTTTAGGCTATGAAAGCTAGTGCTTTCTACGTGTTCAATAGAAATCTACCAGAAAAATGTTGAAATTATATTTTGAAATTTGTAAAAATTTATAGAATTTTCTTGAAATATATATTTAAAAAGCCATATAAAAATAATGTCAATGTCAAATGTTTAAGGATAATCATCTTTAATATTTTTAATCATCATTTATAAACTAATCAAAGATTTCGATGAAGTTAGTATTTATTTAAATATCATAACGATACAACGCTTTAATAAGAGACAGATCATTATATACATCTAGTAAAAGTATTCAAAAATACAACTGAAGAATTAACATTAGGTACTTGAGCCATATAATTGAACATCTGAGTCAGGAGCTGGATCCCTAAAATATAAAATTGATGAAAGACATACGAATTTCCCAAAACAAAGCAACCGATGGAGTTACTACAAAGTATATGCTCAACTAATTAATACAGAAAAATTTCGAGAAAAACTAAAGAAATACTAACATCGAATATGTTACTAAAACATTACAATATGAGATTAGAAATGCTAGTCGTTTTGATGGGTCAGAATATGAGAAGTAATGTTAAGTAAATTTAAATATGGTGTCTTGAATGGTGTACAATTATCTGAAAAAACTTCAGCTGGCTGAGAAGAATTACAGCCAGATAGAAATGGAAGTGTTAGCAATAATATTGCACTGAAGAAACCTCAGAAAATGATTCATGAGTGTGATTTTAGACGAATGATCACAAACCCTTACTAAATAATTCCATATAATTATTATCAATTTGTATTTTCTTTTTATATATTTCCTGTGTATTAATTTATATATTCCTTGTCTTTTCTGTAGCTGATGTATCAACTTAAGTTAGCAAAATTATGAGTGATTACTTCATTTAGTCGTTTTAATATTTTATACAAGTAAACTATTTATCTGCATTTAGATTAAATTAGTCCTAGTGGAGTATAAGTCGTTTAATTTATTTACTCCTGGTTTTCTTAGATTGCAGTCTTACTTGCCATTCTTTGATTGCAGTCTTACTTGCCTTTCATATGAGGCACTCAGATACCACTGGATATTAAGATTCGTCTTGCTTCAGTTTGGACTTGAAACAGGTTTTGTTGTCGCCATCTTGGTCATTAGCAACCATCTTGTTGCTAATTATTTTCTACCGAGAGACATTTCTATTTCATTGTTATATAATTTTTTTACATGAAAAGATATTAAGAAAAAAGCGATTTACATAATACCAGTAGTAATCAATGGATCATAGATACCATTGAATGTCTATAATATAAAGAGGACAGATTAATTAAACGATTCACTCTTCATGTAATATCACATCGAAATATCCAATATTATTGTACTTTTAGTACCAATGGAATTCATAGGAGTTAACAAGTAAAATTGTAAAATGGGGTAAATAATACAATATATAACACTATAAGGATTTTCAGATGGTATTGTAAAAATTAAAGTAGAAACTGTAATGGAAAAATATTAAAATTTGAGGAAAAAGAAATTGGTTGGGAAAAGATAAAAAAGGGAGTATAGCACGAATTATATTTCGATAAAAAATTCTAATCAACAGCAAGAAATATATAATGTATGCATACCTAATATGGATACTAGCAACACTTTGGTCGTATGTAATAAATAATTACACTCGCTACTTCCATGAATATCGATTATGGAATCGATAATTATAGCATATATATAATAACCGAGAATGGATCAAGAGATTGAAAATACAGTAAAATTCTACTAAAAATGAGTTATTGCAGCCAAACCACTTCCAAATTAAATAAAAGTATGGCCGAAAATTGCTAAACTACAGTTCTGCCTCAATTCTGGTTACGCTGATGAAAGTACTTATGAAGTAGTTGCTTACGCAGATATCAGAAAATATAAAAAATGATTTGTTAATTTAAAAATGCAATTTATAAAACAATTTCGGAACTTCTGACAACGTATTACTACGAAGAAACTTGCATAATATTTCACGCAGCAAATTATAGATAACATTGCATATTTTGTTTACCATTCATATTTGAATGGGCAAGCAGAAAGACGTGTCGATAAGTTAAAGAGTATCTGTCTATATTTCTGAGATGAGGTATTATTTACACTATTTACATTGTTCGGACTATCGTCCTCATCTTTGTTGCCATATTTATCACAAGGTTTCGACCGTTGTACGCTCCGACCTTCTTCAGGTGGTTGGAATGTCGAACTGAACCCTTTATTTCGTTAGTTGGGGTATACTGTTCTAGTTCCACGTGCCATGTCTAATGGATGTCAGATATTAGTTATCTCCTGTTAATTCCTCTCTCCAATTCCTCCACCGCCTTCACCAGGTTTTGAACTCACACTTTTTGGGTCCTGTCACTGGATCTAACTAACACCTTTATCCACTGTACTATGTGTCCTAGAATAGTCTACCCCAGCAAGCGAATAAAGGGTTCAGTTCGACATTCCAACCGCCTAAAGAAGTTAAAGAGTGTTAATGAAATCAACAGTAGTTAGCAACATTTTCTTAATTGGATATAGAACAAGTCCTAACATAGCTACAAGGAACGCGACCGCAGCGTTGATGTGCATTAGGACAATGAGGACACTATTATAAATTACTGGATGAAAGCAAAACTAGTGTCAAAGAATGAAAATAAGAAAAGATTTAAAGAGGGTGAAAGAGTTTATTAAATCTTATGGCCAATGAAAGCAAAAGTGGTCGGCTGGAAGAATTAAGTAGAGGAAATATAATGCATGTAGCCCAAATCGGAAATGATTTCCGCAAACACAAATTAGGTGTAGAATGTATGAAATAGAACTTAGGGTTAGATTTCCTATGTGATACATTGCAGCTACCATACCTGAAATGCAACATACGTTCCTGGGAAGAACTAAAAGGGAAAATATATACTGTTTCGAAAATATTAAACATGATCTAAAAAAGTGAAATACTCTTCTTTAAAAAGGATGAGTTTGTTTCTATTACACCCTTGCTCAATAAATCTTTCCAGTAAGCGTCAGGGAAGATGCTTATTAGGACAATATATAAAGAATCCTATAGAAACGGTGAGCGTTCGTTGATGATTCTTACGTGTTTCCCAAATAGTTTTCACAGGTGATACTTCTTACGGTAGTCAGATCGGTTGAGAAAACAATTTTAGTCATGATAAAGTCATCTTTAATTTTCTTAAATGCATTTTGCCAAAGAGAAAGTTTATGCAATGATTCCTCACTTAACAACCAGGTTCTGTTGCAAGACCTGGTCACTAAGTGAGATGTTGTAACAGACCGCTATGTCAAGCATGATAAGCGTGTAATGGTTTCATGTCAAAAAGCTTCAGATAGATTTGCTGTAACGTTTTCAGCACTTATAACATTTCTAATTTATTTCTTAAAGTTTATTAACTACAGTAGTGTACTGAACATAAACGTAATTAAAAAAAATTAAAACATCAGACCTATATTCTGAATATTACTTCTGTTTACTTACTATAAATACAGTACAAGTAAATTTCTATTTATTTTTTACATTATTTATTCATATTGATTGATTTTGAAAAAAGAGAAACATTCACGATCATAGTTTTCGTACAACAGGTTGTAAGTCCCATGTTGTTAATTAGGTAATTCGTTAAGTGAGAAGTGGATGTAGTATTTTTCTACGGGAAATACATTTTAACGTAATCATATGACCCGGAAATAGTCCGTATTCAATCCGACGTAAAATACATGGTTGGAGAAATTGAACATGATTCGTCTCTTTTATGCACACCCGATCATCGTCTGCTATCCCAGAAAGCTGGAGCAACTTTGAGAAAGAATACGTTTTTACATAAACGACGCATTATATCGAAGAGTACTCCCACCAACATAAAACCTCGAAAAAATTTGTGTTTTGGTTGATGATTCTATATTTTTTTTTCTTATGCGATCTGAAAAGAATGATGAAATTAGTGAAAATGACATTTAATTAGCTGGAGATATTTTTCAAGAGCCCATACATTTCCTCAGTTCCAGAAAAATTACTATATATTTGATTTTCTTTTTTCTTAGGAAATAAAAAAAGCTGGATATATATACCTTACATGTAGTTATACCATTATACTTGCATTTGTATATATTGTCCATAAATCTATGAATATTATTGCTACAAATGTGCGTTTATATATCTATTAGTTAAGGATTTAATTATCCTTCAAATTATAATACAAGAGTGCATTCATTCCACATCCATGAACCAATGAGTTAAATTATTTTCAACATGATTTACTATTAATAAACTAACAATTTTTGTATGCTTATAATTGTTGCTGAAAGTTTATTTGTTCATTAATAGTATACAAGCAAGTTAGGTAAACTGCATTAGTAGACTAATGGCATATTTGAATACTTTCTGGTCAAATAATTAAATTTCTATCTGTTCACTAATTTTAATTAAGTCAGCATTCCCTACATTTTTGGCGCCGATGGTAATTTTTCTTTTAGTTTATCAAAGGCTATTAACAATTTGTTATCAATAGAAGACAGAAATTATACCAAGTATCTACTTTGCAGAATACTGACTTTTAGTTTTCTATGCATACTTCTTTCTATGATAACTAAATTTAATTATTTATCTTTTCTTCGTTTTCCGTAATTACTCATTATCAGATATCGATTCTTCATGGTATTTGAAAGATATTTTCTTGTCATCAGCCTGGACAACAGAGATAATCCTACACGGTTTTTATAGTTTCACTCGAGGGGATGGATAGAGTGTAAAGAAATGAACACATTGAAAGTAAGCGACTTAGATTTTTATCATTTATTTGCGATTCTTTACAGAATTGCACTAATCTTTCCTCGTTCGTCGACAATATTTTTATCAACATCATTAGCTATTGCATGCACGAGCGTCTAAATCACCATCAAAGTTCATTTCAAACAAACAATGATTCTCTATTTTATATAGTTAATTTCAGTGAATTCCTATGTAAAATAAATTTGCATTTAAAGAATGAGATGCATATATATATATAGCTATTAAATACGAAGATATGATCAGTAAAGCATGGAAATAAATACATATGCACGATTGCGTGAAAATATATATTTCCAAACACAGACACACACATACATACATATTTCCAAACACACCCATGCATACATACATACATATATATATATATATATATATATATATATATAAGAAATATAGTCTTAAGATGTGCTATATTTATGGGATAAATTGCTCAATATCAGAGACAGAGCGTGTGTAAATATAAAATTGAACATAGAAGTCAACACACAGTCTGTTTCATGCTAGATGGTATCGTCAGGCCACAAATTCATATATATATATATATATATATATATATATATATGCATACTCATACACACACGCACTCACAGTGGTGCGTATATACATATATATATATATATATATATATATATATATATATATATATATATATATATATACGCATACTCATACACACCTCATACACACACGCACACACAGTGGTGCGTATATATATATATATATATATATATATATATATATATATATATATATATATATATATATATATATATATATATATATTTCATTAAAAACGAATGACAAGGTGTTTTTATTTAGTTTTTTATATAAATTCTCGTGAGATCTAATAATGTTTTTCTTTTCAGATGATAAATTATATAAAAACTGTCCGAATCTTTTTATCCGTGCTCTTTCCGCTATACATTTAGCCATTTTCAAGGATTATATTTCAACTGTTAGAATTAGAAATAGAAATATATCATCTGAAGAGAAAAAACATTATTAGATCTCACGAGAAATTATATAAAGAAATAAATAAAAGCACCTTGTCAGTCGTTTTTAATGAAATGTGCATGAAAGAAGGATTGCTGCCTAAATACACAAATATATATATATATATATATATATATATATATATATATATATATATATATATATATATATATATATATATATATATATATACATTATATCTGTGTGTATACCAAATTAGAGAGTGATCGACATATCGATATATATATATGTATATATTTATACACACACACACACACACATATATATATATATATACATCTTTGTATTGGATCCTTTCATATTCGCGGATAAGCTGTTTGTGCTGTTATTAAAAGATAAGATTAAAAAAATAAAACTTATTATTTACTACATTAAATTCACTATATCTAATAAAATCATTCGTAATGACTCTTTGCCGTCCACTTGCGATTTTGTGGTGTATTCGTAATTAATTTTATTGAGTTTTGTTTTCTATTTTTTATATAAATAGCTTCGAAAATGTTTAGTTTTTGTTTATTCTTTTCGTGGAAAAGTATGGATTTATTTTCGACGAGGATTTTTCTGAATTGCGAGTGTAGACAGTTATCTAGTTATAAATGTTTAGAAATCCGGTGTTCACTGTTATCATTTTAGTGATTGGAAAAGCTTCCTCTCGGGAGTCTGTTCCCCAAAGCAGCAGTTATTGGGAAGAAGCTATTCGAACGGAAATTCTTACTAAGTAAGGGAATGATGATGATGATGATGATGATACATCATTGTGTAGGTGGCACAGCGCGTCCCTGTTGCAAAGGAATGTATCTCGTTAGAAAATATGTCATGTAAATTGCGAAATAATAGCGAGAGGCTTGCATGATTTCATTTGTTGGAAAGGGTATGTATGGTGGAAAATAATTCATCGCACTCAAGGCCACGAAGTCGCTTCTCAACCCTAACAAGACAGAAAAGTGAGAACTCGGTATCTCCAACAAAGATATATCAGCAATAATACATTTTCAGCCTGACGTGGCTCTTGTAATCATAGAGTATATTGGTGGGCGAGTCAGATACTTGCTGGAATGGAACAATGAACTGAACTTTTCCCAAGTATCTTTAACAATATATCTTATATATCTTCCACTTGAGGTCTGGCTGAAATTTTAGAGAATCAAGTGTTTACGTTAACAGGAGATATCGATATTGTTGCAGAAATATATTTACAATATTTCCATTTACAACTTCGCCTTCAATATTACTTATTAACAATGGGAACTTTTTCCATTTGCATTTTACTTGAAACTATTTTGCGTTGCACTTCTGCATTTAATGTATTATGTGAATAGCAGAATTTTTTTGATCATTTAAAGGTTTTGCAAATATTATAATTGTTGTTAAATGTTTTAAATAGTTTTTTTCACTTATAATTTTATGATTATGATGATGTATATTGCAACATCTTCAAACGACCAGAACAAAAGAACTCATTTATTTGCTCTTAATATTAAGAGTGATCGGTTCGATAAGGTCAAATTGGCGGTTGATGTCAAAAGTGACATAAATATGCTGTTATTGTGCAAGTAATCGCTTGTATATTTAACAAAATCTCAAAACAAATCTGCTTTCTATTTATCATCTGAGAAGCCTCTTTCTGTTAATATTAACCCCTAGAAGAGTGACTAGTTGTGCATTCTCTGCCGACATGAATTGGAAAGTGTACATTCAATCAATTCTTAGGTTTGCTACTAGGAAAGCTGATTCACTGTGACGTGGTAGACAATTCTTCCCGCCAGAATCTATCTTATGTATTTATAAGTTTACCATTCGTCTGTGTGTTGGATATTGCCGTCACATCTGGTCTGCTGCTGCTGCTATATATTTAGAGATTCTTAATATAATTCATAAACTTGCTTACCTGTGCCTTTTCTTGGTGATGAGCTTTCCTCTATGGTACAAATTATTTCATGTATTTAAGCGCAATACTGGATTGGCAGTCACCATTCGTCCCTGCTTCGAATAGCGCAGCAGCCACATATCGTTTGGTATTCTTGCTATATAATTAGAGATTGTTGATAAAATTCAAAGAAGAATCTGCAATAATATTATTTGTGAAATGATATCTCGGCTTCAGTCACTTTCATATCGCTGTAATGTACCTTCACTGTGCTTTTTCTATAAATACTTTCAAGGTAATTGTTTTGATGAACGTTGCCCTATGTTTGCTAGACTATGAATATAAACGCATTACCAGATTGACAACAAGGTCTCATCATTTTATCGTTGACCTGACTAGATGTAAACGTAAGTAGTTTTGTCGCAAATTTATTTCCTCGCATTATCCGCTGGTGAAATTCTCTTCGGACTTTCTGCTTTCCAGTCAAATTCTATATAAAAACATTAAATGTGAGCTCTATAGCTAACTAATGTCATCTCGGTTCATCTTCTTTTATTGATTTCGCTCATTACAGTTTGTATTATTCATATTCTTTCACATTGTAGCTTAGTGGTTTTATTGCCTTGCTTGGGATGAAATGATTAAAAACACATTAAGAATTAATGTTTTTAATTTTCCAGTTGTCTCTTCGTTTTGCTGACGAAACAAAATAATCAATAGAAAATAAACTAAAGCTTTTATAACATTTTAATCTAACTTTTATGCAAAGGAACGGTTTTTATCAGAGAAAATCGAGTTTATTTAAATTCTACTCAGACAGATAAGAAAAGAAAAAAATCTTAAATAAAATCAATAAAAAATAATGAACATTACTTCTACTGTTAGATTTCCAGTTAGAAAAGTGTTCAGAATATTTTTAAGAATACTGTTGAGGATGTAATTTGGTTGACGTAGTGAAACTCTTGTTAATATTATAATTATACATTCCCCTTTTCTTCATTTCTTCCTTTTCATTCTACATCACTCTCTTTTCATTCTTCATTTCATTCCTTCAACTTTTTCTACATTTCTTCCATTTTAATTACATTTATCTTTTATTCTTTATCCATTCTGTATTACCTCATATTTCAAGTTTTTTATTTCTTAATTGTCCTAAATGTTTTCAACTTTTTCTGCATTTCACCATTTCTTTTATTTTATTTATTCATATTTCTGTCTTTTCTTTATTTTCATTCTTTAACAATTCCTTTTTTCTTGGCATTTTTCCTTTCCTTTCTTCCAATATTTTTCTTCCATTCTCACAAATCTTTTGGGGCTTCAGTGATTCAATAGTAAGATTTTACAAAATAGGTTTTCTTACCCTGGATACCAGCCGTTTATCCATTGTTTCCTGATCAGGATTGGGTTTCCAGTTCTTCTATAGTCTACTTCAAATCTATAACCGAATCATCTGCGCCTTAAATCTTATTCACTAATTATTTATTTTATTTTTCTCTCCACCGCCAATAGGATTAGAAGGGTTC
>OZ038477.1:74084871-74109871 GCA_964036315.1 Acanthosepion esculentum | reverse complement strand
TTTGTCTAATTGCAATTTAGGAGTTTTATTGATGCTGTTTTGGCATGCGTGTTTTTCCAGGATTTTATTATTATGTTTTTTTTATGATTCTTTCTATATTTTCAGTGCAGCTGTAACTTAATTTTAAGGTGTTTTTATTAAAGATCTCGCTAAATTTGCTATTAGTGGGGAAGTTTTTTTTCAATTAAAGCTAGTAACTTATGCCCTAGTTTAGTACTGACCATTTGGTTGAACGGAGGGGTATACCATATGATCTTTCTTTTCCTGTTTTTCTTACTATTGGTACTATTGTTTCTATAGCTTATGTCAGCGCTTTTGTATACGCTATTTTTCAGGGCTGTGCTATAAAAATTACTGTGTTGTCGGAATATTTCCTTATTTGAAGAGTTCAAAATTAATCCCACCATTACAGTTTGATGGTGCAAATTATTGACGTCGAAGGTGATTATGTAGGAAAAATTAAACAATCTAAACTCAGCGGTAATCCTTCAGAATACTTGCAAATTTCATGTATGGGGATTGTGTACGGTATAGATTTAGGAATACGTCATGGCTCCAGTTTTCTAGTCCTGTGAGAGACAAATATTATTACCACTTTTGAAAACAGACAAATGGTTACAGATATCGAAAAATGCAAATATAATATTAAATCTTTCATACTGATAATACTTTTATGTTGCTGTAATCTTTGACATTCATATCTCTTATTGCCCTCTGTTTCGGCTGTCTTTGCCAGAAAGCGCTTCTTGAAAAATATTGAACTATTAATGTTTGCATTTTCAAAGATCACGCTAGGAACATACAAGGATACGTACTTCATATATTCATGCATATTAAATGGGCGAAATGAAAATGAATAAGGTGTTGAGGTTTAAATATTGAAATTTGAAAGGGAATTTTGTCTTGGCATCCTGCGTGGATGATGACAGAATTACAAAAGCATAGGAAGAAAATAACTGTATAATATTTTAATAGGTCAATGGCTTGAATAGGTTCATTGCCTCAGTCCATCAAGTCTTTCTCCCTTACTATATATATATATATATATATATATATTTAATAAATAATTGTGACAAATTCTGAAACGTTTGTTGTGTGTATGTGTATGTCTACTTAAATAATAAATTATTATTACTTTTACCTAAGCTGGCATTTCTCGTAATTAAAGAAGAAAAAATGTGTGTCTTTTTAAAAAAGCCTTTAATATTTTTTGTATGTTTTTATTGCTTTCGAGCCATTCTGAAAATGATTAACCTTTACTTCGATACAAAAATGCTAGTAAAAATATATTAACAACTTACGACATGAATTTAGAATTATAAAGAAAAGATAGAGAATAAATAATGACGGCTTTTTAAAAAATACGTTTCGTTTTAAAATCGCTGCAAGAGACACTGAAATCATTCCCATTAGCCTAGGTTATGGCCTAGTGATAAACTGGGAAAAAATATATCTATATTTCTATAACCTTGGAGAAAATTTCAGTGCCTCCTTAAATGCCCGGATGTACCATATATATTTTCCTGCAAACTATGTTGGATCCAGGATGATATTCGCAGTTCCATAACCAAGAATATCGGAATTTCTGCCAGTTAACTGGTTTAGTGGATGTGTGGCCCTTTTTCAGCCTAGAAGTAAATCCGCTAGATTATGCCGCGTGAGGCGTAGCCATCCACCAGCATGACCTCTCACCCTAACATTCCATCATATCTAAGAGCTTCGTGTTTAGGTGTTGCATAGCGTTTCAACGTCGTGTTGAAACTGTAATGGAATTCAAACTGAATAAATTATTCGATTTGATATAATTTATGAGAATTATTTATATCCTTTTTGTTAATATGCTTTAATCTAATATACATTCGAGAAAGTCAAAGATGGCAGAGATTTGTCTCTCCAACCAGGCTACTAAAAACTCAACCCAATCTACTTTACAAAATCAGACAAAATGACAGAATAGATACTTTTTCAATGGTCTTCTTGCTAAGGCCGAGAACTTTACAGTAGGCCTTTACTCCTTGAACAAAATAAAACTGAACAGATATCGTTGGATGTATGAATACTAACTTTGAGTAGATAAAAAATATTACAACTGCAAAGTTGAGGTCATTTGTTTAACTTACAACTCTCTCCGAACGATGGTTTTCAGCAAGCGAAATTTTTCGTCTATGAAGTTGCAAATAGCATTCACAAAACGTTACATTTTATCAACCATGATTATTTTTTCTCGTGTTTGTTGGACTGTAAAACACTATGCAATATACAATGGATTAACACTTAAATGAATGTACAGCATATACAACGACATATTTGCAGAGTTCCACTCTAATGATTATGAATAAAAACACGAATCAAGTACAAATGCAAAAATATATCGACACACAGAAATAGAATGATATAGGACACAAAATATATCTAATTATTTGCATGAGTATGCATAATATATAAATATAATTTTATTTGCGTGGATATTCTTAAACATGTCTACATATGCACGCAAATTTTTGAAATATGTATTTATATTGTTGTCTGTGTTTGTTTATATATATATATATATATATATATATATATATATATATATATATATATATATATATATATATATATTCGATTATTTAAATAGCAATAGAGTAGTAGATAGAGAATTGTCAATAATGAAAAGAACAAAAACTATGTAGTGTGCATATTTTCGCTGTGTCAACTCATGCACACAATTTTGCTTATTTAATACCACCTATAATAGGGTGAGCTGAAATGTTCTCGGCTCTTTCCAATAGTAAAACTCTGAATAAATAACGAAACTTTTCATTTGGAGGGTGATATTCATGGTCAGACCTAGAAACCTTCCATCACACCTCTTCAAATTTATATCTTTTTCAAATATAGGAATTTTTACATATTTTTTGCATATTTACTCACGTCAAATTTAAATAAATGGTGTAACAACCACATATACAGACACGTTTCTACACACACATACACACACATACATATAAATAGGGAGACAAACGCACGCACGCATACACACACATTTATGTATATTAGAACGTACATAGGTTTATTTAAAAAGCGTCATCTTTCTTAATCCATTAGGCCATAAAATAATCATCATACAATCCCGTTAATATCGAATTGGATAATTACCAAAAGATTCCATTAATTTTCAAATATAAAGAGAAAAGCGAAGCAGAAATGAATAATTATTTTGTCTTTATCTAAATGTCCTTTTACTTTCGCATCTATCGAATGTCTTTTCTTTTGACTTTCCCTCCACTATTGTTCAATACTATACTTTCTTGATATCATTTTCATCTCCGCTTGCTTCGTTCAAATCTGTCTACACGTTATTTCAATCAGATCCCGTGCATCTTCTCTCGTTTTATTTTATGTTCTTCCATACCTAATTCTATGACAATGCTTCCTTATAGCTTTAGATATGCGAACATTTCTGCGCCTTCCAATATCTATTTCTTTTTTTTACTTTTTCCTGTATTGTACTGTATTGCATTAAACATCTTCATATTATATCAAAGAATTTCCCTTCCTTTTCTCTTTTTCAAACGACTTACTTCCATTAATTCGATTTTCGAAAACCAGTTCAATTCCAAAGAAACTATTTCACTTGTAGGCTAATAATGGATCTGCCAATCTATTATGTACATTTATAATCCGTTCAAGCAACTTGTTATCTCATTAGAATCAGACGCTTCTCTATATCCGCCTTTTTTACGCGATTTTTGTTTACGCCTTTTTGGAAAAACCGCTTCGCCTATAAGCCAGACTATCATGCAGACTCAAACTCAATTTTTTACTTATATTTTTATTAAAAATCGAAGCCTTAGTTCTTTTGTTTAAGTAACATTTTAAAGAATGATTAAAAAAAAATGTTCTTTCTTTCTTGGCAGTGCTCGCAAATCAGTTCTCACCATATGATTCGATCACACGCGCGTTATACATTGGGTATTTCAATATTTTTTCAATTCATAAGAACATTTTACTAAGGTGCAACATTCACACTTTTAAAATCAACTTAGAGTAAAATAAAAATGAACATATCCAACAAACTAAGATTCTTTCATTCTCATTCTCTCCTCTTAACCTTCTCTTTCTAGTGACAGATACTCTCAAAATCCTATCCAACATTGCCTTTCATTCTTTCTCTTTCCCTCATCTTTTAGAGATACTCTCATAGACAAACACACATTTGAACGCCATATTTTTTACTAAATATGTTATGTAAATATACATTTCTTAATAGCTGATCATCAGCAAAAACTATTATATCGTGTATAACAAGCTATAATAACAGTAATAATGATAGTGTTAATACTACTATTAATAATAATATTAATAATAATAGTAATAGTAATAAAAATTGTAATAATAATGATAGTAATAATGATATAATTAATAATAATATTAATAACAATAATGATGATAGTAATAATGATAATAATAATACAATTTTCCACCAAAATGTAGTAGAGTTGATGGTCCACACTATAAAAGCTTGATAAGTATCACTCATTGACGTCGAAAGGTTTAACATTGAAAGGACGTTTGTGCGACCCTCACACAATGTAAGGGATCTTAAATTTTATACCATTTTAAATGAACATTTTCCTTTTCTTTTATTTCATTCTAAATCTCTAAGCTAATAAGTTCAAAATGGAGTTTCAAATGGATGCAGAAATACAAGTAAAGCACGATACACCGACTGAAGTTGCAAAATACATAAAAAAGAGAGCAAAAACAAATGCAATCGACCAGGTACAGAAACAATGGCAGCTGCATGGCTAATACTCCGCTCGTACCAAACAAGCTGATGTAGAGAAGCTCCATACCCATCAGTGGCTACGTAGTGCAGGGTTAAAAGATGAAACGGTATGGTTTATCCTTGCTGCACGGCACCAGTGTTTGTTAACTAGAAATTATCAAGCAGACATACTAATATATTGTGTTAACCCAAAATGCAGGTTCGGTGCTAATTACCCAGAAACAATTGATCATTCTGTATGACAGAGTTGGTCAATATCTGCACTCGAAAATGGAAATGCACTATGGGAAGAAAACTGAAATATATTGGTATGAACATCACCCAGACCCGGTTACGAAGACAGGACCTGTTACAATTTTATGGGACTACACAATACACACAGACTGATCAATCAGACAAAATCAAAATCGAAATCTCAAAAATGTGGCACATGGGAACATTACACATCCCTGTTGTAGCTGGACCCCTCAGATTTGTTGGAAAAGATTCCAGTAGACTCATTGAAGGGATTCCTGGAAGCCCATGCCTTAAAGAAAAAAAATTGTTCTCACGAGCACAGACCACACCTTACGAAGGGCTTTATCTATCTAAAATATGTTGTTTTTTTTGGGCGGGGGCAGTGAAACATGTCATGATGCCATTTCGAACGTTATGTCTCTAGGCGAAACCCGGAAAGAAATGTGTACACACAGATATCATTGGAAATAAAATAATAATAATAATGATAATAATAATAATAATAATAATAATAATAATAATAGTAATGATAATAATAGTAATAATAATAAAAATAATAACAATAATATTGTTGAAATCTATTGCTATTAGATATAATGATGCAACAATGACTATATGCACAACAACAAACTAACATTGAGCTTGAAAATATGCCTAAAAAAGTTCCAATAAATATGAAACTGGTAAGAATATGTAAAAATCTTCATTCTTAAGTAAAGAACGAAAGAATAGAAGAGAGATAATTTTATCTAAAAGCAACAATTTCCAGTGATTAAAGGGCTATAACCTATTTACTTACAATATAGAAAAACGACAGAAGAAAAAGACCATTAATTATTTCGTAAGTTGTTTCCCGAAGATTTTCGAGGATCAGGAATAATTCCGGAAATGAAACATGTCGCATATGTAAACAGATAAATAATTCCGCAGGAATTTAACTGACATAAATAGAATACGAAAAAAAACTACGAAAAAATTCGATAAATTGTAAAAAATAAAATTAAACCTCAGATATCGTGTTGAATTTTAGTATAAAAGGTTTGTAGAAATGGTAAGTAATAAGACAATTCCTAGCTGAAATGCAACATACCCCAGGAAAAATGTATCTTTTCATTACTGATATGATTCAATAAAACTTTTTACTAGAAATATAAAAGGGAAAAGAAAGTGGAAGTCATCATGTAAACGGTCAGAATTAAGATATTAAAGACACAGATTTTGACAGCGAAATATGCGTCATACTTATAATATAAAAATGTAGGTGACAAGTAACAGATGGAATCAGGTAGGCAAACAAGAAATAAGGTAAATTGTACAGGAATATCAATTAAAATTATCTAGGAATAATGGAGGCAGATTTCATCATATAAAGTCAAATGAAGGAAAAAGAAGTGATAAATAGCTCAAAAGAGAAAAATAACAGGTAACTAAACTCGAAAGACTGCAAACTTATGCAATCATATAATATTGCACTAAATAGGAGTCACGGAATGGAAAATAAAAAAAAATATCTCTGAGTTTTGAAATTCAACCATATCAATACCATATTAGTAGATCGTGAACAAGATGTCATTCTCAGTTAATGAACATAATTGTTTTATCAGTATACACTATGAAACTGAATGAGAGTGAATAGCTGAGAAATATCTAGGCTTTGCCAACGAACAAGGCACAGCATAAAGGTGAAAGCTATTCCTAATATTATTGCTGCGCTTGGAATAATTCCAGTGAGCCTACTAAAATATGCGGGAAGTTGCTGACGTCTAAAGAATAACTGCAACTACCCAAATGACTACATTAATAAAATTTCAATTAGAATATCGACAAAAGTGCAAGCATAGTTAAAAAAAACGCGTCCTGTAATAATTTAATCTTCAAATAAAACTATGAGTTACTCAATCATTCGAAATAATATCATATCAAGATTTGTATGTCATGTAGGTATATTTATTTTTTCACATAAAATTAACAGAATTTTTTATGCAAAAGACTTTTAATTATATTTTTCAAAACTAAGTAGTTGCGATAAGGTATTTTGTTTAGTGCACTTCAAAATTAACAAACAATATGGAAAACGACGTCTTTTGAAAAGTATATTAAGGTATAAGGAGGTCATAAAATTATTCTATTTAACTTTATACTTCAGTATGTTTCCGTGATAAAAAAGCTAAATATAAAATATTTTTTCAAAGAATATTCTTTCTGCAAATTGTGACTAGATATTTTCTGTTTCATGTCTTTCCTATTCTTGAATTTTTTACTTTTCCGCATCTGCATCCTCCACTATTTGTTACATTCCAGCGGCAATACTTTTTCTGGAGTCATTATACTCTAATGCGTATTACGCAGGCCTTTAGAGCCAAGTTTAGGTTAAAATCTGACCTTTCCCCTTCGACATTCATAATAATACTCAATACAATATGCGCGATTTGTGTTTAGTGGGGAACTATACAAAAACGTTGTATTAATTCTACTGCCGTGATGCCAACTTCAGAGAATATATTTTGTTTATTCACTTCTCAACAGACAGTCGTATATTTATTAATACTCTTTCCTCCGAATTCCATACATCTTTCATCTTCTCCATTCCACTGACAGTTTACTCAGCTTCGTCTTTGGTTTGTATTCTAAATATTGATCTAGTTCCGGAAGTGCCGCCATTGGCATTTTCCAACTATGTATAGAAATGGAGGTTGTCTTATATTGACTCCATTTTCGAATCCGTTGATATACGGATGAAGATCTCTTCAGCTTACATAGCCTCGGGTGATGCATTGGCACCATCTTTTCTTTCTTTATCAGTCAGAAGGATTTGACCAGCGTATACCTGATTGTCTGCGACTCCTTGTGGTCAGTCGGCACTTGTATGCTGGACAGCTGGTCTTGTCGTGTGTAAAGGGCCACCAATACAAGCGTTATAAATCGACTTCACAACTGACGTTGTTTCCCCCACCCGGGTGTATTGCTCAGAGAAAATGATTCGTCTTGCTCTGTGCGATCAACCGGCAAGTTTGTGTCCGCATTTTACTGAAAGGCGCTCAATCTTTAGGAAATGTAATGTTAGAATACTTAATTCATTTCTATTGTCTTTGGCGTCCTATTTTGATCAGTTATTAACGGCAACGAAGCTGGTAATATTAGTGGATTTTTTTTCAAAGGATGATGCAGTTTTTCTTGTGAAATGGCGTTTCCATAAATGCCTTTCATTTTGTATTTGCTTTCACTTTTCTTTTTGATCGTTTTTTTTCTGCTATTATTGAAGGAACGTTAGAAAAATTTGATTTAATGACACCAGAGAGATACGAAAATAAAATTTCAAAATAAAAGATAATAAATAAAATGTACATCTGTAAGCAGAAGCACAACCACATGCATATATATATAGGTATGATTGACTCTTTGTAATATATATATATATATATATATATATATATATATATATATATATATATATATATATATATATATATATATATATATATATATATTGATTGAAGACTTGTAAAGATGGCTATAGTGACTCAATTTTCACGCACACGGGATCATCAGTAATCTGAAGGTCGCATGTGCGTGAAACATGACCACAACCAGAGATATCGTTTCATAGGATTTACGTTGGTAAGCGTTTTTTTTTTCTGTGCCTACACAATCTCTGCTTCGAGCACTTTACTTTCAGGCCTCTTTTCTCTATTTTCGGTATTTTCCTACAGTTTAAATATATATGTATATATTTCATATAATATTCATTTTAATACACACACACACACACACACACACACACACACACACATATATATATATATATATATATATATATATATTGATAAATATATATATATATATTGATAAATATATATATATATATATATAAATATATATATATATATATATATATATATATATATATATATATATATATATATATATATATATATATATAACGATAAAATAAAAGCATTTTAATATATATACATAATAATAATGATAAATACATTTTAATATATGTGTACCAATAATAATAAACACAGTTTAATATAAATATAATGATAAATAATAATAAATTTTTAATTCATATGTTATATATTCCTCTCTTCCGAGAGTCGATAGCTTGGGGGAAAAATCTCCGATTGATGCCGAATCACTTTATGTTTCGATCCTGGCTTTAGGCACTCGGATGTCTATCCACACTGATGACCCTTGCTTCAGCCAAACAGTCTGTATGTGGATGAAAATATATATATATATATATATATATATATATATATATATATATATATATATATATATACATATATATATATATATATATATATATATATATATATACATATATATATATGTGTGTGTGTGTGTGTGTGTGTGTGTGTGTGTAATCTTTGCAAGAGACAGATCAGGCAAAACATGGAGTACTGTTGTCATTCTGGGTCGGCTGCTGCCCAGACAGCACCCTCCAGCCACGATACTCCTTGTGGTGGACAAATCATTTCCACCATACAATTTCTTTCTCACAGGTTTATTTCTCAAGCCTGACGCTACTTCCAAGGAAAGTGCTCAGACAAACTAAATCCCTTGGTTCCACCAATTCAAAACTGCTATGTCATTTCCATTGTATTGAACCATCCATATAATCTCTGCATTTCAGTGGGGAGACGGACGTCTCCTTCGAAGAGCTTCTTTCGCAAATCACTGCAATGTGGAACTGAGTCCAAAGATGATGGTTCCTCAATCACTACAATTTAACATGTTCAAGTTTAGCGTTTACCGTTATCTACCTATCCTATTCTGGGCAAAAATGTTTCACACTTTACATTGATTGGGTACTAAGCATTGCACAGGGATATACAAAGAAGTAATCACACAAAGAATAAATGAGTAAAGTTTTTCAGGTAAATTCATGTAACTTCCGAGACGGAAATAAATATAATAAAAGTCGAAAGATGTTTTTTTTAAAGTTTGTTATTATTAACAGTTAGAAAATTAACGAGAGGTTAGTAGGTTAATGCTTTGAAATTTTCGAGTGGTTACTAGAATTAGTAGAGCGCATTTAAAATTTGCAAAATACAACTTTAGCGTTGCGAAACTGCACGTTCCAATGTTCTTTTAAATATTAAGAAACTTAAAAAATCTTTCGACATGTATTATACTTATTTTCGTCACGGAAGTTATATATATATATATATATATATATATATATATATATATATATATATATATATATATATATATATATATATGTATGTGCGTGTGTGTGTGTGTGTGTGTGTGTGTGTGTGTGTGTGTGTTCACTGAGACACGTGAACCTCCCATCCTCTAAGTAAAAAAAAACATGAAATAGGCCCTTTAACCAATACAAGGACTGATCAAAATTAAGGATAAAAAACAAATGTAAGCTCCTGACAAAATTCGCTTTCTTCAGAGACTCTCATATACTTCTATAGTTCACTGCTACCAACAAGCGAGATTTTTTTTCTGCTGATGATGGCCAATTTAAATAATGAAACCAAAATTCGTGCGGACGAATATTTTCATATCCCTTACTAAACATATAGGCTGAATACATAAAAGCCAATTCATACACACATGAATTTGTCAATTAACTTATTCTTATATACTCTTTCCCCACTAATATTAACCAAATTAATAATGTATTAGTAAATGCGAACTTACAATGAGTTTTATAATTAATGTTTGCAAATGTTTGGTGATATATTTTATTCATAGATTATTTTTTGATGTATTAAATCCTTCAGTATATGGGCACGTGACCGAGTGGTTAGAAAGTTCACATTGTGACCATGAGACCCGGGTTCGGATCTCACCAGGGTTGATTTGTCTGGAAACTATATATATTATATATTACGAATGTACGTTTATGGTGACATATTTGTGGCTCGTCCATGTCGACAAAAGAGGAAATTATATTAATATTCTAGCGATTTAAGTGAATCATATGTTCTTACAAAAATTTAAAAATTAAATTCATTTTCTAGTGGGTATTTACGAAGTATATCTAAATTTTGGCACAGTGACACAAGAATATGATGAGATTGTCAGTAGCTAACTTTGAATTGAAAATGTAGCTGCATACGATGAGCGGCCTGATCCTGTTGTTACTTTAGACATATATACTTTAAACCATGTTGCAATCAATATTTCTTGAAAAAGAAAAATGAGATTTATAACGAAATATTAGAAAAAGCAGGAGGTCATAGAAAATGCCATGGGTATTAACAGAATCAACTTTGGATATGAAAACACGAATGAAGCTAACGGTTAAGAATTTAATTTCCATCGAAGCAATTTCTTCCATCCGACTCTCACCATTTTTACATTCACAAATTTTTCTCACTTTCTGTAATTTTCCCTCTTGCAAACGACGTCTTTAGTGTCCTCCCTCGTATCACTTATTATCCGTATTATGCTCATGTAGTCCAATATGAAATTCAGCCGCTGGTTACATAACGGATTTGCAATAGCGGCCATAATATCTTTGCTGATATGCAGGCACCAACCAGGAAGCAAGTCCCCAAGGGAATGCTGCTCACAAATCTGCACAGGCACTAAATCCATTAGTGATATTAAACCATTAGAACCTGTTGCCTCCCTATTTTTCGCAACACCAAGGATCTTGCAATCTCTATAAATACATTCTTAGGTGACAATTTGGATACCTCGCTCTCTTCCGATGGGATACGGATGATATTCCTTTGTTCGACCTTATGTTCTTTTTCCATGCGTTGTTTCCAGATTAGAACGTCTCCACTTATTTCTTCTTTGTTACGCCAACAGTGACCAGTAAATCTTAGCGTATTAATTTGCTGGTGGGAGGTATTTTGCCATAGAGGTCTTTCTTTGTTGGGTGTTTTTTTCCAGAATTAGTTTAGTGCTGCTCGAAGCATTCGTGTGGAAGGAGCATCTCAACTATTTTCCAGATTGGCTGTTAGTGTTCAGGTTCAGGAGCCATATACATGGACGGACTCTACTGTATCCCTGAAAAAAGTTTCTCTTCAGTTTGTCCAGTAGATTTGTTTTTCCAGATTTTGTTCATTTCAATAAGCGCTCCCTAGCCATTTCCGTGTTTGATGTTGACATCATTCTCAGTGGAGGCAATATAGCTACACAGGTATATGATGTTGTATACTTGGTTGATGTTTTCTTCGTTCAGACTTGTGATGTTGATGTATCTTGATTCAGGCAAATGAACTCTGTTTTACCCGCATTGACATAAATAAATCTCCTGGGCTACATTTTCGATGTTGTAAAGGAGTAACATTGCGTTTTATAAATGGTCAGCAAGTATCGCTAGGTTGTCAATATAGTCAACGTCAGTGATCTTTTCGGCGAGATAGTGTTTGATTTTTCGTTTAGTGATAGTGAAGCCAAGATGCAAGTTCTTATCTAGGGCTCTTCTCAGCACAGAATCAAGACATGAAGAAAAAAGGCGCAAGTATATCTCCTTGAAAGACTGCTGCAGTAATATAAAAAATGTGTATCTCCATCAGGTGAGCGTACCATAGTACGGGTGTTCTGATACAGCATCATTATGGCATGTACATTTTCCTTAGGTGTCCCATATGCAAGTAATATTTATTTCCTTTTCCATCGATGAAGGAAGTCAATTGCCTTTGAGAAGTCAACAAAAAGGTTTTTGGATTGTATACCTTCCAAGATTCGACGAATGGTAAGAATCTGTCCTGATGCTGATATGTTGGTGCATAAGCCGTTTTGTTTTTTCCTCAGTATTGGTTCAGTTTCAGATCTTATTCTGTTCAGCAACATCAGGTTTTAGATTTTTGGTGAAATAGCTGTTAATGAGATACTTCTTTGTGAGTCCAACGTTGCAACTTTAGGAAACGGAAGCAGGCACTCCCTCAATATATCTCTTTATAGGGCCATGATGGTAAACGTCGTTGTAAAGTTCAAGTAAGACACGGTAGAATTAAACTAGCTTCCAACCTTCAGCTGGTATCTGGTCGAGTCCACAGGCGTTCCCATTTTGGATGACTCTGACAGCATTCTATGCTTCATCTCTTGTGAATAAGCCCTTCTTGATCTTAAGCTCTTCTGTAACGATTGGAAATATCTCTTCTTCAGAGATCTGGCGTGGCTTGCCAAGCAAATTGGGGAAGTAGTGTTGCCACAGTTTAAGCTGTTCCTTTTGGATGGAAGCTTTCAGAGTGGATCTGTTTTTTCGACAACTTATTTAGTTGATAATTTTCCAGGCAACAGCGGATTTTTTTGTTGGTAACAGCAGTTACAATGTTGTTGATCTGCAGATATTAAATATGTTCGACTTCATAGGCATAATTCTAAATTCAGTGCATGCATCGTTTTAGTGAATGATGTTTTCGGATGATGGTTGCTAGTTTTGTTTAATTTTGCAGATTTGTGTAATTCTTCACGTTTTTGGTAGATCTTCACAGATTCCCAAGGAGTTCGTATTTTTATTTTAGGTGTCAGTGGAACGATGTTCTCAGCTGTTTCCTTGCAAGCAGTTTCAAAGTTGTTAGCAGATGTGTTATCAGAGAGTCTTGTAGAGACTCAATTCCACACACACACACACACATACATGCATAGTCTGATTCGTAATGAAGATAAGATTTGGCTTTCCCTTATTAATTACCACCCCACCATCCCTAAAATCTACGGGCTCCCCAAAACCCATAAACCTGACATTCCTCTAAGGCCCATCATTTCGGGCATAGTCTCAGCCCCTCATAACATTGCTAGGTTTATAACTAAATTTCTCACCCCAATTCTGGGCACCATAAGTGACGCGCATGTAAAGGATTCAGGCGCTCTTCTCAATAAGTTAAGCAATATTGACATAAGAAACAAATCCCTAGCCAGCTTAGACGTTAAATCCCTATTCACTAATGTACCTGTTGATAAATGCATTAAACGGTTAGAGAACCACCTTAAGAAAACTGATTTTAAGCTACCTATACCCATCTCAATATGCATCACATTATGCACCCTATGCACATCTCATAGTTACTTCCAGTATAACGAATCTATTACAAACAAAAATTTGGCTTACCAATGGGTAGTCCTCTCTCTGGATTCCTAGCATGCATATTTCTCGAATTTCTTGAGTCTGGACCTTTCATATATATATATATATATATATATATATATATATATATATATATATATATATATATATATATATATATATATGGCATATTTTCTTTTTAGTAACTTAGTTTTATCTCTTGATAAACGAGAAAATAGAAACGAAAAAAGAAATACCAAAGTTAGATCACCATTTTAAAAAGATGGTTCCCAATCCTGAAACCTCCATTCAACCCCCTATCATATCCACCTACGAAACCAATCCTAAGGTATTGACTTCGGCTTTGCTTCTACCCTTGTATTTCAGAGCCGTAATTTTCACGAACTCACCACTGATATCAAGTCTGCCAAGAATCATATGAAATTCCACTTGTTTCTGTATCATTATCACAGAATCTGCATTTTGGGCTAACACAATCTGTCATTATGTATGCTTGGTAATTTGTAGTCAGCAAACATTGGTCCTGTGCAGCAAGAATAAAACGTTTGGTTCCAGCTTTTAACCCTGCACTAGGTAGCCATTTATGGGTACGTTGTTTGTCTACATCAGCTTATTTGGTATTCGGTTTATCTTGCCACCGTTTCTGTATCTGATCGGTTGAATTTTTCTTTCTTTCTTTTAAGTATTTTACATCTGCAGTCAATGTATTATGTTTTACTTGCATTTCTTCACCCACTGGAAATTCCATTTTGAATTTGTTGGCTTCCTTAGTTGATGAATAAAGTCGCTTACTAATTTCATGTTCCTTGACACAACTCATCATCCAGTCTATAGTTTCTAGGTATCTTTAAAGGCTAATCGGTGTAGTTTTGTAAGACAGTTCTAGTTGAACTAATCCTCTGTTTCCTTCGGATCTGGACACATACAGACTATCCACATCAGCTTTGGGTGGCAGGAGAGACGATTTCTCGTTTTGACGTCCATTCGCTTAATACAAGCTATGGTCCAGTTAAGGACGTTGAAACTGTGTTGCACCACTGAGATACACAAGGTGCTTATTTGAATTCAACTCGATATTCAGTACTAGACGCACACGCTTATAATAATCCTTTCTTACCTTCTCCTCCATTTAAGTATGCTGTATTCCATCTCACTCGCTAATTCATAGGTACCTATAGGCTTCTTCATGTTCCAATTCCCTAATCTTAGTGACACAATCTAAATCTATTGTGTGTGTTACAGTAACTTTTCCTTACTTGAATGTTACTTTTGCACATTTATCTAAATCCATAGCTATTTCGTCACTGAAACATTCTACAGTATTGACGAGACACTTCAGCTCATTGTCGTCTTTGGCAAATAGTTTGAGATCATCCATGTAGAATAGGTGATTGAATACTTACTTGTTTAGTTTTTATCCATAACTATTTTGTTTAGTTTGTGCGGAAGGGGGATTAAGGATAGAAAAAACAGTAATGGTAACAGGGAATCTCCTTGAATTATTCCTAGTCGGATATTCAGGTTTTTGGAGATGGCAGAACCATATGTGTGATTTAAGTATACTGTGATTTTGCACATTCCCATGCTGTGTTTATCAGAACAGACGTGATCAATTTATACTCCTAGATGTTAGTTGCTTATAATTTGTCGGATCATCTGATTCACTCGTTTTTAGCATGAGATATAATAGTACCTTCAGTGTTACATTCTGAGGCTTCATTGGGATTATTAATAAGCATTGGTAGTGTTTGTGCAAAGGTCTTATGGATTGATGGCATATGATAGAGCTATAAATTGAGCACCTTTTAATTTCCTAGGGATTTCTATTTCTGGGATACATTATTCGTGGTTATATTTTCCCATTCTTGTAGAGGTTTATCAAAATTCGTTCTTCTCGTTGGATCCATTCTACTCCAAACATTCTCCCAAAATGTTTGCACTTTTTCAATAGATGGTGGCTTTTTGACAACTGTTTTTCGAATTTCCCTGTAAAATTTCTTAAGGTCTGTTTGGAATATTTTATTTTGGCCATAGAACCTACAACGTTTTACGTAATGTCTGTGGGTCATTAACTGCAGTTTCTGTTTTAACATTCCCTTGATTGATGGAATTTCATTTAGTGATTTAATTTTATATTTCCGCTTGATCTACCTACATTTGCGTGTTGAGACATTTCGTATTTTTGTGATTTTATCTAGTATCGATATTACACATCTGATTTCCTTTATTTCTCACAACAGTTTTACCTTTCAAGCTGGCTCTTTTCGTCAATTGTTTGATCTTTTCATTGTCTTGCCCACAAGCTTCCCAGTAGCTGCTAAAGCTGTTGCGTATATGACATTATTTACTTCTGTAATGTTTCCCAGTGGTTTGTTCGTTAACAGTGTTTGTGGTGCAGCTTTATATATTTGAACAATGTGCTTACTGGACTTTGTCATATGAATGACATGGATAGATTCTTCGGTTTTATTTTATTATTAATATTTCGTACCACATTTATAATAGATTTTACCTTATCTTCTGTCTTATTTTTTTATCTAGTTTTAACTTATCTATTTCTGCATTTGAGAGTCTTTTGTTTTACAAGATGTCCCTGCGGAAATTAGCAAGCATATTTGGGTTACGATGGGGTTTTATTCCAATTTCTACCATAGTTCTTCATATTTGCTTTGTCTGATCAGTGATATTCTTTGGTGGGTTTTCAAGTGTGGTGAAAAAGGATGTTATGATTTGTTGACAAACTTCGCGAGACTGTTTCGTTCTCTTTATTTTTATTAGTTGATTTGGCATTGAGACATTTGGCATTGAGACATTTGGCCCAACGTTGGAAATTGTCATTGTTGATCCAGATGACGGCTGCTCCGGTATGAATATTTATTCGTAATTTTTATGGTCCAAGGTTAGGACCAAGGAAGAACAACATGAACACAAGAGTAGAAATAACAAAGATATATTACACGAAATAATAATACAAGACGTGGAAGGTGTTAGTATGACTGTCAGTCTGGTTTGGAGTGAACTGCTATTGGCTCGACTCGATTCCGTCTCCTCCCTCTCTCTTGAGAGGCGCAGTATTCATAGTGTCAAGAAGAGTTCAATCGGTCGTTATAGGTAAGGTCCCATAACACTCTCTCCAAGCTTTTACCTCGCAGGGGGCTTTAATATTTGTTCCTCTTCGGATTAATCATCAAAGGCTCTGTAAATTTTCTTTTTCTGCTTGATTTCCGCGGTTCTGAAATTGCTTGAGGCCTTTGCATATTGAATATGTCAAATATTGTGTCCATCACTTCCTCCTCTTCCTGAGGTGGACCGTTAGAATCCTCTAACATCCACTTTCTCATCTGATTTAAGTTTCTTTTATGCGACGATTTCGGACCCTGAATTATGTAAATCACGTTCCCGATTCGTTTATCTATTGTACCTGGCTCCCAATAGGATGTATTGTTTTTGAACATTTAAAAAAAATCTTTTTCCCCTGGGTTAAATTTTATTTTTGGTACAAACGACGTTGGTGATTGCTTTGTCTGTTTTGGCAGTAATTTGTCGAATACCAATCTAATTTTTCGGGCGAACATTACTTCCGCGGGTGATAATGCCGATGGCGTAGTACTGTTCAGTGTAATTCTATACACTTGCAAGAATTGTTGTAAAGCCTTTTCTGTTGGTACGTCATAAGCTTTCTTAGTGTTCTTTTTAATGTATCTACAAAGCTCTCCACTTGCCCGAAAAAAGTTTTCTTTCTTTTTCTCTTCGCGTAGAACTTGTTTTTTTTTCTCAATACGTCCGTAGCCTCTGTTATGGACGACCGATAGCTAAAAAGTTTTTTTGTTGTTTTGTTTTTTTTAGATTCTCCGCGTAGATCTTGTTTTTTCAATATCCTCGTCGCCAATGTTATGGTCCAAGGTTAGGACAAGGAAGAACAATACGAACACAAGAGTAGAAATAACAAAGATATATTACACGAAATAATAATACAAGATGTGGAAGGTGTTAGTATGACTGTCAGTCTGGTTTGGAGTGAACTACTACTGGCTCGACTCGATTCCGTCTCCTCCCTCTCTCCTGAGAGGTGCAGTATTCATAGTGTCATAGAGTTCACTCTGTCGTTATAGGAAAGTTCCCATAAGAGTAACCATTGAGAATTTTAAGTTTTTGCGTTTTATACTTGACCGCCAAGTGGTAATTTTGTTCAAGGTACCAGCTCTAAGACGACTGTCGACCACGGCTGAAGAGCTCGCCCTGCCCCTGAGATCGGGTGGGGGTTACAGTCTATGTTTCAAGAATTCATCATCTAGTACTGTATTCAGTAGGGTAGAGAATAGAAATGGTATTGACTATAATAAGTTTTAACTTAGAAATAATCGTATTGACCAATACCAGATGAAATATCATATGTGGACATATTATTATTATTATTATTATGATTATTATTATTTATCTAATCATTATTATTATCTTTATTATTATTATTAACTAATCATTTATTATTATTATTATTATTAATAATAATAATAATTTAATCATTTCTTATTGTTATTGTTATTATTTACATCATGTGCGAAATAGTTTAGCCATGAATGTCCGTAATTTTGCTTCTGATTTGATGCTTTCCGTCTATAGTTTTAGTATTTTACTTTCTATTTAAACTTGTTTGTACAGTTTTAGTCTTGTTGGAATTTTTTGGCTTTCTTTGATAATTGAATGTAGTCTTATTTTTTATTCTTGTGCATAAACACGCTTTAGCATCTAATCTTGGCTTAATTCAATAGTTCCAGTACTATAGTTGTAAGTACACACAAAAGTTCTAGTTGGTTCAAAATGACATTTTATCGAGGTCGTTATTGTTTCTTGACCTTTTGGTTGGGATCAAAGTGAAATATCTGCCATCACGGTATGATTTCGGACAGCGCAACTCAGTTGGTCTGTGTCTGGGGACAGAGCACAACTGAAAATATTATTGAAGGGTGCTCAATCTCAGGAAACAGTAAAACAATTGGCCGCAGCTGTACCTATATCATTGCACTAAAGAGTGGGGATTGGTATTTATACCGACACTAGAGCAACTGACGGTTACACGGGCTGGACTATTTGGGGGCCTGGCTGGGTGTACGCGTTCGCTTTCCTCAGATTAAACAGACCTTGGGTCACATGCAGCCATGGCGGGGTGGCGACAAAATACAATCAGTTTTCGGTCTTTCGGCTAAGATCAAAGCGTTGTATCTGTTCTTAATCTGATTCTATCTCTCCCTACACTTCTATATTTATTTATTTCTTTCATTCATTTTCTCACTGAAAACAAATAGCTTTTTTTATTTTTCAAAACAGAATACTCCATTATTTATGAGGTATTGGCAGGGCGCAATGGTTGTGTGAAATGACGAAGGACAACTATGATAGAATTATTAGTAGTAGCATTAGTACTAGTAGTATTTCTGATCCTATGATTGATGCTGTTATTGCTATATCTCTATTCTCATTGTTATTAACTTGTGGATCGTAGGGTAAAATGGCATCAAGTCCTTTTAGCTCGACAACATTTTTCCCATTCTCAACAGGAGAAATATTTCTTATACTTTGTGTTCGGAATTTTTATTTGATCCACTAGTGCTACTGCTCTCATTGCTGTTTTCTCTCACTCATGCTTCTCTGTATATATAGTGCATACCTATATCATAATTGCTACAATTTTACTTTATATTATAAAATCTTCATTGTCTACTTTTCTATCATTCCTTTATGCTTCCTCTTTTATTCCGTCTGTCTAACTTCCTCTCTCTATCTAACTCATACCCTCTGCGTCCTCTCACTGTCACTCGCACATTATGGAAATTGTCCCGGGTAATAATTGGCGATTACAGACAAAAGGTATTTTTATCTTATTAGGAATTTTTTCAAGAAGCAAAAAGTCCAGAGTATTGAAAAAGTCATTATTTCATTGAATTATCTTTTTTTTACTTTCTCTCTATTTTACTTTTTTCTTTCAAAAATTATCTGCCGTCTTTCAATGGCGGAGTACTTTGACGGATATCCTGCCCGGTTCACTGAGGGGAGCGACTTATTGTCATGGTGAAGGAAATGAAACGGCCATTAGGTGAACACACCATTCCTATAAGTTGGAAACTTAGGATAGAAATATTTTTTTTTTTTAAATCTACAAAATAAAGTAAAAAGTATGCGGTGTGGGAGTTAAAAGAAGAAAGTTTATTTTGTTCCGTCTTTCTCTATAGATCCACTTGCATTTTTAATTTATTTGTCATTTTTCTTTTCTTGATGGCTTGAATGAATGCGTGAGAGAAAGAAAGAGAAAGAGAGAGGGAGATGAGGAGATTAAAAAAGAAATAATACCAAGGCCAAAGTGCTCAGTGAAATTGGGTCAGAAATATCAGGAAATACAAAAAAGAACATATAAAAGGAAAAAGAAACTAAAAAAGCATGAACAAAATAAAGAAAGGAAAGAGAAAGAAGAAAGGAAGGAAGGAAAGAGAAAAGAGAAGGAAGGGAATGACAAAAAAGGAATGAAGAGAAAGAAGGAAGGAAGAGAAAGAAGTAAGAGGAAGTGAAAGAAGGAAGAGGAAGAAGGAAGAGGAAGAGAAAATGGAAGGAAGAGAATGAGACAGAAAGAAAGAAAAGAAAAACAAACAGGAAGAGAAAGAGACAGAAGGAAAAGGAAGAGAAAGAAGAAAGGACGCGCAAGAAGAAAGGAAGAGAGAGAAAAAGAAAAGAAGAAGGAGATAAAAGAAAAGAAGGAATGAAAGAAGCAAAGTGAAAGAAAAGTGAAAGGGTAAGAGAAAGAAGGAAAGGGAAAAGAGAAAAGGAAGGTGAAAGTAAAAAAAGAAGACAAAAGAAGAAAAAGAAGACGAAAGGGAAAGGAGAAAAGGAAAGCAAAAGGGAAAAGAGAAAAGGAAGGCGAAATAGAAAGGAGAAAAGGAAGATGCTAAGTTGTCTGAAACATTCTACAATTGTCAAAAATTCTCTGAAGGAGGATATTTAACAATGAATAGACCAAAGCGGAAACTTGAATGTGCATAACCTACTAACTGTAAAAAAGATAACATATTGGTAGACGAAGATAGATAGATAGATAGATAGATAGATAGATAGATAGAGAAGGAGAAAGTGAGGGAGAGAAAGAGTAGGATGAATAAAAGAGTGTGACAGAAAATGAAGGAGGTGTAGATAAAATGAACTGTTAATCTTTGTCTTTCTATATTTTCATCAGATTTGTATACATTTAAAAACTGACGTTCACAGATATACAGGGGCATACACGCAAATTACATACATTTTAATTTTCTCTCTTTCAGCAATAGTGTCAAAAATATTTGCACAAAAATATACTGTTTTCACTAAAATTTATTTTCATGGTAATTTCATTCGTATATATAGAGTAGAATATATATATATATATATATATATATATATATATATATATATATATATATATATATATATATATATATATATATATATATATATATATATATATGTATATATGTTATTTACAAGCTTTTATACTGTAGACATTTTCCAAAACGTAACTTCAGTTTTCTGCCGGCGGGACTAGACCTAAAAAGTTATAATCATACAACTGCATCTGTATGTAAATTTACTACCCGAAAGTATCCACATCCACAAGTATTAACACGAATACACTTAATTGTATATATGAATATGTCTCTTTACATTTTTCCCTCTCTCTCTCAAACAGACTCAGAGACACTCACACATACATCCACACCCACGCATACATATATATTCTATAAAATATGCTATAATTATAGATTAATTCATGCGTGAAAATGACAGTCACCATTTCTATGTCAGTTCTCCCAATATATATATATATATATATATATATGTATATATATATATATATATATATATATATATATATATATATAGATAGATAGATAGATAGATATACACCTTATATATACGGTGGAACAACAAACGGTAAAACTTTGATATAGTATTTGTAATTTCAAAAGGAATACTATTTTTATATATCGACAATTTGATATTCTTAACGACACATATCCATACGAAATCACATTCAGATACACATACACACACACACACACACACACACACACACATATATATATATATATATAAATATATATATATATATATATATATATATATATATATATATACATACATACATACATATACATACATACAAATGTTTAAGAGAAAATGTTACCTTTTATTCACCTGGATTGCTTGTCTTACCAATTTATGACAAGACTATACTTTCAAGCAATTCAGTTTCTGGGATTTACAATAGCTCGCGTTTACAATTCTTTCGTACTTTTATTATTTTTCGAATATACATACGCACACACACACACACACACACACACACACACACACACACACACACACACACACACACACACACACACACATATATATATATATATATATATGTGTGTGTGTGTGTGTCTGTGTGTATGTGTGTATGTGTGTGTATATATATTGTCTTGCACCATTCATCCCCATTTACCGATATTCCTAACTGTTAACAAAGGATTTTTTTTATTTCGTAGCACTGTCCTTTTACGAATTGTAGCTACAATTACTTATCTATAAAATATATTCTCCACGCCGTCCTAATCCTTTTTATTTTATCTATTTTTCCAGTAACATCATGAAAAAGTATTTCTGTCCTATTTTCAATACGAATCTTACTCTATCGAAATCTTTTGTGTTTCTTTGACTCGCCATAATCTCCCTTAACAATAATCTCATTTTGCTTATTTTTTCCCTCAATTTTCTATTCAGATCTTTTATCTGCCTTAACCTTTTCTACAATTCAGCTTCCATTTTTCTTCTCTTCTGCCTCATCACCACTTTGATGGGTGCAGGCGTGCAGTTCAATGTCTCTGCAATAAATTCCTAAATATCTCCACAATCCAATCTCCCTTCATATAGCTTGATCGCAGGCTCTATTTTCTTGTCTTTTTTCTCTCCATTTCCTTCTACTCTACACGATCACTTGCACTCTCAATGTCGCCTGCCTTTTACTTATCTAATAAAATAAACCTACCACTCAGAATTCTATATTTTTTATATCTCTACTATCTTTTGATTTTTCACATCGTTGATATTCTCTTTACCTCTGCAGTTCCACGCTTTTTTCACTGTCTAGACTCAATCATATCCAAGTATGCCAATTCTTTTTACACTGTAATGCGTACAGGTGACAATCCGAGATAAACAAAGAAAAAAATGACTCCACCAAGAATTTCTAATGCGCAATTTTTAACAATTAATGTTTGTTTCCCATCAACAGTGCAGTACTTCCTAAATTTATTAAGTTTGACTTTAATGTTTTGAAGAAATTATTCTTGTAATTTTCTCAAGATGAATAAATCGTTCGTTTTCATTCATTCTTCCTCTCTCCTTCCAGTCTCTTTCTTTTTGCCTATTTATTAAATTGATTCAACCAGTAAGTGAAGCAGATTGATGTCTAGTCTAGATTTCTTACCATTTCCAAATAGATTATGTATTCTGAAATATAATTTTTTTTTATTTTGCATTTCTTATTTTTTTTGACTCATTGTACCTTCTTTCTCTCACCGATTTTGTTATGCTAATATTAACACTCTGAAAAATATTATATTCCATCATGTATTGATGCATATTGTTTATATTTTGATAATATTCGAAAATAACGTCTCTTCATTTTTCTCTCAGTTCCGTGTCTGTAATTTTCGATTTATTTTGTTCCAGAGATTTTGTGACCCAACATTTTTCGTTCTGTCTTTTTATTTACCCTCTCTACTATAATAAACATGAACAATCATTTCCTCGTTTTTCGGGATCAATCTCAGTTAAATAGCTCAGCATACAATAATTTTCTGGCTTTCATTCAATGTGCTCTTAAGTGGGAGTATTACAATTTCATAATACTTCTACTCTCAATGACTAAACGTTTGCTGCTGGCAGAACAACACATTGTGGAATCGTATTATTTTTAATCTTTATTAAACTGCATCAATGTTGAGTTTATCCAAAGTAAGCTTATTACACTGCAGCACATTTCTGGCATACAGAGACATTGCAGATCTAAGTGCACAGAAAAGTGTATATATATATATTTATTTAAAAAGAATATATATATATATATATATATATATATATATATATATATATATATATATATATTATTTACTGATATTGTGATATTGCAGAGTTTAAATGGTTGCACGAAATGCACGATATTCTAAAAGTTCACAATGAATTATCTGCTTCAAATCTTTTCAGATTTTTTTTCGGAATCGAAATGCCAAAGAGAATGAAATAGATATTCTCCTTAACATATCCATTTCTTATTTAAAACACTGACATTTTAACTAAGACACTCTTTCTCCACCATGGATTTCAAACAATTAATGATTATTTTATTTACTTAATATGGGTATGAAATTAATGAGATTAAATATTTCATATTGTTTTAGACCATGTCTATCTCAATTGCTTTTCTACTCAAAAAACGTATTTGATTATTCAGCATTTGTCACAAGGTTTTTCTGCTCGTGTTCCATGAGTGCAATGCATAAAGTTATCTTGGAAAGAGATTGTCTATATTTCCTTATCTATCTATCTATCTATCTATCTATCTATCTATCTATCTATCTATATATATATATATATATGTGTGTGTGTGTACGTGTCTGTGTGTGTGTGTGTGAATAGTTAATTCCTAGGAACACATTTTTGAAAATATCCTTCTAATTATCGTTGTCTGTATCAAAATGAACAAAAACAACATTCGCTTTCATAAAAGAATATCAATTATACTGATAAGTTTAGAAGAGCGAACGGGGGAGTTAAATAGTATGAAATAGTATGAATTGAAAATAGTAGAGCATAACGTTTGTATAATATTTTACTGAATAATAATTTTACATAAGGTTATGCCTGTTATACCATAAACTATGATAATGGTAATATTAGCTGTTTCC
>OZ038477.1:73977371-74079871 GCA_964036315.1 Acanthosepion esculentum | reverse complement strand
CAGTAGTAAAGCATGAACTCCCAAATTAATGGATTTTCAACAAGATAAGGACCATAAAATTACGTCTAAATCTACCAAAAAAATGGCTTATTGAAAACAATGTCAATACAGTTGAATGGCCATCACAATCGCCAGACTTGAATGCAAATGAGAATTTGTGGCGTTTATTAAAAATTCAAGTTAATAAGAGAATATGCAAAAAAGAATGCAGTAAAATAGCAACGGAAACTTGCAAATCATTTATTAAAAGCTACAGAAAGAGAGAGATTCTTGTTGAATTGAGTAAGAAATATACTACAAAGTATTAAATAGATATTATAATTTTGCACGAATACTTTTTTTCGCACTATTTTCCTTATTCGGACTATTGTCTTCATCATTGTGGCCATAATTATCACAACGTACATTATTCCAAATTTTTACGTCTTTCTGTTTTGGTTTTTGTCGTTTTGTAAATTTGTAGTCTCGCTTACGGGCGAACCTTGTTTATACCGTCCTTGTCTGTCGTTTGTATTGTTATTATTAATTGTTGTTGCCTCGCTGTTAAGCGAACCTTGTATATTTAATTTTACCTTTTGTAATATTGTATACAATTTTGTCTCGTGAACCTTAGTTATTTCTCTTTTTTTTTCTCGACTATAGGCGAAACTTTTTTTCTCCATTTATCACCACTCCCTGCTTTTTAATTATTAAAAAATACCAAAAGTGGTCGACCTTAGGAAGTCGGTCAGGAAACATCTATTTTCCATAAAAAAGACACCCTCGCGATAAGTACAATCCCGAGGAGTACCCGGCATTAGTTCCAGTTAATCAGGAGGCCTTTAATGCTAATGACATAACTAAAATATGGAAGACAATAATGGCCAAATCGAAAAAAGTATGGTGGCCAATAATGATTAACCTGGAAAAAGCTTGGAGGCTAAAAATGGCCGAAATAATAAAAGAAATTACAGTGGCCTGTAATGGCCAAGATGCAGATAATGACCAAACTTCAACATCCAAAAATATGGAGGCCAATATCGACCAAAAAGACAATAATAACGCAGAGGCGGGGAATCGCACTGTTGTTGGAGGTCCCTTCCTCGAGGTGTATCATCGATATTGCGGAGTTTTTGTTCACCCCCTCTCTCTATAGAGCATTAAAATTGACATTGCCCTGCCCCAAAGAACATAAGAAAATCGAGAAAAGAATAGTGTCAGTCTTCGTCGTCAATAAGTGTACGCGCAAAATTTGTCCTTCGACGAAAGACACAGTGGTAAAAACACTGGAATCCCAGGAGTTTAAGCAACTAAAAATTGTTATGGGCTCGGGCTTTTTCATGTGAGACGTATTGCTACCCACACCAGAAGATTGCCTGAAAATGACGAGCAGAAAGATAATCACCAAATATATTATTCTGCACACAGAATACGACGGACTCATAGCTATATACGAGGTCCCACCGAGAGTTTATAGGGGAACACCTGGCGGCTTTATAGTCGCAGTATGGCGAAATACTAGGTGATTCCTGCGATAGCTACATCGGAGGATGGAGTTTTGACATCATGTTAGACCGAAAAGCTTTCCTCTCCATCCACAACTGTCTGGATGTTGGGAGCCTGAAGCTGCCGTTCATCGTGACTGGCCTCAAACCGGTGTGTTGGAAGTGTGGAGAGACTGGTCATCTCTCCTCTTCCTGCCTAGAGAAGAAGGACTCCGGAAGTCAGGCCTCAGACGACTAAAACCCCACTCTGACCGAAACTTTGAATACCGCCTCGTCTGTAATGGGCATGCCAGCTTCCGGGACTGGAGTGGAGTAACCCCCGGTTTGGTCAACTTCTAAAACTCCTTCCCCGAAGAGATTTCGCACATTGCAAGTGCACTCGCGGTGAGGGGGAATGGCAGGTTGCTGGCAAGTGCAGAGGGAAGCGCCGGAAAGCGGGTCCTCAGTCCCACTCACATTGTCAACAGTAAGGTCGATGTCCCGGCTTCTGAAACAACTCTACGAGAATTACAAAAAATACGACCCTGCCTCCGAGAAAACAGAAAAAGTAAAGAAATTAAAAGAAAAATTAGATCTACAAAATGCCCCACAAACAAAAAAGGCCACTCCTTCTACCTCATCTGGCCCACAGACTCAAGAAACACTTTCCGCCCATCGCTCAACCCAAATCTCTAGGAACCTCAATCCAAAAAAGACCTCCCCTATGAAAAAAAAACACTTCCACCACATCCTCACAAAAACAGTCCTCCCAACAATCAACCCCTCTTAATAATGACACCATCCAGCTTAAGACCTCTATTGTCCAAAATGTCACTCCCTCCCCATCTTATGACCAGATACCTTCCTCCCATTCCTCAACCCCTCCCAGTAGAGACCCCAGCCCGTTCAGACAACATTTTACACCTTGGCTCTCCCCCAGTCGTTTACCACTTAAACATCCCCTTAATACACCCGAAATGTCCCCTCCAATTAATAAAATACAGAGAAGTCCCAATCAGGACTCAAATGATAAAAGGAAAATTTACCAAAACACATTTATAATAGCGGAGAGTACGTATGCCGTATTTGCCCTAGCCTTGCTCAAAAAGCCTGTCATTACGGCAACAGAATAAAGGATCTCAAATATCTTCTCTCAATTAAACAATATGCGGGCAAAAACGATGAAGATCCTAAAAACTTCGGGAGGCACAACGGCTATTGACTGTCATTCGAACTGGCACGATAGTGCGGCAATTTTGGGCTATGCTCGACGAGGCAATAGCCATTTTAAAATGACGCCCTCCGTTGCAATCGTGCAACATGAGAAGTTAAAGAAGCTGAAACAATTTTGTGCTGAGAGGGTCCCTGTTTTTGTTCACCCCCTCTCTCTATAGAGCATTAAAATTGACATTCCACTGGGATATAGGCGGTCTCTGCCAAGACTGTACCATCAAGACTGAGATGGGCCATGGGTCGATGGGAGAGTCTATCGGTATCCTTATCCCGACGATATTCAATCCAGGAGAGCAACCCTAATCGGTTAGCTAGTTTTAATGTCTGAGGCCTGAGGTCCGAGTCTCGAAGGTTGAGGCTCTATCGTGACTTTCAGCGCCTCGAGGTGGATGCATGTTGTGTGCAAGGGACCCGTTTTTCTTCTTCCCATCATGACAGCATTCTGTCCAGCATGTTACGATGGACGCCCGAGTGGTGTCTCTTGGCAGATGAGCAAGTCTTTGAAGGCTGCGTGTGCTCTTGTCTTCGCAGATCCGGCGAGCAGATTTGCGTGCTGGATGTTACCATAAAGGATAATGCTCTACGTCTTATTGGGGTTTTTGAGCGGCCTGCCTTGTTTCGGCAGATCGAGCCGTTCTTGGCGTCATCTCGTCGGGTAGTTTTAGCGGGTTATTGGAATGCCATTCTTGACCCCGATATAGATCGTATAGGATCTAATTCGGGTACTAGCAACCGGGACATGAAAATTATTTCGGGATTTTATCGACAAGGTTGATCTTGTTGATAAGTACCGAAATGAACACCCTCGGGAGGTAGTGTGGACGTGGACTAGTAGCGGCGGCTCGGCTACCGAGGTGCATTCTAGCTACCTCGACCGAGTCTTAGTTAAGAGTGTCGATCTACGCCTCTTAGAGTGTCCAAGTTTCCATTTTTTAAACTTAGATCAGCCTAAGGTTAAGATGGCTGGTTACTGGAAATTGAACTGCTCATTATTTGGGGAGCAAGATTTCCGGGACCAGCTGCTACTAATGATACAGATGGAACTGACAGGGGCTGTGGTGGGAAATGCCTGGGGGATAAACTTAAATCTAAAATTAGAACGTTTGCTGCTGATTATACTCGTCGGCTTAATCTAGATAGATTAGCGGTGCAAACTGCTTGTGAGCAAAAAGTCGATCGGGCGATTAAATCCCGTGAAAGTGGGGACGTAGCTTTAGCTAAGGCAGAGTTGGCCTCCTTGCTTATCAAGAAGGATCAAGCTCTGGTAGTTAGGGCTAGGTTAAAAGGAATGTCTTCTGAGGCAACGAATATGACCGCTGAACTGCGTGCTGAGGAGGTTCGGAGTGCAACTCGGCGACATATCGCATGCGTCACATTGCCGGAGAAGCGGACCGTGACTACAAACGAGGGTCTATGTGAGGCATTTCGTGGGTATTTTCAGGATCTTTTCACCAGGTAGCCCGGTCTGAGCCCTGCTCAGTTCGACGCCTATTTAGCTGACTTGCTCTGCATTGAGGCAGCTGAAGCGGCTAGGTGCGATGTTCCCATCACAGAGTCGGAAATCTGGGAAGCGCTGAAACAGTTTGGCCTGGACAAGTCTCCGGGATTAGATGGTCTTCCGTATGAAGTGTACTTGAGGCAGTCGCCTGTTTTTGTTCCCTTGCTGGCACTGATTTTCGGTAACTGGATGAAGCAGGGATCTACACCCCAACGCTTCACCATGGGCGTAATCAAGTTGTTACGTAAGGATAATTAGGTTAGGGTTGGGTTATGTAACTTTAGCCCTTTAACTATGTTAAACACAGAGTTAATGATTTTGGCTAAGGTCTTAGCGAACCGCTTGAAGGCTGTCCTATCTAGTCTGATTGGCTCCGAACAGAGTTGTGCTGTGAAGGGCAGGACTACTCAGGACAACCTTCATATGGTACGCTTGATCATCGAGCAAGTCGACAATGAAGCTGCGCTGATCAATTTAGATCAGTCCAAGGCCTTCGATAGGGTTGACTATCGGTTTTTGGACACTGTCCTTTCGGCGGCCGGTTTCGGGCCGTACTTTCGCACCTGGTGCGCTGGTGGAGATGAATGGAGTACGATCGGAGCCTTTCGTATTGTCTCGCTCCATTCGTCAACGTTGTCCGCTTTCGTCTATGCTTTACGTTCTTGCGTTGGAACCTTTCCTTTTCAAGTTAAAGACGAATCCGGTCCAATGCGGAATTTCCCTACCTGGTGCTACCACGTCGCCGAGGTATTCCGCCTATGCTGATGACGTTTCGGTTCTTGTGTCGAGCAGGGCCGAGATTGACGGATTCAGCAAAGAAATCAGTGGTTAAGAGATGGTGACAGGGGACAAGATCAACCGCCATAAGTCTGTTGGCTTACGGTTGAGTGCTTGGAAGGAAGTTTCTCTTCCCTTTCCTCTGGACGGATGGGCCGGTCAAGATTCTCGGCGTCTGGTTCGGTCCTGATCTCCAGTTGGATATGAATTGGTCGGGGTGCAAGGGAAGGCCGAGATCGCAATTAATTTGTGGTCACGGAGGAATCTTTCCTTAACGGGGAGGGCGGAAGTATGTGTTTCACACATTTACCCGATTCTCCTTTACCAACTCTCTGTGCTTCCACTTCCGTCTGACACTTTACTGGCGTTAGTGAGGTTCTTGTTCTCCTTCTTGTGGGGAGGGAAGGCCACCAGAGTCTCTCGGGAGATTTGTTGCCTTCATCTATCTGAAGGCGATCTAGGTATGCCTAGCATTGAGATTCGTCAATAGATGAGGTGGGCGCCTTCTGGAAGGAAGACGCATGTATGAACTTCCCATCCCTGAGAAGTGTACACTCCTACGAGGAGGAGTTCCACGGTTTATCAAAAGTCGAGTACTCCTTCTACCGTGAATGTCGTCGTACCCTGAAGCGACTCTTACGGGGGTTGGATGGCCTCTCCAACGTCCAGGCTTTGTCTCGTAAGGCATTATATCAGGTGTTAGTGAGGGGGGGGGCGTTCGTGATGAACTGATTGACGAGCTCGAAGCAGGAGGCTTGCTCAATCTTGCCTCGGGCACCCGTGTTGAAATGTCTCAATAAGAATGAGTCATCACTCACCTTGTTGGTGATGCGCGGGACACTCTGGGTCGCCAAGAGACTTTGCACAGCGGGCTTGAAGAAATATCCAAACTGCCGCCGCTGTAGTGGAGAAGTCGAAACCATTGGTCACGCCTTCTTTTATTGCAGGGTGGTAGCGGCGTTGTGCAGGTATGTTGACGGCCTCAAGGTTCGCATGCTGCCTAGAAAGTTCTTTGTACTTGAGGCCGCTTCTGTTTGTAGCAATGTGGCTCCGCCGTTGACGAAAGCTGAACATTATGTGTTCTTATGCTTGCTAGGTGTTATGAGAGTCGTGATTTGGACGACACGTCAGAAACGATTCTATGAAGGCGAGAAGTTCATTCCTTCCCAGCCGATCTTGTACTTTAAGCATCAGCTTATGTCAAGATTAGGTCGGAAAGGCGGCGGCTTACTTCATCAGAATTCGGCAAAAGGTGGGTGAATCTTGCGCGTTTGTGCCGTGTGAACGGGGCTGAACTGGAGTGGCACTTTGATGTCGGTTAGGCATCAGGATATTGCTTGCCTGGTTTTAATAGGGGCAACCCATTCCAAAATTAGGTTAGCTTAGGTTAGTTTTGATTTTTTAGTTTCCTTTTTTCATTAAACTTAGCTAGGGTATTTATGCACATTGGCCCCTTTTATTTATGTCCCTATTTTTCTTTAAGTATAATTCCCCATCCCCTCCCTCTTTAGGTGGTCAGTGACGTGAGTTCTCTGGTGGATGCGGGGCGTCTTTCGTTTGGTGTATGATTTTTCGTATCTGTTGTGTCTGAATGAGTGTGTCTGTGTGAGTGCTTGGGATGAATGAAAGCTTTTATTTTATTATAGTCCTGCATTGATTTCGTCCAGTTAACTGATGTTTCTGCCACATTTAGAGATTGTGGATTTTTTTATTACTAATATGATTTTGTTTCTTGTAAATAGTTTTAATTCATTGTGTAAATACTCATCGGGGTTAGTTTAAAAAAAAAACTTAAATTGTTGTTTTATTCTCCTTCCCCCACAGACGTGAAGTTGCACATATGGGGACTAGTTAGTATTTTCATGGCGATATTGAGGTATTATGGTGGATGTGGTGAGAAAGGTACGTAAAAATGTGTTGTTTTTGTGCAAGAAATATTGTTAGTATGATTGGGTCAGCGGTTGTGGCTAGCTAAGTTTAAAGTTAAGAAAAAACACCGACACTTTTCTCCTTCCCCATTTCGGCCTTGTGCCACATTTTCTGTTTTTACAGAAATAAATATCTTCAGTTGATTAAAGTTTTCTTAAAGCCTACACCTGCGTACTTTTGTCATACACACATACCTTCAAACCAACCACCAATAATATTCATGCATATTCCATATCAGTTAACCGCAGGGTTTCTGGCGATTCTTCCAAAAGGAAAAAACATCTTCAACAAAGCCTCGAAATACTATGAAACGGTCCTAAAAGATATTTTAGTGGATTCCCGGCAGAGAACAAAAACGTAAAAACAAACGTTGGAAATACATTGATTAATTCATGATATACGTTCTAGCATCCCCCGCTTATTTAATTTTACGAAATTTTGAGAAATTATTTCTCTGGCTCTTAATGTTTATACTAGTTATGAGGACAAGTCCTCAGAGAATTTAAATCATCAATTAGTTTTTGTCAGACAAGATCCACATTTATATAAAAATAATTCTATGAATCGTAAAAAGAAAAACGAAATAAAACTACTACATTATTTAATTACAAAAGCGTTTAATTGTTTTTATGAATAAAATATATTATGGATAATATTGCCTTAAGAAAAAAATTGCTGAATAATAAATATTTACGAGAATTGTTTTCATTTTTAAAAATTTTAATTAGAATAATTTATAATCTTTTAAATCATCTTAAAATTCTGTATCAGTTTTGAGCGGTCAGGGGATATTGTTCTTAAATTATAAATGTATTTAATAATCATAAATAAAAAAAAGCCCACTACAGTTCCGGGATTCCCAATATTATAAAAATAATTTCAAAATTTTATGTGTAATGTATAAAAATACGGACGTTCTTTCACGTCATTACCAGAAAATAAGAGTGGTAACTATAAGGAATTTAAAATTTATTAGTAATTTTCAATCATTTCCTAAACAAGCATCTTCGTAAGTGAAACTGTAAAGTCAAAGTAACAACTATTGAATAAAATATTTAAAAAAAGTCTTAAAATATTAAAAATTCTGAAATTGCTGTGTAGCTAAAAATTTTATATAAAAATCCTTCATGCAATTCTATTTCAATTATCTCTACCTTAGTCAAATTTCCAGAACATCAGGTTGTCAATAGTTTATTCAACATGTGAAAAAGCACTCATACCGTGCTAAAAAACATCTTATAAGCGATATTTTAAACTAAAAGCAATTATATTTTTTCACTTCGGACTTTTTTGCTAATTATTTTCCAGTAACGTCTCCGAAAAGTATATAATATTTTTGATCAGTTTTATAATAAAGATATTGTGTTGAACGATTTGTCAATATGGAGGATTTTATAGATTTGAATTATTATCAGACAAATAATGATTATAGTAAATTTGAATTCGCATTGTAATACAGCAAAGTGTTTTAGCTATTAGAAATATTACATTTAATCTTTTATTGTGAAATAAAAAAAATAATAGGCTCGAGGAGGTTTTTTATTGTTTTGGAAATCCGTTTAACATTTTAGGTATTAAGTTTTTAAGAATAACCTACCTATATATATATATATATATATATATATATATATATATATATATATATATATATATATATATATATATATATATATATATATATATATAAAGATAATTCAGTTACACAACCCCTACATTAACGTGTCTTATAATCTGATAATTAAATCTCATATTACTAATATACAGTAAATATGACAAAATTTAGGAATACATTTGTTGAACATATTTCATGAATAAAAACACAAACTACATGAATACAACTATCTCGTCAAGACGCGATAATTTACAAAAATCGGCATAACACAACGATATTCGATGATGACATAGCAAAAAAAAAAACAAAACAAAAAAACTCAAACGCTTTGATAATGGTTTATTTAAGCCGAACGTACTCACATTTTGCACAAATTTTGTTTCAACATGCACTGAAAATTAGGAAATATACAGAAAGTGAATCCAGAAAAAATCCTTAAATGATTTCCTTTGATTTTTAATGATTTTATTTTATTTTTTTTACCACACTTTCTACACACACACACACACACACACAGATGCAGACACACAGACACACACTCACACATATATATATATATATATATATATATATATATATATAGATATATAGATAGATAGATAGATAGATAGATAGATAGATAGATATGTATGTATGTATGCATTAGTACATTGAGAATGTGATTACAATACTTTATGGATTTCTGCTGTCAGGATATGCATAAAATATCGTTCCCTTATTTATATGTATCTCAAGATTTAAATCATACTTATCAAAGTTTATCACCACTATTAGCAGCGCATATTTAGATGCATCATATTGCGCCACATCTCACAGCCTGGCGCCAGTATCCATGGTTAACAAATGGTGATCTTTGCTGCTGTACAATAAAAGGGACATACAGTAGCAGAGCGAGGTGGATTTTTGTATGAATTCTCCTTCTACATGACAACACTTGATTCCTGTTTGGAGTTAATATTTGAATATATTTATGCAGAACGCTTCCAGTTCTAGGAGACGTTTATTGATGACAAACGATTTACATCTAAATTTATTCTGACAAGGAACACAATCAATTTTTAACTTCACTTACTAATCAGCTTGACTCGCTAATCTCCTGAGAAAGAGTTGATTTAACTGTTCATATTGATTTGAAGTTGTGTTCGTTGATAGAAAGATAATGAGTAAACATTTATACACATGACAAATTTGATCTCAAAATTCGTACGGTAAGAACATTCATGCACTAGTAAAATCTATTATAGAAAAGTCATATGTAGGCTTATATTTAGTAGGTATGCACTTTACATTTTTTTTTAAATATTGCATTTATATGTATTTGTTACAATTATATTTGTTCAAAACTGTTTATGTGTATTCTTTAACACATTAGTTACACTTTTACCACAGTTTAATATCTAAAGTGCTCAAAATGTCCACTTTCTACATTGCAATATGATTTGAACCTCTCCCGAACTCTATGGCACAAATCCCGATCGGCACCAATTTTAATAAATACATACGATTCATCTACAGTGTGTGGATTTCTCTCATAAACCATGTTCTTTACCTCACCCCCACCCTCCAAAAACTATTATCGTTAGGTCGGATAAATGTGGCGGCCATTCGATGTTGCCACTTCGTCCGGACGAACGCTGTGGAAAGGTTTGGTTAAGATACTGCCAAAGCATAATGGGGGGATGTTACATCTTACTGAAAGAACATTTCAGAGAAGTTAGCTCTGGTTCTGAACTGAGATAAAACGTTAAAAAGTGAAACAACTGTAAGGCTACATTTGGCCCACCCTGTACCTAAGTGCAATCCTATCCAACAGGATTTCATGTCTTGCCACGTTGATAATCAGTGCCGTTTTCCTATCTGTTTTGTATATCAATTCACCCTATGCAAAACAATAAATGCACTAAGATGCACGAGGTTATTGAGTGGGAAAGGATATGGGAAAAAAACAAACATTATTAAAGAGAGAAAACATGTAATAAGAAAATGAAAGAAAATCACTGACATTGCTTTTAACATTTTGAAGAGGTAAATGGAATAGAACGCAAGAGACCGGAAAATAAATTGAGAAGCAAGAAGTGCGAAAGAAACTATTCGCATAAAATTTACGGTTACATCTAGCCATTTCAACAGGAAAATAAGACCGAGCTGCCAATCTTGTATGGCGCTTAAATTCGTAAAGTCGAGGTACCAGAAAGGACAGCTCTTCAGAAAAATTAACATGAATATATTTATAGTTAATGCAGAGGGAATCTCCATTAGAGTGGTGTCAAAATGACTGAAACCGAGATATCAGATCAGCCGATTCTTCTTCGAATTTTGTCAAGAACACACGACACACATGTTTGCAAACACGCACACACACACACACACGCACACACGCACACACACACACGCACACACACACGCACACACACACACGCACACACAAACACACACACGGTAGACGACAATATCGGTCTTCTGTCTTATTAAACTCGGTGTGGACGTAGTTCGTGTCAGAAATAGAAATTTAACTGTGAAAGCTAAAAAAACAAAAAAAAACAAAACAAAAAACAACCAGTTGAAAAACTAATACATAATTTATCCATTTAAACTTTTCAGTAAGACGAAAGCTGCGAGATATGTGTCAGGAGAGGGTGAAAGGCATTTGTTTAAAGGGAAGGAGTTTTATGAAATTAAACACGAATATTAACCGTATGACATTAATTTGGGTTTATATGAGATATAATTTAAAATTGAAAAAGGAATAAAAATGGGTTTAAAATGTAAGTAATTAATGAAAAGAGAGTAGATGAGAACTTAGAGTAGGGAAATGTTTATAAATTATAATTAATATAGATAAAGAGTTTATAGGTTCAATAGGGAAATTAGAATTAGTTATACATTCGATATTTGAAGAGTCAGAGTAGAGTGAATATTATGGGAATTAAGTTAAACCTATATTATGGAAATTTAAATTTGTTTTCATGCCGGCATTTTAAAACTAATTCATTCCTCTGATTTAATAGTTGGCTTTGCTTATTGTATTTTATTATTCTAATTTTTCTTCTAAACATGTCACACCGATCTCTAAGACTATTAGCATTACGTGCGGAACATATAATCTTCCAAACTTTAATTTTCTTATCTATGGGCTCAAATCGTCTACCTTCAATTCGTCTGACTGAAAAATTGAAATGGATAAATTCTGTATTAGTTTTCGACTGGTTATTTTATTTATTATATTATTTTTAGCTTTCACAGTAAATTTCTATTTCTAACACTAAGGCAGTTAATATGGAGGTTGATAAGACAGACGACAGATATCTTCGTTTGCCGAAATAGACTATTCCTCATATGAGATGATTTAGGATTTTATTATTTATTACTTATTTACTCTGTAATAATAAATATATTGAACTCTTTTTGTGGATCAGTTTTAATATTTTATATTACTAGTATCCACTTGGATTATATACCAACGGGCTTGGTACCTTTACTATATATATATATATATATATATATATATATATATATATATATATATATATATATATATATGTGAAGAAATATAGTCTTAAAGTGTGCTATATTTATGGGATAAAGTGCTCAATATCAGAGATAGAGCGTGTGTAAATATAAAAGTGGACATGGAAGTCAGCACTTAGAGGCGACAGTCTGTTTCATGCTAGTGCAATCGTCAGGCAACTAGTGCTGTTATTTTTCTCGGCTATTTATATATAAGGGTCAGTGGTGCTTTATGGGTAGTCTATTTTGGCGGTTACTTTTACCGGAAGTCGCTTATTTGTTTATTTATTTATGTCAAATTATTTTGCTTGTTTTTTTTTTGTTTTAATTTTATTTTTATTTTTTATCTTAATTATTTATTTATTTATTTTTTATTTTGATCGGTGTTTTTTTGTTAACGTAGTAAAAATTTGTTTATATAGCTTATTGTTGGTAGTCTATTATGGCGGTCATTTACCGGAAGTCGGATGTTTGCTTATTTATTTGGGTCAAATTGTTTTGCTTGTTTTTATTTATTTTCATTTTTATTTTTTATCTTATATATTTGTTTATTTGTTATTGATTAAATCTATTTGTTGAATTTTGGGGTGGGATGTTGTGGATTGTTCTTACTATTATTTTGGTCGGAACAGTTTTAAATTTATCTATTTGGGTTGATTCTCTTTATTTGTTTTTTTCTAAACGGCTAGTTTATCGTAATCGGTTGTTAGTTTATTTGGATGTATTTAGATCAATTTATTATACTTGTTGTTATTTATTTGTTACACGATATAGTTTTTGCTTTCGATTTTTATGTAACGTAGTATATTATCTTTTATTAATTTTTTTAATTTTTTGTCGTTATATAACAGTTATAACTTTCGTCCGTTCTTTTGTTTTGATTTTATTTCGCATATTCTAACAGGTGTAATTTGTTTGGAGTAATTTATTTTGCTTACTTTATTGTTGTTTTGTTTGTTTATATATTTATTTATTTTTCTATTTTAAGTTACGTAGTAAAAATTTGTTTTCATGTTTGCATTTTGAGATTAGCTCGGATCTTTTATTTAATAATTTATTTTGATCTGGGAAGGTAATGATAGCTATTTTTTCCTCCAAGCAAAGTTTGCAAGTTTTTGATAAGTCGTTGTAGGCTGATGATTTTTTCCTTATTTTCCAAGATATTTTGTTTTTAAGTTTTTGCTGTACGGTGGGTTGAACCATATGATATTTCTTTTCTTTTGGTCTTTTTTCTGTTCTGTGGTGAGTATGTGAATGTTGCTGGGAATCCGCTATCTTTTAGGGCTGTTTCGTAGTCTTTCTTAGCTTTGTTAAATATAGATTCAAAAAGCCCGCAGTGGATGAAAAACGTCGCCTGAAACCACATGAATATGATGCGTTTAGAAATCTAGCATTTTTCACTTTTATTAAAGTTTCAGCAGAGAATGTGATATAGAAAAATATTTTTCTGTTATATTGTTTTTTTTTGTTGTTTGATTTTATTGGTTAAACAGACTTCACGTACATATGAACTGTGAAGCAGTATCCCTGTGTATAATTTATGTGAGTAAGTGTATCATAATTCTAGTTTGTCTATACTATATATCATTCTTTATCCTAAGTTAGTGCTCCCATAACTATATGAATGTGATATCTACGAAAAACATGTAGTGAGATTCTAATGTTTTACAGAATGAATTATTATTCTTTCCAAAAACATTTTCTGAAATTAAATATTTTTAAAAGTAATTATTTAAGAAGTCAACATGTCTTCTTATATAAGCAATTTATTTCATTACTTAATTTTATTACATAGCTAATCCAGTAATTAGCAAGCGCATCGAAAGTAAATACTTATGAAGCAATTTCATGCATAAGCTATATATATATATATATATATATATATATATATATATATATATATATATATATATATATATATATATACCGGGCTGAATGTCCGAGAAATTTCATAGAAAATATGTATCCTCCGAGAGGAAGCGAACCTGTATCCTCCACGAAACCGTCATATGGGGTCTGATGTGCTATACCATTTTTTTTACAGAGGAAACGTCTGGTTAGCAAATTCAAAATATTGTTTTGAAACCAAAAAAATTACCATTATTTCTCTCGAACACTCATATCAACTCGAAGCATATCTTTACATAAATAAATTGCATCGTATATTATGAAATGGACTAAATCCGACAATTATTTAATATATTTTCTGTTAAAATTTTATTTTTATACATACAAATATTTAAGTATAAATGCTCTCAACTATATTTACCAGCCTAAATGTCCAAGAAATTCCATAGAATATATGTAGTTAATACTGTTTATTATGAACAAATCATTTACTATACTAGAACTATACTGAATCTTATAATGACAAAATACGTGATTTTTAATTATTTGGTAACACGTTTAACTCACACTTTAGTAAGAAAACAACATATTATATTTATTTATTGTTTTACTTTAATTTTTAAATACTAAATGAAGCCTGTTGGGCGATTGTTGAATAATGGGTTCAAAGGAATTTTCGCTGACTAAATTTATTTTACTTATAGCCACCATAAAATTCTTTTCCAGAAAAATGCATATCTCTGTATTTTATATGTGATATTTTAAAAGGATATTTTGGTTAAATCTTTTTATTTACCTCTAAATTCGTTGACTATTCTGAATTTTAAAAGGCATAGATAAGTGAATATTCGAATTCACTGATATGCCTCTAGAAATAATATAATTTTCGATTATACAAATTACAAGTATAATACTAAAAACACAGTAATGGAGCAAATATTAAACCTATATAAGTGACTAAGGTACATATCGCAAAATCCTGTTGATGAATTTCAAACAATGATATATTGGATTCAATTTCTTTCAGTTATTATACTTAGATAATACATTCCAAGTCTCAATGTTATTTCATTGAGCTACTTATTACTTGTATTATTTGCCATAATGTCTGTTTTTGTAGCCCCACTGTAAGAGCCTATAGAAGAAAAGAATCGGTTAAAATAAAATTAGCAAACCGTTTCGTTAACCTTCAAATTATATCTGGCATCGAAGAAATGAAATTGAAATTGATATCTTATAAATATAAACATATTGGACAGTGTACACTTTACAAGTGAATGAAAAAATGACGTTGAAAAAATATTCTTAAATTAGTCATTCATTACGGAATTTAATGCTATTTGGGAAGTTTGAACATAAGACATTATGTATAAGATACTAGAAAGCTAACCACTTCCTACAACCAATGACAGAAATATTTCACAATTTTTCTACTCGCATTGCGTCACATGGGTGCAGGGCACAACAATTATACAACTATATGTGCAGATGATATGTATGTATGCATCACCTCGAGTCAACTTAGTCCCGCTTCGCTTAGTCTAAGCTCCAACCGATAAAGTGTCTGAAATGCGTGTCATTTCCGTAGCGCACAATAACATCGGCGCCGAAGAGAATTGGAAATGATAATCGTAAATATAAAATGGAAAGCATAGGGTTGAGAAGAAGAGTTTGGGGCCTGTAAACAGCGTCTCGCTATATACTCGCCAACCGTCAACTTCTGGGCTTCGTGAAAATCGACGATCACGGACGAATAATTATAAACGTAGTTAAATACCGCCGATTTTCGATTTCTAACCCCACTTTGCAATAGATTTACTCAAAACGGTCGCAATGGCGAATAAGTTCACTTTACCGTCCTTGCATTTCTTATTTTTCATCTTTATAACGTCCATCATATTCGCATAGATTACTAATGTGCGCGTGTTTCCACATAATACATATGTTACTGCCAGATATTGAATATGGTTCTTCTTGCCGCTCAAATGAGATTTTGCGATGTGGTAGCTAAGCATACTAACGATGCGAGGTTTCGGGTCAGGTTTGATTTGATAAGGTAGGGTATGAAGGAAACGAAGGGAACAGACAGGATAAACGATGGAAGGAAAAATGAGATTTCTGTGGACTTACAAGTGAACAACTTCTATATAAGATTATATGCTCCGTCATAAGCATTTTTAGGTATATGTTTATATAACGCGCGAGCGCGCACAGACACACACATATTAAGCCTTAGACAGCCATGTAATATGTACCCATATATAAACAAAAATGTACGCATTTGCAGCTAATATACGCCCATTTATACAAACAGGCCTACACGATAAAATTTAAGCATTCTGACACGTACAAATATTTATAATTATATAAACCTATAATATTTGGAATATTGTAATATCTATATTAAACAGGAAATACTTTTCCCTTGTTTCTGTTTCTCTCTATCTCCCCCTCTCTCTCTCTCTCTCACATCCCCCCCACACACATATACATATATATACATATATATATATATATATATATATATATATATATATATAGTGCACATGTGCGCGACGATCAGTTTTGAAGTCACCTAAACTTAAGGAGAGAGTTTCGGTTTCTCTAATGTTCTGGAAGTAACAGGTTCACAAGGGCCACATATGGTCGGAGCAAGTGGATTGATGTGACAGAGAGGCAGGTCCATAGAGACCACAATGAATTTATGATACATGCGGTTTATATCTATTACTTGTAACACTAAGACCCGGGCAGGTGATAGATCAAAATATTTTCCCGCAGAATGCGCTCTTGCCAGGCCACCGGCAAGATCCTTATACTTTTATGATAGTTTCTGATGCTCATGCAAGACCCTTCTCATGAATCTCTATGCAGATGTCAAAGGAAGAATTTTCAATTTAGGTAAATGTCATATGTCGTGTTCAATGCATCGTTTCCTACTCCAATCAGGAGGCATGTAACTAGTATGCCTGAGATCCTAAATGGCAAAGCGAATTCTTGAAAAATTGACTTTAACCAAATTATAGGATCGTATAAGATACCTGGTTTGGAATTTATCTTACAATGTGTGTTTAGATTGTAGCTACGTTTACAATATTCTCACATCTTTCATTTAATAGATAGATATTCATATAAAAGTATTAAAGTGTTAAAGTTTTCTTTGGTGAGATTCTATCTTGCAAGCTATATTCATAATAACTCCAGAGTAGTAGAAAGATAATTGCTGCAAACCAGAGCATTGTTTATTTCTCTAAAAATATGTTGTTAATATAACAATATATACCTGATTTGTAAGATTAATTAAAATAAACAAAGCTTTGTGAAAACAAACATTACGAACATTAAATTTTTTAAGACTGCTTTGAAAGCTGCGTTACATCTAAATACACAATAGACTTTAGAAAATAAATCTTTAAATAGACGTCTCAGTATCTTTCTATATTAACCTGACTTAACCTATTTCTTGTAACATAGTTATCCTGGTCAACGGATAATGTTACTCAAGAGAATTCACTCGTACCAAATTAACTATTATATATATTTGCCTCGTGTTTGAAAAAATTAATAACGTAACGCAGTCGATAATTATTTCTAATATCACCGAGAGCCATGCATAAGCGGAAGTAGAAACATTGATTCCCCATCTTCCATTTATTAAAATGCACGCGTGAATTAAACTGGTATCCAAAGGAAGAATATAAAAAAAATTCAAAAGAATTTAATATTATTTCCATGTCTATAAATACATTTATTTAAAAGTGATGTTTTCATAGTTTCCACCATTATCAAATATATTAGTTGAACAGTTATAAAATCACTTTAATTAATCTTAATTATTATCTATTAGTAAATATACGTTTTGAACATTGTTCATGTTATCAAGTCTTCTATTTAACTATTTGGTGTATCTAAGAATTGTTTGTGGTTGATCAACAGCTAATTTTGTTTCATTTACTTTGGGATCCATAATTGATTCTGCAAAAGATTGAAAAAAGAAAGATTATCGGCATTTAAGTCTTAATAAACGTAAAAACTAAAACATCAATATTGTATACGGAAGTTCTAATACTCTATCGTTAAATACTACGGAAATCTCTTGATTTTCCTTAGTTAAAAGTGTTAATATAAAAAATAGGATATATTCATGATGGAATTTTGTAAGTTTAATTTAGTATTAATTAAGGTTTATCTGAGATATCGAATTTGATGTTCTTGTAGATGATTCACGTTCAAGTAATCAACAAGTTTGATTTCATACCAGACATTATTTACAATAAGACTTACTTGTTTTACAGCTTGTAAATGTAAAAGTCTCATATAGCAAAGAAATATCGTCTAGAGTCTCTCTCTCTCTCTCTCTCTCTCTCTCTCTCTCTCTCTCTCTCTCTCTGTGGATATGGATAACGTTTGATTTCTAAAAGATAATTGATGTGATTTTCTGAAAATCAAATAAGAAAACTATTTTTAATATTAAAATGTTATCCTTCATAGATAAATAAATAACTTATCAATATGTCAATAATTTGTCTCTGTATATATATATATATATACATATATATATATATATATATATATATATATATATATATGTGTGTGTGTGTGTGTGTGTGTGTGTGTGTGTGTGTGTGTGTGTGTGTGTGTGTGTACGTGTGTGGGTGCATGCTGTGTGTGTATACATTTATATATATATATATATATATATATATATATATATATATATATATAATTAGGGAAAACTCCTACTTTAGTATTTCAATTTAAAACCTTGAACATTTACTATAGATTATACAAAAGATTACCTTTATTTATAAACTCATTACTTGTTTGGGATACATGGTACTGTTTGGGGAGTTATTATGGAAGCCCAGGTTATTTTGATGACAACTTCCAATTCATGTTTACTGTTATATATGAATCACACATTTTGTTTTGTTTTTTTACCATACCCAATATATTCTCTATGAGACAAGTTGGCTGGACTATCAAACACTTCGTTTGCAGAGCATGGTATAAGTTCACGTTGTACAGTGATAAAAAAGAGGACTTTTTGTCACTGTCCAACGGTTTAAATCTTTCTATCATTAGTCTAGGTAAGAGGCTTCCATCTTTGGCACATTTTTAGGAGTAACATAGTATTAAGTGTGCGACACTTCTTGTTCATTTCTCGGACACGTTACAATTCATATTCTTATACTCACCAACGATTTTGACTCGGCTATGCCTAAAACTCTTCTCTCGACTGTAGTCAACTTTTGATTCTACATTTTTCCTCACACACTATACATTACAATCAACTTTCTATAAAAATGGTTACTTACAACGCGCTAGCATCAACCAGTCCATTCAAAAATTATTTTTCTTTTACTTTCAACCGTTTGGTGAATGTCTATAGATAACTGTCAAGTTTGTAGTCTCCCACATGATTGGAGTTATGTGTACCCACACAGCCTGCGATGTTCATTCTATTTATACAGCATAAATTGTGATTTATCCAAACACATAATAGAATATTATAATATTTGGTTATATTTTCTCTTTTTTCTATTTCGTAGAAAGTAATTTAAAAATTAATTTAATATAAAAATCCATGAAAAATTGTATTTTACATGTAATGAATTTATAATGTTTCGCTTTCAGTACTAACTGAAGAATCTATCAAACCCACCATAATATTGTCTCTCCTCATCTCTCTCTCTATATATATACATGTATATACACCAACACATATATAGATATATACATACACACACACATATATATGCACACACACGTATATACACACGCACGTGTATATATATATATATATATATATATATATATATATATATATATATATATATAGAGAGAGAGAGAGAGAGAGAGAGAGAGAGAGAGAGACAGACAGACAGACAGATTTATACCCGCACACACAGGCGTGAGTGGATACTGCATAAGTATTTTCGTTCCACCCGCATCACAAACTCTGCCTAATAACTAAACAGAATTGTTTATTAAGAGCTTCTTGGTCGGGCCTAGAATTTTCCCGCACCTACTTTTTATCCATCCATCCATATATATATATATATATATATATATATATATATATATATATATATATATATATATATATATATATATATAGAGAGAGAGAGAGAGAGAGAGAGAGATAGATAGAGAGACAGATAGATAGATAGATAGATAGATAGATAGATAGATAGATAGATAGATAGATAGATATGTCATACATAGTTTTATATATATATATATATATCAAAGAAGTGAGATGTAATTAGATAGACGCAGAGCTCAGCACTCAAGGAAGAAGAGAAAATATTACTTGTATGAATAACAGTGTCACGCAATTGAGATATCAAAATTTTGTCATATGTCAGCCAAAAATTACGTCAGTGAAAAATGGTATTTTGCACGCAGAATATTGACTTATTTTAGTGCGCATTGCCCATGGGATATGCTTATCAGCATATCTGCTCACGCGCAGAAAAAAGCCACCAAAAGAAAAGGATATTTTTAAGATATAAGGGCGTTGAAAGGTAATTTATCAAGGAAGTTGGCACGGGAAAAATTTTCAACCAATATGAAACAGAAAAGAAATAAGTTGGAAATAAAATAATGAAAAACATAAAATGGCTAGAAAGAAAGGGAGAAGAATGAAAGAAATTAAGATGAGAAAACAAGAAATGAAATATAAAACGAATAGGAGTCATAAGGATAAACATATAGTAGGTTGAACATAGAAAGAAGCAGATAAAAGTAACAAAGAATAATAAAGTCAAAAATGTAAGAAAACTGAGTGAATACTTTTCTAAAATAGCAAGGAAAGATATTAGGATCGAAATAAAGCGATGAAAGAAATTATAAAAGTTAAAATATAGAAATATCAAAGGAGTAGTAAAAATAAAAAGACGAGAAATAAAAAGAAAGATATTTAATGGAAAGAAGGATGCCAGAAAGCCAGATTGAAAGCGCAAACATTTGTCAGTGAGTGCCCTTCCCTATGTTATCCATCAATTTACTGTAGTAGATCCATTATGCATGATTCGAAGACAGCTCTGTCAGAACACGATAGTTTAAACCATGATATTATATCATAAGTCTACAGACTATTCCATCATTATGTCAAATTCGAAGAAAACTATGTTTCAGCATTGCCGTAGCATTTTACTTAAGTAGACGTACCTGGCTCAAGGTGTGTTGCACTAATACGTATCTAACGATCTAACAACCTATATATTCCGATGTACATATCCTGTCCGATACATTATGGCAACATAATATTCTATACGTCCAATTTTTTTGTCGTTTTTGGCTAATGTGTATTACTTAATAATACTTCATGTAACTGTTTATTCTCTGTGACTTGAATCAATTATATTTGAGAGAACGACCAGAAGTAACTCTATTACATTAAAAGGAGTCTTTTGTTGTGATATATTTTAAGTGGCTGACAAGAAATGTCTCTATTACTAATATATTTTTTTTCTTTCTAAAGCAATTGTAATTTTGAAGATCCTTCAAATTTGAGTATCATATATATTTACGTACCATCTATTTTGAAGCTAATTTTAAGGGAGTTGCATCATGCACGAGATATAAATTTAGTGTATGTACTGTTGGCTCTGGCTAGGCCGTGGACCAAACTATATATGCATTCACTGTGTTCAAGAAGTACTGCTGTATTTAAAATAAACATCGCGCGTGTATACGGTACGTTCTTCTGCCATTTCTATCAAGAGAATCTACTCCAGGAATATTGGTTGCTTGAATAAATTCAAATCGAGGATGCATTTCTACTTGCCAGTCTTGTGCTTTCGTCACTTGTATTCTTTTACCGTGGAAGCAATATATGCGTACTTCTCACCGACGCAGGTATTCAAGGCATTAATTCGAATTCTTTTACAATCATTTTCTGACAATCGTCCTTGTCCAGTATTAAGCTAAAAATAATAAATTCCAAATATTTTAATATTTTTTAAATATCCTAATTCTTTCAAGATTTATTTTTATGATTAACTTGTATTTTGCGATCTATTTTCATATAAATTTATTTGTTGGAGCTACCAGGAATATATGCGCACAACATTAAATTATATACGTAATTTTCTTAAATGACCATTTTACGAAATTTTAAATTATTTTCCATTTTAAGTTTAATCCATTCTCCCAATTGGGTTAGCTCAATTCAGCTAATTTTTACTATTATTTTACAAATAATATTATGTATACAGTAAATATCTGACAAACTTAAAGCACTTTATACTGTTTCCTATTATCGTGTTATAGCAGCATTTAAACTGAAGAATTGGTGCAATTATAAGCACGAACTTCATTATCTAGAATTTTTCAAATAAAAACATTATCATGAATCTAATGCGAGAAAGACGAGCTGATGTTTTCGATATCTGCTTTCAGTGGATTAATTCAAATACCTACATTCCTGCTGTTTAAGGCATAGACCATGCTGATATTAGTGTCAAATATAACCTCATTTCATCTGGCTATATTAGTCAATGCATGATGAGGAGAAAATAAGAAAAGTTCCGATTTTCATATTCTCAATATATCAGATCCCGGACGAAGCGTTGAATGAAACAGTAATGATGGGAGGCCAGGGAATATTAAGAAACAAGAGTAAACGTAGAACATGATCTTTTTGGCGAACTCGTGAAAGGGCGTATCCCTTTTTATTTATTTACTTACCAAGTGAAACGCATTTCAATTTTAGTCTCCTTCTATACTTCTTACAGAATTTTTCGTTTTCACTTAAGATTCATTACTATTTTTCGCTGACGGTGTTCTTGGTGTGGTAACAAAATTAGATTGCATATATCAGCATTCATTGTTCTAACATACTGTGCAATTGGCAGTTAATTCAGGGACACAGCAATAGTTAAATGAACGTTGTTCATTTTGTTAGTATTTATTGCTACAAGCTTCGTGATAAATAGTGGTCAATTATATCTCAATACACAACATCATGCATCCTCATCTAAAGTCCCCAAGTGAGTATTTTCATCATAACTGTAGATACAAATGACAATCATATGTTCAAATACTATATCTACGCATCGATTATTTAGGACATTCATTCGAATAGATACACAAAAATCGTCTTTCCTTCTATGAGTAATGCATATTACTTCGAATTGAAGTGACGCTATTCTAATCTAATGCTTGATCCTCCCTCATCTCATTTCATACCAATCTATCCTTAGTGAGAAATCTTCAAAACTTCTCAACATTACTACAAATTGTTTTTTAAGATATTGCATAAATAACAGGGTGATCTGTGTATCTCTATGTGAAGGGATGCTTAGTGTGCTAGCTATATTAGTACAGTGAGTCACATTCACGCAGTGTACTCTATATTTGTGGAATGTACCAAACTAAGTTAAGCTTACAATAGGTTAGAAATATGGAAACTAATCATAAATTACATCTCTTTCCGCGTGATTATTTAAAATTAACAATAAAATACTTTTACAATTCTCAACTCTCAGCTTATAAGAAATATAAATTATTATTTATCTTTCTTACTTTGTAATTTATTTCTACTGTTATATTTGTGTTGACAGCACCAATTTCTAGTAGGAGTCTGAAACAAATTCATCTTACTTGACAGATTTCAGTACTCAAGAGAAACACTTTCAATATTCCATCATTAAAACAATTAAGTATGGATAAATAGAAGATTGTGTTAAAATTTCTGTTTTAATCTCAGAGAGATTCCGAAATAAATTAAAACGATTGATCGTATTTTGAAAAGTGAATTGAACCAGAATGCTTCGGTTAATATTTTATAAAGTTTTTTTATAAAGTCTTTTTATAAAGTGTTTTTTGTTTTCCTTGCCGATAACCGTTCTCAGGTTATCGGCAAGGAAAACAAAATGTGATAGCCGAGTTCAATTTCCGGCTTACAAATTGCGGTCATTTCATACAAACGTCCCTTGTGAAGGCGTGATTTTAGTCTCTCCTCCATCAAGCCCTGGGTTAAGTAGCAGCGTAGAATGGGCTTGACAGTTTTACGTGGCCACAAGTATAAGATAACGAAAACTATGAAATCAAAACAGTTGATCATGACACGGAAAACCTCTCTGCTGTTTTTCTCCAAGAGATGATAAAGAAAAGGAATTCAGAAAATGCCATGATCACCAAATCCTGAAAGGACATATACTTAAAAGAAGTATTAAACGAAACGAATAGTAAGGAAAGAATGAATGGAAAAACAGCACCTAACAAAAATTGTAATTACCTTGAATGTCGTATTATAAAAATGAGGTTGTCATGGTGTTATTTACAGGTAAACTATTGCCTCATTATTTTTACATTATTTATCTTTTTAATTATCATGTTTTATAGCAGCGTTTCTGAATAATAAGCGAAATATGAAACGGCTCTCAAAATATCTATGGAAATGTTTTTGGAAACTAATCTTTTTGCTCTTCTCCCGTCAGTTCTACGTCTAAAATATATTTTCCTCAAAAGCATTGTCTTAAATACGTAATTAGTTCTCTGATGTCTAAATTTTGCATTTTTACTAGGCTAAAATTCATGGGCAAAATTTTGAATGATGAAAATATATGAGAGAAAAGTTTATCCAAATGATGATTTCTAAGGAATTCCAAATTTAAAGAACTTATTAAAAATGTTAATAGAATGACTGAATGGAGGATCAGGAGAACGAAAAATCAGTGGAGGAAAACTGCTACATGTCTTATAGAGTTCCTCTTTGGTGTCATTAGTGACAACAGTCGAACAATGTTTATCAAGTTGAAATGAAATGGAAAGCATTTCAATATAGGCATTATGATAATATGCACACCCATTACACGAAACATCGAAGAAGCTGAAGAATTTAAAAAGACTAAGTCATACAATATACCAATGCAGTTCGCAAGATATAAGAACTACATCTTGGTAGAGTCGCTAAATACGGACATGGATCGAATGAAAAATACATAGAAAAATGGGATCATTGTTTTCATTGAATGAAAAATAAATGAGCAATACCTAATTTGAAGAACACTGTGAATACACTTGTGAACATAGAAAAGAACGGAATGAGGCTAAGGTAGCAGATAAGCTACCTGACAAACAGCAAACGATTTATAAAAATTAGTATGGCGCTCTAAGATATACATAATCACTGACTGCGAGGGATATTATGCAAAATATAGATAGATTTAAAAAAAATAAAATTAAATAAACACTTAAGCTACAATGTCAAACACCATAGCGATTCAAACAAACATATACAATGGAAGTTAAAAATAAATTCATTTTATAAAAAAGTGGAGCACCTTAAGCGAATCACAAATGACAACAGCAAAAGAAGCAAGAAAGCTAAGAAAAATCAGTGAATGACAGATGGAAGTCTCGAACTAATCAAAGAGAAAAAGCTCAAACAAATGTCACGAAATATAAGATATTAAACAAAAAGATGAGAAATAAATGCAAGTAAGCAAACATGCATGATGTAACGTGCAAAAAGACAATAACGTCAAAATGTAAACATAGAAGACATGCATAAAAAGATAAAGAAATAAAAAAGGCAAAACCATTCCCTTGCGTAAAACCTTAAGCAAATAATAATAATGGAAAAGAAAATATACCGCGTAGGCAGAACGAACACAGTCGAGAGAACTCTAATGTTAACAGAGGGAAAATATCGGTTATACATTAAAAATAAACAATACAATCTGCAGTAATAGAATTTAGAATATAGAATAGAGTTTAGGTCAACATTGAAAGAGATGAAGAGAAACAAATCAGGACTACATTTGATTGCATTGTGATGCAGCCAACAACAATGAATTTTGGTATTGATTAGGTTATCAAAATGAAAAATTAAATATATGATAGCGGTGAAATTTAGGAGAGTCAGGATCACCTAGATCCTGAAAAATATACTCTGCTAAATGTAAAAGATGATGACGATATAACATACTTTGGGAGCAAGATCTTTATTAACGGGGCATATTTTTAAAAAGTGATAACAGTTGGGAAAGCAAGATTAATTTGGTTTAATACATGTGAATTGTGTGATGCAACTGCTTAGAATAACATCCTAGCGATGAAACTAGGATGAATATATATTATACTAAGAGAGACTAGATATCCACTGAATAAAATGACATATGTTACAAGGTAGATATTGTAACATTTTAGAGGAGATAAGTTTTTAATTTTTTGTATACCGAAAAAATCATAGTACGAATAAACTGTTTAAAACAGTAACACAAGTGTTCCAAATAGTTTTGACTCACTATTTTTTCAATATTTCTGACGATTTTGTATTGCTACTACTTATTTTATATTTTGGGAATAGAAAAATATTGAAGACTTATGAAAAGTGAATCTTAATACCATTTTTATCTAGTTGTTAATCCCGTCTGTTAAAAAGTGCATGCCTTATCAGATATTGCTCATTCTGAGTACGCAGTCACACCTGGCTATTCAGTTTTATGAAGAAATAAGGTTTTAGTAAAAGGTTTTAGTAAAATAAACTCAGATTATGATGGTGAAATTATAGATATAATTTATATAAAAGAAGCATATGAAATAAAATCAGTTTTTGTCGCGTAAACGAGAATTAGACATTCCTTAAATAAAACGGAGGAAACCTTTTACTAAGGAAAGAATTTGAAACTTAAGAAGGTGTATTTATTAATAAAAAACAATAATAAAATTTAAATATTATCAAAAGATATTTCTAAAATATAAAACGCACATTTGCAACTTCCACATACAACATATAAGCACTGTGAATTATCTATAGACGTTTATGAACAAATTTATTCCAAATCTGGAATGTTAAATCGATAAAGAGGCTTTGAGGATAAAGAAAGTTTTCTTCACAAATTTCTGAAAATATGAATAAATATCTACGCATATCTGTGCATAAAAAATACATAGAAACCATTAAAAAGCAAGAATAAAACAATTAATCAATTTCTAAGTGACAAAAAGGCTCAGGAATGCAGAAATATATTTGCACCAGTTGCTATAAATTTATAGTTTAGAAAGAAAAAACAACTTTCAATTAAATCAAAAATTACAAAGTTTCACACACCGCTTGATTACAGCTGAACTAATTGCAATGAAATTTCCAGACGCCAGACAATAGTTAAATCTAAAATTTGGCTAAGAATTTTAGTTTATCACACATCAGTGATATTGCTTGTGAAATAATGCTTGTAAAATTATTATTTTTTCAGATAATTGTCGGTTTTCAGGTACTTATTTGTTTAATGATCACAAAGGAAAAAATGAAAACCAAAAATTCGAAAGTTGAATACAAAACCTCTGAAATATTTGTCGGGTTTTACGGATTAGGACCTATTTTGGATAAACGATATGACTTTTGTTTCTTTGTCAAATGCCGATATATTAATGGTTATTAATGAATTTGTCTATCATGCTTTGGATTTTTCAAAAATCTCTAAATACATAGCAGAAACGTCAGACCAGAAGTGAAAGCAATATTCAATACCTGGATCAATGTACACTTATGTGTACGACATATTCTGACGAAAAAATTATCTAGCTCAGTGAACTGATATTCCTAGCAGGAAACCAAGAAATTGATTCAGCATAATCACTCCACTACATGTCAGCGGAAATTGTTGGCCCAACAAGGTGCAAGAAGTTACTTTCTTGGAGGTTAGCATCAGCCATGCAGGTGGGAGGCATAAAAGGCTGTTTCAAACGATTAAAAGATAACAGTTTCGTTTTGGAGACGTTAAAATTAACAAGCCCTTTCTTGCGCAATTTAACAACAAATCGTACAACATTTTATCTTATCGAACCGATTAAACTTACCATTAAGACAGGAGTAAATAGTTATTTTTATCAGTATAGATACCAAGTTGATAACAGATGATATCAGAAATGTGTTAATGAAAATTAAGATCAACGTAATTTCTAGAAGAGTGTTCTGTGGAACACCTGCATTAATGCAAAAAGATTTAGAAGAGTGGTCGCTCACGATAACCTTCAATACACGATTTGATAAAAGTGTTTGTATCAGATCAACAATTTGTTCAGAAATACCATAATCTTTCAAGACCAGCATGCTAAACCTGTCAAATGCCTTTGAGATGGCCAAAGCAAAAGCACGAACCTTACCGTTCCGAACTAAAGCTTATAGTTTTACAGATAGTCTCTTTCAGCAATAATAGTTAATACATCAGCAGTTGAACTAGAGAAGTGAAAGAAATATTGCTTGACCGAAATTCGAGGAAAGTTCATTCAGACAAGAAGACCGTCCTTGATATATATCTCGAGATTCTCAATCAAATCCAAAGAAGGGCCTGTAATGTTATCGGTCCTGACTTAGCATTTGGACTTCAGTCGCTTTCACACTGCTGTGACGTGACTCTTCTCTCTATTTACTATAAATACCTTCAGGACGCTGGTTCCAGTGAGCTCTCGTTCTTCCTACCTCGACCGTATGAATTTATGCATAGCACTAGATTGGTAAATAGGTATCATCATTTTTCTATTGAAATAGCTTCTATCATGTACAATGGAATAAGTGCATTCAATATACTAACCGCAGAAATAAAACCTTAGTGATCATAAAAACTATGATAAAAATGTACACTTTCTTGATTGTCATGTTCAATGTAATTTAAGTCATTTTTGATAATACAGCTGTATCATGTACAATGGAATAAGCATTCAACTTCTATCCAAATAGTCACTTTTCTCTCATTGCCTGCGGAATAGTCTTCCAGTTTCTTGCTTCCCTGCTACCTACTTTGGTCAAACATTTAAATGCAACCACAACAGCAATCTTCTGTCTTCTTGAAACCTGTTATTTTATTGTCCTTTCTCCTCACTAAATCCTCCTCGTTTTCATTCATTCCGAGTATCCACTTACGTCTTAATGGTATTATCGCCTAACTTAGGGTGAAATGACTAAAAATGTGTTCAACCATTGTTACTCTGGGAAAATACAAAATACGGAGGGTGCTTTTATTTTAGAGAAATTACTAGTGTAATAGATGTTACTACGGTGTTAGAAATATTGTCACTTATTCTGCAAACAGAAGCAGACATGCACAAACCGATATCACTTGCACATATATAAAATACATACATAAACAGAGAATGGCAACTGATGGTATCTATGCAGGTATATATATATATATATATATATATATATATATATATATATATATATATATATATATATATATATATATATCTGTGTGTGTGTGTGTGTGTGTGTGTGTGTAAAAGATCAATATGAATAAAGAAAACTTATCTTAAAATAAAATCCTTATATTTACCATAACAAAGTTAATCAGAGGAAAAACACGTCGACTCTCTCTCTCTCTCTCTCTCTCTCTATATATATATATATATATATATATATATATATATATATATATATAATGTGTGTCTTCGTGTGCTCATTATGCTTGTAATTGTATGTATGTATATGTCTGTGCGTGTGTAGCATACAAAAGTATGCTATTGCTTGTTTTACGCTGATATTTATGTATATTATGTTGCATTGAAAAACAAATTTATCCATAAAAATAATGATTTGTAATGCAACAAGCTGATCAGCAAAAAATGAAATGTTGTCAAGACACCAACCATCTTTTTTAACTAATTTGAGGGCGCTGAGTCTGAAAATGACTTACTTTTTCTTGGTTGGCTACCGTATCTGCTGTACAGAAATTCCTCATTTTTGGAAAAAAAATATTTTTTCGTTTGTTTTCTGTATATATGATATTGACCGATGGCTATATTTTTCAAAATAAAATTGTAGAAACCTTTCAATTCGTATTTAAACCAGCAAATATAAGTGTCAGCAAATATAAGTTTGCAATAAGGGTCAGAAGGTAAGTTTATAAAAATAACTCGATTGAATATACCAAAACCAACAAGTATTTTCATCAAATCAATTAACATACTCACAGCAAGTATAATACCATCGTGAACATAAGAACTCTGGTAAAAATGTTCTTTTCCTTGATTGTCATGTTTAATCTTACTTAAGTCCCTTTTGATACTCCAGCAGTATCATGTACCATGGAATAAATGTATTCAATTGGGATGGAGTTTCTTTCCAACTGTGAAAATAAAATGCTTTTAGTGTGCTTGGTTTCCTTCGATAGTGAAGGGAAAAAAGTAATGGGATAAATTTATGAATATCAAACAGAAGATTTTAGGGTTACATATTTTGATGTCACCTCAATTATCAGGTTTACTAAAGTATATTACTGATAAAGTTTATCAGTTAATTTGAATTTTGGCAATAAATTGGAAATATTCGGTATTTCTATTTTTAAATTTTTGACTCAAAAACACTTTGTACTTATAGAAATAGTTTATTTCAGGTAGCTGACATGAATTGCTCTGCCTATCTGAAAATTGATGGATTTGTATAACCTTTATTAACTAAATTTTACGATCAGCCAAGATCGTAAATTGATATTTTTTCGAAAAATAAGCAATTTCAGTACAACAAAAATGGTAGCTAACCATAAAATACTAAGGTCATTTTCGGAATCAGCACCATCAAATTAGCTAAAATATACAGTATTTACATTAGTCGGACTATTGTCCTCATCTTTGTCGCCATATTTGTCACAACGTTTCGGCCGTTGTACGCTCCGGCCTTCTTCAGGTGGTTGGAATTTCGAACCGAACCCTTTATTTCGATCACTAGGGTAGACTGTTCTAGTTCCACGAGGCATGTTTGATGGATGTCAGTTATCAGTTATCTCCTGGTAATTTTCCCTCTGAAAGTTCTCCACTACCTGAACCGGGTATTGAACTCACACTCTTTGGTTCGAGAGAGAGAGAGAGAGAGAGAGAGAGAGAGAGTGAGAGAGAGAGTGAGAGAGAGAGAGACGAATCGAGTCGAGCCGATAGTAGTTCAATCAAAACCAGACTGACAGTCATACTAACACCTTCCACATCTTGTATTATTATTCCGTGTAATATATCTTCGTTATTTCTACTCTTGTGTTCGTGTTGTTCTTCCTTGGTCCTAACCTGGACCATAACATATATATATATAGATTTAGACCAATGTGCGCTCCCATATTCTTTCGTATGTAAGTATAATGGGTGGCTGGGCTTTTTACATAGAGCAGGGGGCAATCTCTCAACTTGTAATCAGCCGAAATCTAGACATCGTTTCAGTGAGTGATTTCCCGTGAATTAAACCCACGGCCAGCATAAGCAGAGTCTCTAATTTCTATCCAGAAGTAGGAAAGGAAAGATAGGTTCAAAGGCAAAAAATGTTAAAGAGATTTATCATATAAATTATACGTCGCGTACCAACATGCAGCTTATATGTCATGGCTCAAACATAAACACACACACACACACACACACACACACACACACACACATACATATATATATATATATATGCAAAATAAAATCCTAAAATTTGCCTTGATAAAGTCCATTGGCTAAGATATGTTTCCCTTTTGTCATTTTTTTTCTCACACACAGAGACACCCCCCTATATATATATAAATTTTAAAACAATTAATTTTGCGCAATTTTGCATAAATATTTGCATATTTAACAAAACTTATTTTTAAAAATTGAAAATATAGAATAATGAAATTGGTAGCTGAAAGAAGGCTTAAATACATACGTATGTACACGTTATATAAATATATATATGTGTGTGTGTTTGTGTGTGTGTGTGTGTGAGTGTGTGTTTGTGTGTGTCTTAGAAAAACAAACATGTGAATAGATTAGCACATAAAGACTGTCGTGTAAAAAGGAGTGTATACGTAAGGAGAAAGAGATATATTCATAATATTGCGAAAGAATTTCGAAATAGTTCACGTAAAGATTGGTATAAAATTTGCGGTTGAAAGACAGTGAATGAGGAAACAGGGAAGAAAAAGAAAGGCAAAAATAAGCAGTTTTCAATAGATTACTGAATATACAATCTTGTTTTGCTTGGCACATATTTTCTTTCTCAATCTTTTTGTCCACAATTTTATACTCTTTTTAATTTATTTTTGTTTTATTAATATATTATTTTATTTTGTCTCTATTTTGATGGATTAATCTTTTTTGTTCGCGTATTTATGCCGCACTAGCCTCCATTTGAAGTGCAAATAGAATTATAAATGCATTTTATTTTTAGCTATAGACTTTATTTGCCTTTGACAACGGATCGACTTACGTCATAAAACAAATGAATGGTTGCACACAGTTCATTATTCGCAATTTCTTTCGACTATCCATTTTCTGTCCATAACGCCAAAGGCCCATTCGTGTCCTTGTGTATTTTCATTTCTATATATTTTATTTTTACTATATGTTTCGGGAGGAATAGAAAACTATTAAAGGTTTGCCCCTTTTGTTGCCCGTTTAAATGTGAATGATCTTTAACTGCTCTCTTAACGTTTAGGGAGGGCAATGTTTTTTCATCTTCTCAGGGACTTTTACATTTATATCTTATTCCATTTCTTTTTATGTATTTAACAACATCGAACATTTGGAGTCGAAAAGTTCTCCGCGAATTTCAAATATAAAAATAAATGTCTATGAATTTAGTATGTATATATTTATGTACTTCGGATATACGATTGTGCATTTAGATATTTACATAGATACACACGCACTCACACGCGTAGACACACACACACACACACACACACTCACATGCGCAGACATACCCAAACATATACTCACACTGTCTCTCTCTCTCTCTCTCTCTCTCTCACACACACACACACACACACACATACACACACATATATATATAACGTGTGACTTTACACAAACTGGCTGCTTAGGTGCTTGATTCATTAGGCAAATTCGTAATTCTTAATGCATATAAACATTCAATCACAGTTATGGTGGCCTGATGAATTTCATTTCATGTATTAATATGAAGGATAAAATTACTATGAATGTGGCATATTCATTGCCGCTAGACGGGCGGGCCTGAATATTTCAAATTTTCACGAATAGTTATATTTTTAGTTTAAATATCATATAAGTGTTTAAACAAAGATTGAAAAATCCCACACCGAAATCAGTACATACATTGAACTAGCGAATGATACATACCAAAAACTAAACAATGTGCTGAGAAATATAAATCTCGTCAGAAACAAAGAAATGTACTGGATTTCTATATGATATCCATCCATTTATATAGAAATTAATGCTGGACCATCTATCCACAGATTAACAGAATATTGGAGACAACGGAAATGTTATTCTTCAGAAGGATACTGAGAATTCCATGGGCGTAGCAAGTAAACAACGAGGAAAATTTCAACTCAAAATCAGGAAGAGACGGCTTAAATTCCTTGGACATTTAATGCGGAAGGAGTGCTTAGAGACTTAAAGCTTACAAGATGACAAGAGATATAGGGAAGGCAAAGAGCCACCTACACATGACGGAACGTGGGGTGGAAGCTTTAGCAAATAGTTAACTGTTAAGTGCCACAAGGGGTAAGTTTTGGAGAGCCATTTTCAATCATAAATCAATAAATCCCATATAAAAGAGTGGTAAAAATCTGAAACCTTCCAGTAAGTGGCAATTGAAACCCCTTATTGTTAGGGAGATGGAGTGAGAATGGCTATAATGGCTATACTGGTTGAAGCTGATAGTAAGGTAACACTAGCTGAAATAAACATTTTTTACAAAGAAGGTATACAGAATTGCATTTCTTAACGTACAACACGTCTAGCAGATGTTCTATATAATGAGAAGAACTCAACATAAAGAAAACGACGATGGATAAGGAAAAAAACTACAATTTTAATTCGCTTGGGGTCGCAAAATTTAGACAATAAAAGAATGGAAAAATAAAGTGGGCCACATGAAAGTATGGATCCATCCTGTCTCGTAACAATTGTTAAGACTACTGGTGATATAATGCTAAGTGAAATATTTTCTTGGCATGTGGTGACTCTTGGAATCAATCGTTTAATTGCCACAGAATACTTAAGTACTGACCATGTGCTTGCCTCAATTTATGACTACACATCCTCTAGTGGACACTTTCAGTAGAACAAATCCCCGTATCACAAATCAAAAATCAAAAATCGTGCTAGATTGGTTTATGGAACACAGCAATGTGTTTTCTTCTCATTAGTGTCACGAGTATGTTATTCATATTCTCTTTAGGAAAAGAATTAAATAAATAATACGATGTATTGAAACATATGCAAATATTAATGAAAACACAGTACAGGAGATAAAAAATGAATGTCTACCATTCTAACGAGCTTGTAAATCCTTACTTGGTACGACGATCTTCATATTTCAATTCAGCATGAACTCTTATGCAATCTTTTTGATAATTGGATGAAACAGACATAAGTTGGTTGGCTGTTGTGTAGACACAAAACTGCTTCATCTCTTGTGTTAGTAGCCCTTTTATGCTTGAATGATTCATCGGTCACTTTAAGGTGGCTTAACGAAAAAGAAAATTCATGTGAAAATTGTCAGCTAGAAGGAGAAAACTGAAAATGGGTAAAAAACCAATGTACAGCGAAAAACTTCAGAAAATCATAAAGAACTATTGCTCAATACAAAAATTACTCTAAAGTCTGGCGTTTTGGTAGTAAAGTATTCTTTACGTATTCTAGCTTTTCATATTAATTTCATTTTACTGTAGGTGTGTTATTGGATAACTTTAAGTGTTTGAAGTACTTTGAGAGAGGTGTTAAGCTTAGAATTTAACTACAGTTTTAAAAAATGTTTAGGTTAGAATCCGTTTTATTTAACTACGATTTTAAAAACAATTTTGAAATATTTTCACTGTTAATTTTAATCGACTATTTTTTTTATAAAACAAGTAAATGTAATAGAATAGGTAGGCCATTAAATGACCCATGTCCTTTGTACATACATGAGAAACTACATATTACTAAGTTTATAAAAAATAAACGTTTACTGAATCAGAGAAATAGTTTAGCTATTTTTGCCGTCATTGTCATGAATTTTACTTAAATAATATTATATATAAAATTTTTAAAAATGTGACCTGGTAATATACATACTTATACTTGATATAAAAAAATAATTTTACATACTGTAAGTAATCCTAATACATTTACTTGGTTTTAAAAAGAAATATAGTCTATTAAAAATTAAAAGTTAATTTTTTTTTAAAATTGTAGTTAAATAAAACATATTCTAACCTAAACATCCCCAAAAATCTTTAAGTATACAAATGGAAAAAATGCCGTAAGAATTGTTTGCCGTTAACAATAAAATAAAAAAAAAAACGTTGAAAAATACATCCCTACCAATCCCTAAACATAACCCCCTTTTTCGAATGTAACTGATGCAACAAAATTTATTGAAAATGAACACGCTACCACTTCTTGTCTGGATGAGTGGATTTCTCTGTATCCTTGGAAACACTGACTTATGAATCTTTGCAGTTTCTTTAAAACTCAGTAAATTTAAAAAAATAAGTTACTCCAAAATTCGCTTGAGGATGAAATAGAACTAATGTTTTTATTTTAAATACAAAATTAAATTCGAAGCTTTTAGCTTCCATTTTTGAAACATGGTTATTACTGTGTAGCGAAAAAACATATTTTAAATGAGTTAATATATATATATATATATATATATATATATATATTTAAGTTACTAAATATTTGGTAATCCGTATAGGTAGTCCCAAGGAGGATGAAATCCTGAGAGCTCAATGCAAATTCGGAGCTAATAATTTAAAGAAAAACAGCTCCATGTAATAATTTATTTCACCATAGCCCTTTTAAATGACGCTGGATCATGAGACTTCACTTCCAAAAGGTGAAACGAAAAATGAAATGAACATTTACAATTTTGACGGGTAGTATTAAGTTTATGGAATTTAACAGAGAGGGTAGTGAATAGTGGTTTGATAGACATGGTCGAGTTTAGAGAGGGTTTATTTTAATATTTCTATCTATCATACTTAGTTTTAGGGGAGGAGGGACCAGACATTGACCTATTTAATCGGTTAACTTAACGGAAGTGACATATTGAGAGGGGAGGGGGAGAAGAGAGAAAAAAGAAAATGAAAAAAGAAAGAAAGAAGAGGAAGTAAAGAGAAAGAATCTGTAATTAGGCTTTACGATGGGGGAGAGAAGGAGAGGTAGTAATTTTTAGCAATTTATGTAAAAAAAAACAGATTGTAATGTTTGATAGTAATTTAAATGTTATATATATATATATATATATATATATATATATATATATATATATATATATATATAACAGTCCTCTCATAGCAGAAGAATCTCAAAAGTTATACAGAACATCAAAATGACACAAGCATAGAAAGATAGCACAAGATTACACCACTTCAAAATAATTTAACCTTTGCCCAGAAGATGGAAAAAGGAATACCCACGTTTACAGAAGAATAAAAGTCCATGCAGTGTTCATTTTCCAATGCAGATAGGAATAAATACTTTTCAGGAGCCTTATAAACACCTCAAGACTACAGAAATATAACGATTAATAAATTATAACCGAAAACTAATAAATGTTTCATTCAATGAATATGCCGGTCGTAAAACACAGAGATAAGTATACAAATGTACAAAAATAAAATAGCAAAAGAAGCATAATATATAATTGCAATAAAAGCAATAGAATAAAGTTAATAAACCGAATGTTAGAACTACAGAGAACATTAGCCTTAAACAATAAAATGGTAAAAACTGGTCTCCTCCTCCATATAAACTACTAATAGTCTATGTAGGGCTTATACAAAGATAACGGTCATTTCATGTTTTAATGGAGTGTTAATTGTTGATGAATGTATAGCCATATAAAAGGTGAAATTGTTAAAATAATTTTTAAGGATCTATCTTCGAACGGAAGTGCTAGTTTGCATTGTAAATTGTACCCAAACATTTTTGTTAATATTACCAATACGATATTAGTCTATGTGACAGAGTCCATTGTCTATCTGGTCTAACAGATTTGTCGAAAGCTTCGGCTGATTTCTTGAGAAGGTTTCCATTCCCTTCTCCAATGTTGTGTGTTCAGTTGTCCTTCACTTAGATTGGTGCCACCAAAAAACTAGGAAGTTCAGACCAGGCTACTATTTATTTTAATACAACTCACTGACGGCAAAGAGAGTCGCCAAATGAAGTGAAAAACGTATGTAAACCTATTAAAACATCAATCAAATTAATTTCAATAACGAGACTTTTCACAAAGGTGCATAAAGAAGTAAAACAAATAAACTGAATGTCAGGAAGATAAAAGTAAGTGATTAAAATATGAGAATTAGATCTGCTCCCTTTCAAAATGATATAATACTGTCGTTCAATGATCCATCTACACTATAACTTTTTGTATTGTTTCTTTTTTCATCACCTTACGTCTTCATAAAAAACTACGAAGGCATTTAAACGTTTATTATTAGTAGTAATAGCAGTAGTAGTTTTTCATTGATGCACAAACATGCATCATTATTTATTAGCAGATAACAAGTGGCATACAAGCAGAATATACAAATATGGCCGGCTCAACAAAGGTGGTGATGAGTTCAAGAGAGTCAGTGCCACGCGTAACACGATCAAGTGTCTAATAGATGGAATTGTGTGAACTCTATATGGCAAATCCATCCATCGCGCCTCTATGGCAAGTTCACAATCTTACCTACGTCAATCGAGCGTTAGGAGCAATTGGCGTCGATTGCCCTGTAAATATGCTACCAACATAATGGATATTTGTGTACCTTCAAGATATGAGCAACGGGTATGATTTTGTTTGGGCATCAACGCTAAGTTTGTTTCAGACCTTAGAAGTAATCTTTCGAATCTTGGCAGTCATTATCTAAGTTTATGCCTGGAGTTGGAGAATAGGTGAACTTTAAAATCACACAAATCATTTTTGTACATTAAGCATTATGCATTTAATTGTATATAAAAAAAATTGCATGTTAGTGAATGAGTGTTTGCGTTCGGGAAAATGTTGGCGTTTTCTCTCTCTCTCTCTCTGTCTCTCCCTCTGTCGGCGTGGGAGTATATTTAATGTACTTTTTAATGACGTATCTATAAGATGACCATGAACCATTCACAGAGAGATGGAAGAAAATAAATATTTCTACATAGGAACATGTTTTAGAGCCAGCGGCCTTTCTGCACTAAAGCCAACAGAGTTGAAAGTCGTCGCACGATTAAGAAACCTCTTTCATTTTTCACTAATTTTATGCCTCCATTCTACAGTCAAATTAAATGAGAATTTTCAGCCACAAAACTATAATTGTACTTCACCTTTAGTCAGGTCACAAGATGTCCTTTTACGTTTGCCCATTATTATAATATCCGTTGCCGTCAGCTGTTATTATTACAACGTATTTGATTGCAATTAGTTCTGTTATTGTTCTTAGTTGCCACTAATAAAAGAGACCATAATAAGGTATTTAGGCTTCATCACATTCATTTTCTTTTAAACTTCATAGCGTAAAAAGACTAGCACATAAAATGAATAATGGTTTGCTTATATTACAAATTTCATCGAATGTTAACAACTGTCAACATCTGTAATTTTACTTATTTTAGCACAGTAGAACCAATCCTGAAAAGTAACCTGTCCAATGAGAGAAAAATTGCATATACGTACAAAGTGTTATTTACAGTAATCTAAATTGTTTGTGGATTCAAGTCTCAAACTCACCATTCACTCTTATATTTGAATATCAATATACCGCATGAGACTTAAAATGAGATCAACAATTTTAGAGGACGATAATGCTATTTTTTGCCATGAATTCAAAAAGTCTACCTGACCTGATTTCCCAAGGTTGCCATATCGATAAAATTGTCGAACGTTTAGCTGAATTTATAATTTATAATTTACTTAACACAACCGTTGATCGAGTTACTCTTTGTCGCAGCAAAAGTTTTATAACGAGCACTGTATACTTATAAAAATGTCATATATGTTTAGCAATTCAAAATCTACCTTTTTTTCGGTATTAGCTATTTTCGTATATAAATTTAACAGGCAATTCAGTTTTCTGTAAGCAGGAGATACGGAGTTGAAACTCACTGAGGATATTAGGACCTCGAATGTGAACTATTTGAAAATTCTACTCCGACTTTATTAATTAAATGCAAATTCTGTGAAGAAGAATCGCATGAACTTTTAATTCATTATCTGTGTGAGTTTAAATTATTACAAATAAGAAAGGATCGACGTTCGTTCTACAGTTTCCCTAAATAACAAGAGAGATCCGTAGAACGTTAATCGAAAAGACTATTATTTCTAGTAACTAATTAAATATCCTTTAGTAAATTGTGATTTAATTTGCTTTCATAGTTTGAATAATATTGGAGTTTACTAATTAGGATAGGATTCTATGATATTAATAAGCCATTTCGTTTGTCATTTTCTAATTTGTCCTAATCTCACATTGTTGAAAAAATGGTGAATATTATGATGAAAATATTCAATTTTCCAATTAAATATTAATCAGACTGTATTGAAAAACATCCTTTCCTGGGTATGATTAAATTCTTGCTTATACTAATTGAAATGAGTATTTCATTTCTGAGGAGTGTTACTGTTTTATTCACTTTGGAAGAAAATATGTCCAAATAACTCATTCTACTCTAGTTCAGTTGAATCTACAGTCAAAAGCTTAATAAGTTGTTTATCCTTTCAAATTGGTCACTCGATAACATTTAACCATTTTTAGGATATGAACAGTAGGTAAAATGGTAGCGCAGTTATAGAATAGACCATCATAGAATGTTATGTATCTTCAAATGAAGAAACATAAATTCCTAGATGAATGCATGCAGAGAAAATGTAGAATAATTTATAATTTTGCCCTGGGGTAGAATTATAACTTATTTTAAGGCTTTCCATAGCGTCATTTATAATGAACTTCCAAAGAATAGCAGTTTCACCTTTCCCGACTTGTAAAAATGAATTAGCCGAGAGGATGAACCGGAAGTTATGTGTAAAGAGGAATGTAGTTTCAGCAGCCATGGAGCACGTACAAAAGTCAATACTGTTACTCCGTGCAATGGGATCGAGAAGAACATTCTGTCTACAGTGGCCACTTCTCTCGAGAAACAGGAGCAAGTATATACCAGAAATACGTGTGTTCAGGATAGTTATCAGCAACACCTGAAAATTACCAACGGGGGCCACAAGAACGATAACCACCTAACGATAACGAATATTGCAATAAATAAAATGTTGATTTAATATAGCTGACAGTCAACTTATCATTTACCTCACTACACAACATGAAATACATTTTATATGTTTTCACATACGTCGATAAAGAAGGTTATTACACTGCGGCATTGGTTACTTCCACTTATTTGTCCAGAGTATACAGAATGGGAATATTGTCATATGAAGAATCGTGTTTCCTGCTTTTTCCGTCACTTGAGTTCATCGGATTTAAACAGTTAAGCATGTATGAGGCATGTTCCAGTCATTCCGTACCACAACAAACAACCCAATTAGGGAAATCAACCCTAATTTTATCTGGTTAGATGTCTACACAATTACTCCAGTAACCCGTAGACTTCCTTCCACCTCGTGTATCCATCGTTATCAAGGAGAAGGGAACATTTACACAATATTAGGTTGTTGTCTCTAATCTTTGGTATGTTATATTACTAACTAATCTCCATTGACACGAAAAACTCGTTCTATAGGCATCATCATCATCATCATGCCAGCAGAACATAGGAAAATTATTCATATTATTCACACCTTTGGCCTATAATGCATGAAGAAAGTTCGTCAGGCAAGCGAGCCGCTTATTTAGAAACCATAATTTTCTAGCCGTTAAGCTAAATTGTTCTTTATTACTCACTGAAGTTTGTTACATAAGATTCTTCTTCGAGTTGACGGGTACATAATATACTTATGCCAAACTAGGTCCTAATAGTCAGTTAACATGCTAGCACTAAGTTTAGGTAATAAAATACTAAGTTTAACAAACTGGAAGCAGGAATTTTTTTTATGTAGGTCCGATTTTGGCACTTCCAAAATTTGAATAGAATCACGAGCATTTAATTGCAGGCCGTCATCAATGTTCACAGAAAAAAAGTCATCTTGATCTAAGGATTGTGAAATGATACTTTTGTCTACTTATTGTCTAAAAAGTGTTCAATCTTCTCGTTTTTTGTCGGGAATGCCAAAGTGTTGTGGTAGGATCCACCTAATTTGCATAGCGGAGTACCGACGATATAAATATGGTTGGTACCGGAAGACAGGGAGGCAAATCAAGAGATCCAACTAAAGACTCTGCCCGACTGCGACTTAGTCAACACATTCTCCAGGAACGGTTTTCCCAGGAATATACAAAAGACTATATGTAAATATTGTGTACACTTTCTTGTTTCAATACATTTTATTCTAACTACATTTTGTGTTTGCATTATTATTCCATGCATTAGTCAAGTTTCAACAATGGCGACGAAGTAGAACGAACCATACGGGAAAAAAAAAGAATTAATAATTGAGAGTTTTCAACAATTGGGATAAGTCATTGAAGAACCCAGGCTGAAAAAAAAAATTATTAATTCAAAGTCCAACTTTAACGTAACGACAAAGGATTCTGAACTTCTGGATATGTAGAACTCGTTAAAGGACGACTAAGCATAAAGGAACGTTCACTCAGAAAAATTTGAAAGGTGTCGTAAACAAATAACGGTAATTTTAAATTGAAAAAATTATCTACAACGAGGCACCCGTTAAAAAGAGAAAAAAAAAACTGGCCGACTACAAAAACATGCATGGAAGTAAAAGGAGCACAAATACACCGTGTCGACTTTGAAAGGTAACGAACTTTAAAAAATTATTTTTTTTGTTTGTTCAACAATATAGTGACAAATTACCTCTGATAATAAAATCAGAAGTTGTCATTAAAATACGCGAACAGGAGTCGAAAACGAAAAAAAAAGTCCGACGGTCTCTGTTCACAAAAAAAAAATACCAAAGTTGATTATCACGGGCGTGAATGTAAAAGCAAGACGTAAAATTAAAAAGTCGTACGTTGTTTCGATTTTTTTTTGGTCAGCTTATATGATATCCGTGGATACACAAATTAAGAGTATATTCTTTGTTGCATGAACACTATCAGCTAAAGATGGATGAATTATCCAAAGTCATATCTGAATTATTAAAATCCCAGCAGATGAGTCAACAACGTCAGCATGAACAGTTTGCCTTATTAATAAGGGAACAACAGATAGCGCTGCAAACATATCAAGAAAAGCAAGATGAAAGACAGCAAAAATATCAAGATAAGCAAGATGAAAGACAGCAAGAACAACAGATAGCGCTGAAAAAATATCAAGAAAAGCAAGAGGAAAGACTTTTAGAAATTCAAAAGTTAACACTGGAGAAATTAAAAAACTATCAGGCAAATGAAAGAAATTCTTCATATTCTAATAACACCATATTTAATTCGCTGGAAACTTTCAACTATGTGCCAGACGAAGAAAAAACGTTTGAGGCGTACTTTAAACGATATGAAGATATTTTCTACACAGACTGTGAAAACTGGTCGAATTCAAGAAAGGTCAGTCTATTACTAAGAAAGCTAGGTACAGCAGAACATAGCAAATTTGTAGATTTTATTCTACCGAGAAAAACAACTGAATTGGAATTCTCGGAAACAATGAAATTGCTAAAAGAGCTGTTTGGAGCAAATATGTCGCTTTGGCATAAGCGATGGTTATGCATGAATGTCTCTAAATCCGACGATCAGGATTACTTAACATATGCATCTATAGTGAATAGACATTGTGACAAATTTCAGATTGGCAGAGATTACGGTTGAAGAATTCAAGTGTTTAATTTTTGCTCAAGGACTGGTATCGAGTAAGAGTGCCGAAATAAGACGTAGAGTTTTGTCTAAACTCGAATCTGAACAAAACATTACCCTGCAAAAGTTAGCAGAGGAGTGTCAACGGGCCGTAAGTTTAAAGAAAGAGTCGCAAAAAATCGAAGAAGCTGGCATTGCTTATATTAAAAAAATTAAAAAAACAGTCAAATTACCCATCAGAGAAAAATTGGAGAAAAAATTCGGCGTATTTTAATAATAGGCAAGAAAATAAAAAGAACGAGGATGGAAAAAAGGTCCCACCATATAATTGCAGACGTTGTAACGAAAGACACTGGGAGATAAATTGCCCATATAGAAATAAGAAATGTTTCGTGTGCCAAAAGAATGGTCACAAAGGATCGTGTTGTAAAACGAAAAAATTCAATAGCCGAATTAGACAAACAAATTCGAATATCAAATCAGATAGAGATTTGAGGAAATATGTGACGACTGAAATATTCAAAAAGAATATCAAATTTCAACTCGATTCGGGGTCAGATTTAACAATAATGAACGATAAAACATGGAAAATTTTAAAAAGACCTACAATAATGAAGTTACTAGGGATAAACATGCATAGAGGTTTATTCAAGTACAACAGGCTTCCTTTTGGTATTAAAGTGGCACCAGCCATTTTTCAACAAGCTATGGACGTCATGTTGAATGATTTAGACTTTGCGTGTGCCTACTTAGATGACATCATAGTAAGGAGTGCAAACGTCGACGAACATCGAGAGCACCTCAATCAAGTATTTAAAAAGATTCAGGATTTTGGATTTAAAGTCAAAGAATCAAAGTGCGAATTTGGTTTGGAGGAAATTAAGTATTTAGGTCACATAATCAACAAAAATGGCAGATTTCCAGATCCGGAAAGGTCCATTGCGATTAGAGACATGTCGACGCCCACTAACGTGGCGACACTACAGAGTTTTCTGGGGCTCGCAAACTATTATCAAGCGTTCATTAAAGGAATGTACAATCTAAGAGCTCCGTTGAATGAACTACTGAAAAAAGACAAGGCATGGGAATGGACGGTAGAATGTCAGAAAGCCTTTGATGAAATAAAGAAAATGCTTACGTCCGACCTCTTTTTAACCCATTACAATCCTAAACTTGATATTGTAGTGGCAAGGGACGCTAGTTCATATGCCGTAGGAGCGTGTATTCAACACATAATGCCAGATGGTTCTAGAAAACCAATTGCGCATGCTTCGAGAGCATTACTCCCAGGAGAGCGAAGTTATTCACAGATAGAAAAAGAGGCACTGAGTATCATTTTTGCCATAACAAAATTTCATAGATACATCTACGGCAGACATTTTATGTTAGAAACGTATCATAAACCTCTGATCACTATTTTTGGTTCAAAGAAAGGGTTACCAGTTTACACGGCAAATCGACTGTTAAGATGGGGAACCATTCTTCTCAATTATGATTTTCACATAAAGCACCTATCATCCAAAAATATAATTCATGCTGATACTTTATCAAGACTCGTACCGAGTCAAGAAGAAAGATTCGAAGAATCAATTATTGCAATTATCAGAGCAGATTATGAGGTGAAAAGCATGGTAAACAACATTGTAAGAGAGCTACCGGTTACATCAAAGGAAATCAAAAAAGAAGCTGAAAGCGATGATTCCATTTTAGAAATAAAAAGCAAAATGGTAGCAAATGACCAAAAAGTGCAGGAGATTTATTCAATGTGTGACGGAATTTTATTATATGGTGAGAGAGTAGTAGTACCAAAAAAGTTGCAGAAAAGAATCCTACGGGACTTTCATATGGGTCACCCGGGGATTAATAGAACAAAAAGCTTAATGCGAAGCTTTGTATATTGGAAAGGAATGGATGTGGATATCGAAAACATGGTTCATCGATGTAAAGGGTGTGCGTTAGCAGCTAATGCACCACCTATAGTACACAAACCATGGCCCAAGACGGATCATCCGTGGACAAGATTACACATTGATTTCGCTGGTCCAGTAGATTATTACTACTTAATAGTGGTAGATAGTTTTACAAAATGGCCGGAAGTACTACGCTGCAAAAAGCCTACGTCCAATACCACAACAACTTTTTTGCATGAACTATTTGCACGGTTCGGTGTGCCAGAGTATATTGTGAGTGACAATGGTACACAATTCACTTTTGAAGAGTTTAAGGAATTTTGTGAGTTATATCAAATTAACATCATAACGACGCCGCCGTATCATCCGAGATCCAATGGACTCGCAGAAAGATTTGTCGATACGTTAAAGCGCGCTCTGAAGAAAGCCTCAGGAGTTCCAACGGAAAAGGCGCTTCAGAAATTCCTACAAGTATACAGAATCACGCCAAACCAGAGAACACAATGAAACATGGCACCAGATGAACTAATGTTCGCTAGGAAAATTAAGTCAGTGTTTGACAAACTTTTGCCAGGAAGAAATAGAGTAAAGAACACTATGTATACAGCTAGAAAAAGATACACCGCCGGAGAGAAGGTGTTTTGCAAGTGCTACAGGAACAACGTTGAGTTCTGGGAGCGAGGCATAGTGGACAAGAGAATCGGTGACCTGATTTACATAATTAAAGGGCCGAAGAATACTCATAAAAGGCACCAGAACCAACTCAAAAAATGTTACGTTCTAGAGCATGAAGAGAGTATACCGGATGAGGAGGAAGATCCCATTGATGTAATGTATGATATTTTTCAAGTAGAACCTCCGCAGAGTGCTCCTGAACCGAGAAGATCCGGTAGGAAACGAAAGTTCACGGACCCATTGGACGTGAATCCAAAACGGAAAAGATATTAAAATTAAGCAGATTGACATATACATATGAAGTATGCAAAGGGGATCTACAAAGAAATAACCATAATCACCATCCCATATACGAAGCCAGTTTGAAATCCAAAAGGGATTCCAAGGCTTGGGAGGGGGTGTTGTGGTAGGATCCACCTAATTTGCATAGCGGAGTACCGACGATATAAATATGGTTGGTTCCGGAAGACAAGGAGGCAAATCAAGAGATCCAACTAGAGACTCTGCCCGACTGCGACTTAGTCAACACATTCTCCAGGAACGGTCTTCCCAGGAATATACAAAAGACTATATGTAAATATTGTGTACACTTTCTTGTTTCAATACATTTTATTCTAACTACATTTTGTGTTTGCATTATTATTCCATGCATTAGTCAAGTTTCAACACAAAGACACCACAAAGTACAAGAGCAGGTGCCTCTAACTCCATGAATGATATTTTTTAGCATTTTCTGATAAGTTCCTAGTTAATAATTTTTCCGTGGCCGAGTTTTCCAGCCGGTCAGAAATTAGTCGTGTATACGAAGTGTCACTGTACGTGAATCGAAAAGTTCAGTCTCACTGAAGACTTTGTAGAGCAAACCAGATTGATGTAAATTTATGAAGCCTTATCACTAGAGGAAATCAACAGTATTTTTGGATATAATTTTTGTTACTACACACACACGCAAACACACTTAACATTTCTAACATTTTTGTTACTACAAACACACACGTATATATGTATATATATATATATATATATATATATATATATATATATATGTATGTATGTATGTATATGTATAAGTATGTGTGTGTCTGCAAAAACACACATATATATGTGCATCTGCATATTGCACGTAACGAAATATAAAATACCTTTTGAAATGTACAAATACATGTATACGCATAGCTCGAGTTTAATAGAAGGGTAGAAAGAGTTCTCTAGTCTTGGTTGGCAATCATTCTAGGAGAAAGACAACTGGATACAAAAGACGTTGGGTGCGGTTTTAGAACTCCACCAAAACATCAATTGCTGCAGAATTTACTGCAATAACGCACAACCTGGTGAGGCTGCGCTCTTATACACCACGTGAGAGTCTACAGGACTTGCACTCATATACACACATATACAATCTGTATAAATGCATAAAGGCTTCAGAAAAATAACATATTTTTCATGCATATTTACGCGGATGTGTTGTATCTGTGAACTCTTTGAGCAAAGTATCAAATCTAATGTATTATCTGTACGATCTGTGAAAACTATTAAACATTATTTATGGAATATAATTAATACCAATGAATAAATGTGCAGAAACCTTTCTCAATATATATATATATATATATATATATATATATATATATATATATATATATATATATATATATATATATATATATATACATATATATATATATATATATATATATATATATGTATGTGTGTGTGTGTGTGTGTGTGTGTTATATATGCATAATTAGTTATATATATTGGTATATATATTCGTTCACATCTTACGTATGTAAAACTGCGAACATATACACATATACGCCGTGAGGAAAATTACAATTTCCATATGAAGGAAATCCTACGTTTCATAGATATACGCAATAAACTTCAGGCCAAAGGTGCCCTCTTTATTCGCGTTTTCAAATAAATGACACAGTAAATCAATACCTAATAGCCTACGTTATTCATCGCGTCATTGAAATACACAATGATTTATTTCAAAGATATATTTACTTTCATATTGGCATATGTTTGTCGAATGCCACCATTACTTGATGAAACTGTTTGAACAAAACATTCTTCTTCCTGTTAATAACATCTAAACATTCCATAAAGAAAAGGAAATTTACACATAAATTGGACTTGATTTTCGTTTTAAGTTTCAGTGAATCAGATGAAGTTTTCTAGATTTTGTTAAAAGGATTGAATAGCTATTTGTTCCTGAAGAAGAAATGATCTTATCTTTTTCTTGTAACTTGCAGTTTTCAATTTTTGTATTCTGAAAGCATTTGTTTATTTTTATATGTGTTAATATAAAAAGGTATACTTTATTTTACGTTATATAATTTGTTTATCAAGTCTTTGATTTAAGGAATAAGAAAACGTAGAAAAGTAATTTTGCTAGGCGGGTGGATATTTATTAAATATAAATTATGAATAAAATTTTTGAAAAAATACAATATGATATCGATGAAAATGTATAAATAAATAAGCCATAATCTGTAACAACGGTATATACAAAAAGCAAGAACAAAGATAAGAATTTCATTTTAACTAAAAAAGTTAACAGTTAATGAAAGTAAAAGTAATAAATAACATCTATGAGGAAATTTATTAGAAAATGAAAGGTTTTTCTGAAGAAGAAAAAAATGAAGAAAACCAGAGAGAAATGTAAAAGTAAAAAAAATAGAAGGAAACAAGTAAAAAATGGCAGAAAAATATAACTGAACATTACAAAATGGATTCCACCGAAAAATTCTAGTCATCGCTATGGTTTCATTTATGTGATTTCAAACAAGATAAATTCTCGTAAATGTTTAGAGAAATTCATCCCGTTTGAGTATATAGACTCTCATCAATGTATTGCAGCGACGATAAGAATCACATGACAAAAAAGAAAAACGAGAATTAAAATATGAGACAATTAAAAGAAAAAAACATACAGAACGATGGAAAGGTAATTTAAATGCATTACATACTAGGCATTAAAATAATAATAAGGCAAAATAAAACGATGGATGTATCTTTTCAATCTTTCGGTTATGTCTGCATTCACTTTGTACTTAAAGGCTTCGTGTAAACTTCTCGCAACAATCTATCAAGATTATTTCATAGATTTTCTAGTGCTTATATAGGATGAACAGACAGCCAAATATTAACACTAATTTTTTTTACATTTTGATTGATAGAAAGCGGCTCACACATTTCCGCAATTATTACCGAAATTCGCAAGGCATTTTTGAAGGCGCTAATGTAAAACAGTATCGCAGAAGTGATCTTTGACAGCAGTTCACTCATGTTCTTTTCTCCAGTGTCTGTTGAACTTTCTGATTATGTGGCTGCCATTAAACCGCATAATAAAATGAGTCATCGAATAACTTTTTCGATGAATTCAAACGTTACATGAATTAATCGTTTACTGAATATTTTAAACGCTTATCCTCACTCAAAGTGTTGAATAAACTGAATATATGTGTCTTCACATATCTTTTAATTCTGAAAGCTGAGTTAATCAAGACAAAAATTAATAATTGCATTCAATTGGTAGATTGTTCTCTTTCCGTTATCTTTTCTGGTTCTAGTTTCCACCGAGTCCACATAAACTTTGCCAGGCCAATGAAATGAATTTGCAAATTCACGAACCAATTGTTTAATCCACTAGGGACAGTTCTGAGTGGAACATTTATTGCAATTTCATAGAGTTTGCTTCAGTTATAATAGACAAAATAGACTAATCTACAAGGCAATGGATCTATTATAGATCTTTTTAATTAAAAATCAATTGCAATCATAGAAAGAAGAAAATGGAAATTAAAGAAATAATTCTTTATTTTGAATAGAAAAAGTGCAGAGGAAATTAATTATTCTAAAATTTTAATCTAAACTTAAGAGCTTTTGCTTGGGGCAAATGTGTTTTATTTATGAGATTAAAGTCATAAAACTTTTATTAAGCTACTTATGGGAAAACACTCCTAATTACATTTTAACATACGTAAATCCAATGTTTTAATTTTTAAGAATATTTTGTAATGTTAGTAAAAAGGATTTATATTTTATCTATTTGAAAATGATTCATAGTACAATGATTAACAGTTTAATATCGAGAGTCTTTTGAGTGAAATCTTCACTGAAAATCATGAAAAAATCATTATGTCCAACCCACAAAATATCGATAAGAATGCATACATTCTGACTTTACATAAAATTACTGATGAAATAAATACATATTTAAAATATTGCACTCTCTTCGTAGTCAGCTCAAAATTTCCAAATATTTCTTACCATATAACGTTGATTATTCTGTTTTAATTCCAATGATCCTGTTGATCTTTTTATCATTATAAATCAGAAATCTTAGTTCCAAAGCAAACCATGCTGTTTCCCGATTATGGGCAGATAAGCTTGTATAACCCAGAAGAAAGAATTATAGCAAAACAATAATAAAATTGTACCAATAAGATGAAATCATGTATATTATTTTGAATTCAAACAAAACGGATTACAAAGGTTCATGATACCATGATTGATCCTCTTATTGATCACCAATTTGGAGACCATTGCATGTTCTAAGTGATACACTTCCGTGTTGCTAAATCTGCATTGAGTAGCATTATTAATTTAAGCTTGTAATTTCAATACCTGCTATCAATGTCGCATTCACTGGCCTTTTCAAAAAAGGAAATGTAAAATTAAAATGATCATCTTAAGTGTCTGTTAACAACTGTTGCTGCTAAAAACGTTTCAGTAAAATAATATATTTGATAGAAACGAAATGTCGCCTGCATAGGGCAATAGCGCCTCAATGATATTGAAAATATTCCCTTCGAGATATTACACACACCTATCCCACATCTTTATTCGGAATGAGCATATTTTGTCATAAATAATTAATTTGAAAATAGATTTCCGTGGCTTATTTTTGCTAAAAACTGCCTATTTTCCTTATAACTTTATTAAAATTGCTTAAATTTTTAATTTCTTCATAATAATTGGATAAAAAATTGCTCTAAAAGTAAATGATGAAAGCATTTTTCAAATGTGCATAGATATTTAAATTAAAATTATGTGTAATAATTTTATTTCTTATTTAGTAATAATTAATATGTTTTAAACATAATTATCAATTTTTCTTATAATGCCTTACTGTGCTCTGCACTGGACAACCGATTTTAAAATTATGATGCAATTTCTCTGATCGAATTATATTGTATTATTATTCGATAGTTAATAAACAATTAAAAGAAATATATTTCGTAGTATTCAATCCTATACTGTCTTATTGCTTGATAACTACGAACAACGAAAAAATTAAATTTAAAAGATCTTTGAAAAAATGAGAAATCTACAATAGAATAAGAGATATATTCTTCAGTCTTCTGTAATTAAGCTTTGAAAATTATTGGTATTTGACAGGAAACTTCGTATCATTTTATTCTGTTTACTTTTAATTCGTATGTATCGATCTAAAAAAAAGCAGAATAAGAGATATATTCGACGTATTTGAAATGATTTTATTGCTAGACATGGGTGGGTGTCCTAAGATTCTTAACCGTAACGGCGATTGCAAAATGTTGGCTGCGTAAAGGCGAATGCGAAGCATACATTTGTCCTATGCCTTCTTTTATGTTTTCCAGAACTTAAACGACCATCGCTCTCGACACCTACCTGTTGCGTGTTATTCAAAGCAACATTTGACCTTTTCAATCCATCTTTCTCCCCGCTCTGCCATCCACTCACACAAACTCATTAAGGAGCTTACTCCATGCTTCCCTTCTATATGTCCTGGAAAATTCTCCAAGCCATCCATTCTCATTATGTGTCCAGAAATTACAACTATCTCTTTTGTACAAAAAAACAATCTTCAGATTCCTCTTTCCCGATGGCCATGAACTGCCTAGTTTTATTCTGCTTAATTACTTTTACGGTACTTTCATTGTGCTTTTTAGCTTTGGAAAAATCCATAATCAAATCTGAATTGCTGTGAGAGAATGAAAGACTGTGATATGATGCTTTCAAAAGGAAATCTGCATTAAACGCCAAAAGTCTATTTCTTCTAAATGTGAAAGTGACAATCACAGTAAAAATAAATTCACTCATTGTAGTCTCAATATCGATTAACTAAACTCATGAGTGATATAATGTAGAAACATATTCAGTAACATTTCGTATGGTTGGTTTTCAAGTTATATCAAGACTACTCAATCGGTATTTGAAATAATATATATACACACACACATATCTATCTATTTATCTATAATGAAATTAATTAAATCCGATAAATATTTTAATAAATGTTATGTTTATACTTTTTTATGGATACACTTATTTGAGTAAATGCACTGTTTGTTTTTAATTAAACAGTACTAATTAAATTTACCGGCTTGAATGTTCGAAAAATTTCGTAGAAAATATGCGTCTTCCGACAGGAATCGAACCTGTATTAAGTACAGAAGCATCATTAAGCCGGATGTGCTATGCTCCTTCAACCACAGTGAATTTCCGATTTAGCAACTTTCGAATTACTGTTTTTAATTACTTTCTGGCTGAACGGTAATAGCACGACAGGCTTAATGACGGTTTCGTATAGAATACAGTTTCGATTCCTGTCAGAGGATGCATATTTTGTACGAAATTTCTCTACTATTCAGGTCGGTAAATGTAATTAATATTGTTTAATTAAAAAAAAGGAATTTACTCAAATAAGTGTATCCATAACAAACATATAAACAGAATATATATATGTGTGGAGAGTAGATCTTGATGCATAATTCTTTAAGTATCAACCTGATGTATGTGGATGTATTTTTATATTTTTCACAAGGGCACTTGTAAGTGGAAGCATAATCGCCTATTCAGAAAACTTTTTTTTTTATTTTAAATATTAAAGACAACTAAAATATATATACAATTAGATTATGTATACATAATAAGACAAATGGAAATTTACTTAAAATTCATGCTTTCGGAGAATAGTATAGATTAGCATCTGGAAAATTAATAATACCTTTTGATTTTGTCTATCGAATGTGATCGGCTATATTTTCATTCTATTCAATACATTTCTGTATTTTACCTTGTGGTTATTAACACATAATTTATTCATGTAAAATGACATTTTCAGGCATGTTTGCCTTATAGCCTACTAATGGAAATGAATCTATATTCAAAAGTATGTAAACAATGATAAGAATGTTTACAATTCTATACATAATGTTGTAAGAACTGTCTTACTGGAGATTTTAATCCCTAATTTTCATTTATACTAGAACAGACACTGCTTTATTTTACAAAGATCCCGTTATCCACAGTAATTCTCTCGAATATAATTCCAGAAATACCATCTTATATAAGCATATATATATGTATGTGTGTATGCGCTTAATTCACAGGTTATTAAAATGCTTCCCTACAGTAAATAAGCATGTACTTCCTTTTTAATACGGGAAACAAATTTATATCCACGAGTGCTTCACCATTGTGCCACAGGAAATCATCCCAGAAAATCAAACATTAGTTAGCCTATTTAAGGAAAGTAGTTCTCTCCTTGAGACCTTACAACTGTATTTCCCCTGTAGTTTCCGAAATGAAAAAAAAAATGAAATACAGGTAAGTTTCCTGTCGGAAAGCACTTTTTCGTTAATATTTTCTGTCTATACTCCAGTAGACATGAAGTTAATTGTTTAAAAAAACGGCTATCTATCCAATATATATCGCCACTAAATAGAACATTTATGGTAATACATACATAGATACATACATACATAATGAAAGTTTGCTCGTTTTCCGAGCACATTCGTCTCCTGACCCCTGTTGCAGACGCCTATTCAATCATTTTCGTAGGTTTGGACGCCCACAGCGCACACTGTGATTTATATTGCAATTGTGATGAGTGGCATGATGAGCAGTTTGAACAACGTCAGTACGCTCAAAACCTCTGTCAAGATAACTATGACTTCGTGCTGGCACAAAAAGACAATTCCGTCTACACAATTTGATTTACAAAGATTGAATCAATCCTTGTTATGGTTTTCAGCCACTTTTCAAAGTTGCCCCATGCTGGGATCGCCTCTTGATAAAAAAATAGGAGTGAACGCCATCTCTTTAATCTGCACGAAAATTGTTTCTATTGATAGTTCGCGTATTATACCAAAAATGGATTTTCAAAAAAGCTGAAGGCACTCCCCTCCCCCAATATAAAGTTATACAAATCAGCGGTTGTTACTCTCAACTACATACGGTAGGATACATTTTATATGTTCATTTCGACAGATGTAACATTTAACGATATTAGCATATTCTTACGATGTTTTATTAAATAAATTATATTAATGTCTTATCAATATACAGTGGATGTTCGAAACGTGGTGCATAGAAACAACATAGAAATAACATATCTATATATATATATATCTCTTTATATCTATATATATATATCTTTATATCTATATATATATCTTTATCTCTCTCTCTCTCTCTATATATATATATATATATATATATATATGCTCCTGAAAATTTATTTCGGTTGAGCTCTCTGGGGAGGATGTGTGGGTTTGTAAACAGTGACTATTACGCCTAAAAATGCAAGACTCTTCGGTAAATCGAATCGAGTTCTCTCAGTCATTGTGTGTTTATCTAAATATAAATACGCTTAAATTCACCTTCTTCTCTGCCGTGCGCCAACGGCTTCAGTGTAAAATTTCCGACTGACGCGAATTCAGCCGGTTTTCGATTCTAGCCAGAGGCAACCGGACGTCTAGCCACACTGATGAGCTGTGATACAGCGAAACAGTCTGTCTGTGGATGACAATATATATGCTCCTGAAAATTTATTTCGGTTGAGCTCTCTGGGGAGGATGTGTGGGTTTGTAAACAGTGACTATTACGGCTAAAAATGCAAGACTCTTCGGTAAATCGAATCGAGTTCTCTCAGTCATTGTGTGTTTATCTAAATATAAATACGCTTAAATTCACCTTCTTCTCTGCCGTGCGCCAACGGCTTCAGTGTAAAATTTCCGACTGACGCGAATTCAGCCGGTTTTCGATTCTAGCCAGAGGCAACCGGACGTCTAGCCACACTGATGAGCTGTGATACAGCGAAACAGTCTGTCTGTGGATGACAATATATATGCTCCTGAAAATTTATTTCGGTTGAGCTCTCTGGGGAGGATGTGTGGGTTTGTAAACAGTGACTATTACGGCTAAAAATGCAAGACTCTTCGGTAAATCGAATCGAGTTCTCTCAGTCATTGTGTGTTTATCTAAATATAAATACGCTTAAATTCACCTTCTTCTCTGCCGTGCGCCAACGGCTTCAGTGTAAAATTTCCGACTGACGCGAATTCAGCCGGTTTTCGATTCTAGCCAGAGACAACCGGACGTCTAGCCACACTGATGAGCTGTGATACAGCGAAACAGTCTGTCTGTGGATGACAATATATATGCTCCTGAAAATTTATTTCGGTTGAGCTCTCTGGGGAGGATGTGTGGGTTTGTAAACAGTGACTATTACGGCTAAAAATGCAAGACTCTTCGGTAAATCGAATCGAGTTCTCTCAGTCATTGTGTGTTTATCTAAATATAAATACGCTTAAATTCACCTTCTTCTCTGCCGTGCGCCAACGGCTTCAGTGTAAAATTTCCGACTGACGCGAATTCAGCCGGTTTTCGATTCTAGCCAGAGGCAACCGGACGTCTAGCCACACTGATGAGCTGTGATACAGCGAAACAGTCTGTCTGTGGATGACAATATATATGCTCCTGAAAATTTATTTCGGTTGAGCTCTCCGGGGAGGATGTGTGGGTTTGTAAACAGTGACTATTACGGCTAAAAATGCAAGACTCTTCGGTAAATCGAATCGAGTTCTCTCAGTCATTGTGTGTTTATCTAAATATAAATACGCTTAAATTCACCTTCTTCTCTGCCGTGCGCCAACGGCTTCAGTGTAAAATTTCCGACTGACGCGAATTCAGCCGGTTTTCGATTCTAGCCAGAGGCAACCGGACGTCTAGCCACACTGATGAGCTGTGATACAGCGAAACAGTCTGTCTGTGGATGACAATATATATGCTCCTGAAAATTTATTTCGGTTGAGCTCTCTGGGGAGGATGTGTGGGTTTGTAAACAGTGACTATTACGGCTAAAAATGCAAGACTCTTCGGTAAATCGAATCGAGTTCTCTCAGTCATTGTGTGTTTATCTAAATATAAATACGCTTAAATTCACCTTCTTCTCTGCCGTGCGCCAACGGCTTCAGTGTAAAATTTCCGACTGACGCGAATTCAGCCTGTTTTTGATTCTAGCCAGAGGCAACCGGACGTCTAGCCACACTGATGAGCTGTGATACAGCGAAACAGTCTGTCTGTGGATGACAATATATATGCTCCTGAAAATTTATTTCGGTTGAGCTCTCTGGGGAGGATGTGTGGGTTTGTAAACAGTGACTATTACGGCTAAAAATGCAAGACTCTTCGGTAAATCGAATCGAGTTCTCTCAGCCATTGTGTGTTTATCTAAATATAAATACGCTTAAATTCACCTTCTTCTCTGCCGTGCGCCAACGGCTTCAGTGTAAAATTTCCGACTGACGCGAATTCAGTCGGTTTTCGATTCTAGCCAGAGGCAACCGGACGTCTAGCCACACTGATGAGCTGTGATACAGCGAAACAGTCTGTCTGTGGATGACAATATATATGCTCCTGAAAATTTATTTCGGTTGAGCTCTCTGGGGAGGATGTGTGGGTTTGTAAACAGTGACTATTACGGCTAAAAATGCAAGACTCTTCGGTAAATCGAATCGAGTTCTCTCAGCCATTGTGTGTTCATCTAAATATAAATACGCTTAAATTCACCTTCTTCTCTGCCGTGCGCCAACGGCTTCAGTGTAAAATTTCCGACTGACGCGAATTCAGCCGGTTTTCGATTCTAGCCAGAGGCAACCGGACGTCTAGCCACACTGATGAGCTGTGATACAGCGAAACAGTCTGTCTGTGGATGACAATATATATGCTCCTGAAAATTTATTTCGGTTGAGCTCTCTGGGGAGGATGTGTGGGTTTGTAAACAGTGACTATTACGGCTAAAAATGCAAGACTCTTCGGTAAATCGAATCGAGTTCTCTCAGTCATTGTGTGTTTATCTAAATATAAATACGCTTAAATTCACCTTCTTCTCTGCCGTGCGCCAACGGCTTCAGTGTAAAATTTCCGACTGACGCGAATTCAGCCGGTTTTCGATTCTAGCCAGAGGCAACCGGACGTCTAGCCACACTGATGAGCTGTGATACAGCGAAACAGTCTGTCTGTGGATGACAATATATATGCTCCTGAAAATTTATTTCGGTTGAGCTCTCTGGGGAGGATGTGTGGGTTTGTAAACAGTGACTATTACGGCTAAAAATGCAAGACTCTTCGGTAAATCGAATCGAGTTCTCTCAGCCATTGTGTGTTCATCTAAATATAAATACGCTTAAATTCACCTTCTTCTCTGCCGTGCGCCAACGGCTTCAGTGTAAAATTTCCGACTGACGCGAATTCAGCCGGTTTTCGATTCTAGCCAGAGGCAACCGGACGTCTAGCCACACTGATGAGCTGTGATACAGCGAAACAGTCTGTCTGTGGATGACAATATATATGCTCCTGAAAATTTATTTCGGTTGAGCTCTCTGGGGAGGATGTGTGGGTTTGTAAACAGTGACTATTACGGCTAAAAATGCAAGACTCTTCGGTAAATCGAATCGAGTTCTCTCAGTCATTGTGTGTTTATCTAAATATAAATACGCTTAAATTCACCTTCTTCTCTGCCGTGCGCCAACGGCTTCAGTGTAAAATTTCCGACTGACGCGAATTCAGCCGGTTTTCGATTCTAGCCAGAGGCAACCGGACGTCTAGCCACACTGATGAGCTGTGATACAGCGAAACAGTCTGTCTGTGGATGACAATATATATATATATATATATATATATATATATATATATATATATATATATATTAGATCTATGTTGACACTGCGTAATTTCTAAATTCTAATTTATTAATGTTATCTTAATGCATAAATGCTTCAATATAGATTTCTTATGAACGTCTTTATTTATTATACGTAAAAATGTACGGTTGGGTAAAGCAAATATTCATAGACATACAAACTTGTAATTTATCTTATTTCCAACTAATGAATAAACATAACTTTTATATAACTAACTGTACACAGATATATAATAACTAAATATGCATAGAAAACAAAAAAAAATTGATTTAATAGAAATAAATCCCATTTTATTAATGTGTGAAAAGGTATTCGTACAATACAAAAAAGAATACATAATCTTCATTTAATACTTTGTAGAATCGCCATTATGCACTTCTACAGCAAAAATTTTTTTGTAGTTCTGAATTAATGATTTGCGAATTTTAGTTGGTATTTTGTTTCCTTCATCTTCGCATATAGTCTTCAGTTCAGGGATGTTTGTTGGTGCTCTCGATTGGATTTTAATTTTCAAAATACGCCACGGATTCTCGATTGGGATTAATCTGGAGACTAACTTGACCATCTCAATGTATTTGCATTATTTTTAGCGAACCATTTTTCGTAGATTTTGCAGTGTGCTTGGGATCACTATCATGTTGGTAGATCCAATCAGGAAGAAGTTCAAGAATATCAACGGAATTCATTAAATTTGCTTCCAAAATATTTTGATATGCAGCGGTATTCATTCTACCATCTATTACAGATATCTTGCCAGTAGCTTTTGCAGAAAAAACATCCCCAAACAATGATGCTGCCACCACCAAATTTCACTGCTGGAACTGTGTTCTTTTGTTTGAAAGCATCTCCATTTTCCCTCCATGCATAACTTCTGAACTTATGTCCAAACAACTCAATTTTAGTTTTGTCTATCCATAAAACACTTTCCCAATACGATTTGTCCTTATCCTTATGTTCACGAAGGAATTTCAACCTGGCATCTCTGAGTTTTTTCAATATCAGTGGAGTTATCCGAGGGGAGCGTGACTTAGATTGCTCCTAGGAATTTCACTGATTATTTTCTGTTTAGGGGCACAGATACCTGATGAAAGCAAATAATCATGCACATCTTGTCGAATAACCATTGGTTTTTTTAAAATTCGACGCCTTATTTTCCTGGAAGAACTTGCAGAAATCTTCCGCGGAACACATGTTCTTCTTTCGTTTTCAACAGCTTTGAGTTTTTATACTTTGCAATCAATGAACTAATGGTAGTAAATGGAATATGTAGGTGGTCTGAGATTTTTCAGTAACTTTTACCTTCTTTCCTGGGCTTAAAAATCAGTTCAAAATGCGAATTTTTCAATTCTTTACCTCATGCCATGAAAAAGAACTTGCACGAATACCAATTACAGAATATTCTGTCTGTAAGTTAAAAATAACTACTGATAACATTATTGAAACATTCTAGAATATTCCACTTGAATAATCTAGAGTATTAAAGCATTTTAAAAGTTTTAAAATCTGAAATTCGCATTGTACCAATACTTTTTTCACTCATTAAAATGGGATTTATTTCTATTAAAACAATTTGTTTTCTATTTTCTATGCATATTTAGTTATTATAGATCTGTGTACAGTTAATTATATGGAAAGTATGTTTATTTATTAGTTGGAAATAAAATAAATTAGAAATTTGTATGTGTATGAATATTACTTCCCCCCCACACACATTGTATATAATTAAAGTATTCAAAATGAGTCTGAGAATTACGCTAATATTTTGCTGAGACGCTACAATGCTGATATATATTGACACTGAGCCTCAAGTTCGATTAGATTTATGCTTTTCTCTTGATATGAACGCCAGTTTAGAATGGACGGAATGATTTAAAAATATATGATATTTTATCCATCATTAAAAATAGAAATATTTCGAAAAGAAAAAAGTGCCAAACCCTAAAGAGAATTACGCTTGGTGAAAAAAGATAATTTGGGGCTGATAACACTGCAGAAGTAAACTTGCTCAATTATTAAACAAAACGAAACAATTATTTTTGTTTTATTTTGTCGTTGACATTTATTAATTCTTTTAAATTATTCAAGATATTTAACATTTTAAATTTGTGTGTATGAGAGAGTCACTCTCAAAATGATCCCCTTTTATGAGGTGATCATTGAGTAAGTAAATCCCACTAATTACCTGCTCCAATTATTATAAATATAACCAAGTATTTCCATATTTTGTTGACTTCAGTTTCCCCGAAAATGTTGCCCATTTTATTAAAGAAGGATACTGTTTACGTTGTTTATTTTATGAACATTATTTTTGTTCGATAGTTTTAATATTTTTCCATGTTATCTGCTATTCGTCGAATCTTGATACTCATATTCTTTGCTTCTGAATGGGATTAACATTCTTCTTCTCCTGTCTTATGTGCCGTGTCCCATTAAGACGTGGGCAATCATGGTTCTTCACAATTTCCTGTCCATTGTAGATCTTAATAAATTCTGTTTTTTCGTTATTTCTTCTAAATCCTGTTCCGTTATTCATTTACTTAAGGTCATCAAGTATGTTATGCAATGTTTTCCTCTGTCCCTCATACCCTCAATCTGCCCTGCGACTATTTTATTAGCCCTCCTTCTCCACTATATTCCTTAGAAATTTTAATTATTTCTTCCTGATGTTAAGTATAAGTTTCTTTTTGTTTCCATTTTCTCTGAAGCCTCGTCGTTGCTCATATATTCGGTCCATGCTAACCTCAACATCCTTCTCACGAAACACATTTCCGTTTCTTCCAGTATCTTCTTCATGTTTAAGCATATCGTTCATCATTCACTGTCAAACAGGCGGATAAATATCACGTAACAGTTCATTACTCTTTTCTTTGTTTCTAACGAAGGTTTTCTGTCTCTTACTCTGCTTAGATTTTGGATTGCATCTTTGGCTATCACAATGCCTCTTCAGATTTCTGTGTCGCAATTCCCGTCATGTCAGAATACTTCCCATATATTTAAATTTTTGTACTTGTTTGACTTTGGAATCTCCGATTTGTAATCTGCATTTTGGGTTCATCCTTTCGCTAACAATCATGCATTCTGTCTTCTTGCAGCTTCATTTCGCTTTCCTTTACTACGTTCTCTAGGCATTTTGTAGTTTTCTTTCTGTGTCTGCTATCAACCAGTATAGGTTCTTGATTATTCAACTATACTTCCTCTATATGTCAAGGTTGCAACAGATATTTGTGGCGTACTTTATCGAACGCCTTTACATAATCGATAAAACACAGGTAGACGTCCTTCTGCATTTATGTTGCTCTTTCTGATTATATACTGTGTATAAATAGCGTGTTCCTTGATACAATGTCTTTGAGGAACTCGCGCTGTTCTTGTCCTATCCCGGTTAGATTCTGCTGCGTGCTCTATTTACCAGAATTTGAGTGCTGGTTTTTGTTATAAGGTTTATTAAGCTTATTGCGATAGAGTTCCCATTCATTTGTACCTGGTTTCTTCGGGTGCTCTATGAAAATAAATCTACATAGTTTTTCCACAGTTGTTGATTTTAGTTATTATTTCTGTAATATTTTCTATGCCGAAATCATGCCAGAATTCTGTGTGGGATTAAAATTGTTTACGGTAATTCTTGTGATTCGTTTCAGTCATCCACTCATTACGAATAAATTTAATAGGATTATAAGGACGTATGAATTCGGATCCGTATAATGTTGGGTAATTTGGAGAGGAGAATACAAGTCAGGACATTTCAAATCAAAGAAAGATGAGTGGTAGGTTTCGGAAGCGTTCATATAGATACATTCAGATGTGTATTCATACAGATGTATGACAAATAGGAAAGATGGGAGTTTCTATTTATGTCATCTCTCTACTTTTTCGTTGTATGTGGGAAGTAGTTTACGTTGATACCTCTATCTAATTTAAATATCTAAATATTGTTGCATATCGATAAATTTCTCCCTTGTTAAACATTCATATTTCGTACCATGATTATAGATAATCAAATGACAGAATGAAACATTCCAGAGTAAAGCGTTCTCTTTGAATTAGCAACTCATTACTAGTGTCCTTATTAAAGTGAATATACAGGAACATACATACGTATATATATATGTGTTTTATGGTAAGTATGTTCAGGTTTGACCATAAGTAATGTTTGAAAATATTATAATGATAGTTAAATCTTACTGTGTAAGTAACCCCACTAGTTCTTCGAGATAGATATTCGCCTTATTAATCTCGAACTCTCTCCCAATATTATTTATCTATCTATCTATCTATCTATCTATCTATCTATCTATCTATCTATCTATCTATCTATCTATGTATATATATATATATATATATAGTGTAGGCGTATATGTAATTGCATGCTTGTTTCTAATGTTTGATGTACATATTTGCGATATACTTTGCATATTTAATTTCAGGCCTACCCATTTTATGTATGCTCAAACCTATGTTTTGGAACAGCTTATCTTTCTGTATAAGTCTCTCTACAAATAAGAAGGTCTGTACAGGCGTAGTTCAATATTAATGCATGAAATTTTTACTCCAATTTTTGGCTTTACTGTTTCAACTTAAAATTGGTGTACGTGAGAATGTCCCTATGTTTATGTACTTAGATGATGTTCAGTCGTTTTTACTTTCTTCTAAGTGAATTATGTGGAGCGATGCTTGAAGCTAAAATCTTGCACATATTTTAGGAGATAACCAACAGCGAAAGAAGCGGAAACAACATCAAATATTGCGTTGGTCAAGCTGACATTACCGAAAATCGTATATTGAACACATGAACTGGAACATAGCTAGCGTGTGCGGAAGGCAGAAATATAACAAAAGAGCAATGGGAATAGGAGAGAAAAGAAAGACTTGAAAGCCGATACACATAGCAGTAAGAAACTTCAGCAGAAGTTATAAAGGAAATAAGAATAAGATATAAATTTAAAAATGAATAAACAGAAAAAATCAGCAAGTAAAAAATGAGAGAAAGTTATGGAGTACAAAAGAAAGCGGAATAAGAACATAACGACACAACTAGAAGTTAAGAGAGGAAACAAAACTGGCCGAGGAAGAAAACTAACGGGAATGAATGAAAGGAAGTAAGAAATAAACAATATAAAAACATTATAAAACTAGAAACAATTGCAACAAAAAAAAAGAAAATGAGAAAAAGATAAAAAAAGAAATAAAGAAATCAAAATAAATAAAATGTGGGTTAAATAATAGAACATGAAATGTTTAATTCTGACGGCAAATACAACATCAGCAACATCACAACAAGCTGAATTCATAATTTACCAAAATCTCTTGATACTGACTAATAGAGAAATCTATCCAAAGTCAACAAGCATCATCTAATATTACCAAGAATAGAATAGGCTGACTTGAGAGCGAAATGGGACATATATCTGTTACTGAAATGGAGATGGTTTGCAGGATACAGAACAACGTTCGATGATTACACCGGGCAACTAATATTTTGAAAGCTCAGTTAACTATTCTGATACTAAAACAGTAGTAAACATTGCTCCAACAGACCAGGACGTTTTAATATGCTTACTAGCTCGATTGGCGTGATATTGCTTGCCTTAAAAAATAACTGCTTGCTACTAAGATACATGGTGTTGTATAAGATTAAATCGAGAAGCATATTCTGAAAGTGTACGCAGAATTGTTCAAGCCCTCCATCCTAAGTTGAACGAAAATATATTAATAGTATATTAGGAACGATTTAAGCTGGCGGTATCATTTTGTCCAAAATTCCTTGGGTCTCCTCGAGCTGAAAAATATGCTGATTGAATGTTACTAGCATATCAAAGTATATAATATAAGATATTGTTTAAAATGGACTTCCCCTCTTGATGTTTTTCAACGGATGTTCCACCAGAACATATCTGGGATAGAATCAGAATTATCAAGACAGATTCAACTCAAACACGATGTGACTGGATTAAGGGCAAACACTTCTGATAAAAGTATCTTATATTTATTCGGTTATTTCCGATTATGTAAATTTCCTTGAACACATGTATCATTTACTTGAACATAAATATAACATGATAAGATTTGTATTGAAAATCTGTTAAAATGCGCATATCACAAAAATGCGTTCTCGATTAATTCTGAGTTACAGATTTGTTAACAATATACTTGGCTAATATTACAGTACCATCTATAGCAGTAAACGTTGTCATCTAGGGCTGTATAATAAGGCACCTATGTTATAACAATTCATAATTATCTAATAATTCTTCCTATTTATCTTTAAAGATTTTCAGGTAACATTCATGTATCTTTGTCATAGAGTCAATATTTCGAAACAAATAAAATACATGAAAATGTCAGTCGTAAAGAAATGATTCAAATAATTTATCCGAACGTTTGAAAATCCAGAGATATCAAACTGGAAATTTTGTAAGCGGTCAAGATTCAAATCTGTTGTGGTGGGATCCACCTAATCTGCATAGGTGACTACCAACTATATAAATAATGGTTGGTACCGGAAGACGAGGAGAGGGAATCACGAGATCCAACTAGAGACTCTGATCGACTGCGACTAGTCAACACATTCTCCAGGAACGTCTTCCCAGAAGTATACAGAAATACTATATGTACTTATTGTGTACACTTTCTTGTTATAATACATTCTTGTTCTAAGTACATTTTGTGTTGCATTATTATTCCATGCAATAGGCGAGATTCAACATTGAGTCAAGACTCAACAAAATCAATTAGTAAATAAATAAATAAGAAAATCAATAAGAAAATAAATCATATGTGATTTCGCTTATAGGAGGGTTGGAGAAAAAAAAATACCGGTTCAAAAATGGATTAAAAAACACACACTAATATTTGAAGAGTTGTTCAAAATGTATGTAATATACATATATATATATATATATATATATATATATATATATATATATATATATATATATATATATTATTATAATTTTATCATATAGACAAAACCATTTTACTCACAACAAAGATGCCACTTGGTTTCAGTGCATTTTAACTGCACGGGTGAGGGTTGGAAATGGTTCATAAACATTTCCAACCCTCACCCGTGCAGTTAAAATGCACTGAAACCAAGTTGCATCTTTGTTGTGAGTAAAATGGTTTTGTCTATATGATAAAATTATAATAAATAAATAATTATCGCTCTACTACCTGTATCAAGCTCTTTTTTGAATTAATGCTGCGAACGTTGGAATTTATATATTACTTTCGTTCTCATAGCATCGTACACACACACACACACACACACACACACACACACACACACACACACACACACACACACACACACATATATATATATATATATATATATATATATATATAGTGGTTAGACAAAATAATTGAAACACTTGTTAAATTCAAAGAAAATTTATTTAATATGCAGTTGGTCCTCCTTTAGCCTCACGGATAGCTATAACACATCTAGGAATGGAATCATACAGCTTCCTGACTTCACCCAGAGGAATCTTCAGTCATCCTTCCATTAATACCTTCTCCAGCTCTTTACGACACGAGGATGGAGGATAGCGGCTCCTAAATTGTTGCTGCAAAATGCACCACAAATATCCTGTGTTCTAGCTCACTTTCATGCTCTTCATGTCAATTCTTAACCACTCGAACGGTATGTATTGGAGCATTACCGTCTTGGAAGATGCAATCACCATCAGGGAATAAAGTCTTGTCCATTGGATGAACATGATCTCCCAAAATGTTCAGGTAATCTTTGCTGTTGATGCTACTATGCAGAGCAACTATTGTACTGAGACATTTCCATGATATGGCTGTCCAAACTACCACTGACCCACCTGCATGCTTCACTGTTGGAAGAAGCCAGTCAGAGTTGTAAGCTTCTTTGGTCTGCCTACACACATAAACTCGCCCTGAATTTGGAAAAAGAGAAAAACTGGACTTGTTTGAGAATATGATTTGCTTCCATTGGTCTGCAGAACAGGTATTGTGATCTCTGCACCACTTCAACCTCTTTTGAATGTTGCGAGTGGAGAGAAGAGATTTTCTCACGGCGGCTCTTCCATGATATGTAGCCTTATGGAGCTCACGGCGAACAGTTTTAGTAGAAACTGAACTATTCAGATGATTATTCAACTCAGCAGTCACTTTGACCGCAATTTCTCCGATGATTTTTCGCCACATAGCGTTTCAATGGACGTCGGTTCCTGTCAGTAAGTTTGCAAGTCCGGCCCGAATTGCTACGGATGCTAGAGGTTTTGCCCTGTTTCTCGAATTGCATCATAGTTCTTGATATGGTAGCACTTGAAAAACCAAAGTGTTCACAGTAACCTCAGTGATCGAGCTGCAACAATTTGCCCTTTTAGGAACCGAGAGAGCTTACGCATTTAGCTTAAATTATACGAAATTCTAAAAATAAATATGCCAAAGATAAATAAACGTATTTACAATAGATATAACCTGCAATTACGAAGTTTTAGTTAAATTTCTTAATATAATAGGTCTTTGAAAAATAGGAGTGTAATTTGCAACTGTTCCAATTATGTTGTCGAAACCCTGTATATATATATATATATATATATGGTTCTTTATATACATGCTCATGCTTGCATACATACATAGTATATAGTCAGATACATATAAAAAATATACCAGTCAGTTATGATATATATATATATTTCTATATAAATATATATATATATATATATATATATATACATATATATATATATATATATATATATATATATATATATATATATAAAGAGAGAGAGAGAGAGAAAGAAAGAGATTAGATATATTGCTGATATAGTGTTAATAAAACAGTTCTCGATTTAATACAACAGAGAGATAATAGTTGTATATATATATATATATATATATATATATATATATATATATATATATATATATATATATATATATAATTAAGAGAATCGCTCTGGAACTGATGTAATAAATGATTTTTTGCAAAACAATCCCACGTGAATTTCTTTCATTTAGAAGATAAAGTATATCGCCATCCAATCTAGAATTTAATATATGCAAGGCCTTTAAATTAACCATCACACCTCAGGGCATCATTTCTTACTAAATGAAAAGTTATGTGGGATAAAAAGTGTTATTTTAGATTCATATATCTAAAAAAAATCCATCTATCTATATCACTCACACACACACGCACATACATATATATATATATATATGATGTATATTTTTTATATTGCAATTAAAATTTATTTTTGTTGTGCTTTTATTTTTTGAATCTCGTGATATTCATGCGACTTTTTAAATGTTGCTGGTAATTTCAAGCTGGCTATCTATAAATGAATTACTTTTCTATCATATTGTCTGGCGTAGATTTTGATCATTTCTGATTCGGCATATTTTCTTTTTCTGCCACGACTAAACATTGTTAAAAAATAAAACACCATTGAAAAAGTAAATATTATGTTTTGAAATTGGATTCTATATGAAAATTTAGACATGGACCTTCTAAAAAGTCTTTTTCAGAGATGCTTGAAAAGTTAATAATCATTGCTTGTTAATTATATGAAAAAGTTTTAATAACAGACACCCGCAAAACATCGCTCTTGAAAAATGTTTTTAGGCACATATATTTCAAATATCTAATTTAATCGACATTTCTGGTAAATACCAATATTGTACAGTAATATAGCGATTTACAATAAGAACACACATACACAGATACACACATATATAGAAAAATATTAGGGAAAAATATATGACAACGTGGAAAATGTTTTCGTGTGACGCGTCTCGTTCTTTAGGATTAAATAACATATGTTAGTTCTGCTACACATGCACACGAGCGAGAGATGGTGGAATGTTTTTTTATTATCCAGTTGATTTAATTTTTAATCTTTTTCTTTTTGTTTCCATCATTTTCGTTATTAGATTTCGCATACTGTGATTATAGAATGTCTGCCAGTAATGGTAAAATGTTGTAAGAGCCAGGGTGCACATTTACTGGCGAGGACTTTGCGTTCAAGACACTCCCTAAACAAATCCTTCGTGGTGAATTGTTTTCTCCTTTGATGACATTTGCATTTTCATGTAAAAAATGTGGTCAGTTTCATTACGGTGGGTAGCCAACTCATTTATTGTATTTTTCTAAAATATGTCTTTTGTGTTCATATGATCTTTTATTTGGATTCCGTGAGCTTTTTTATGTATTTTTGAGACAATTATTACAATCGAGTATTTATATTTATATATATATATATATATATATATATATATATATATATAAATATATATATATATATATATATATATATATATATATATATATATATATATATATATATATATATATATATATATATACATGCATGCATACATATATATATATATACATATATATATATACATATATATATATATATATATATATATATATATATATATATATATATATATATATATATATATATATATATATATAAAACCTCTCTCAAAATGTCTTGTTTGTAGTGAATATAGAAAAATTAGTAATCCACAAGATTAAGCTCAATAAAAATTAAAAGAACTGGAATGAAATTCATCTCTCTATAACAGTAACACTAGTATTTAATTAGGAATCATAAAACTATATGATGTATATATATATAAATGGACTACACAATATTGGTAACGTGTAACAATATTCTCTATAAAATGTCATATCTAACTATAACGATATTACTTTAATTAAATTTAATCAGAAGTACATATAACAATAGGTTTCTGTACGAATGATTTACTATAATAATATTTTGTATGAAATCATCTCCTTTGATGGAATTTCATATCATTGTATAAATGTCTGTTTACTACGGCTTCAATAAATATTATTTTATAGTTTCAGCTTTATCAAAACATCGCACAAATATCAGAAAGTTTTTATGTACATTCTTCTATCACTTCAGCGTGAATTATTGCTTACTAAAAACAGTATAAATGAACTTAATGTTAGAAACTATTCTATATACTTTTTGTATTTTGGCCTAATGTTATCTCATGATTTATAATATTATTAACTTTTATCAATCATTGGAATAAAAATTAAGCATAAGGATATCATTTTTTATTCATAAATGCGATGTAATTATTAACAGTGAGAAACTAGTAAAACATAAACTACTTTGTTCCATGTCTTATGAATTTGTCTTTGAAATGCATTACTCTCAGAGTATTGTGGTGTAATAAAACACACGTTCGAAAGTAAACCCAATGAATTCTAGAAAAGATGTCCAAAAAAAAGCATAGATAGAATAAGGAAGCCCGTCAAGAGTTTCACTGTATTTTGGACGATTTATACAATTAGCGTTGTTTTAAGAGAATTTATCAAATCAATGACAGAGATTAAAAGAAAAATGTAAACGAAGAAGTCATAGTGAAAAACTGCTTATTAAAATTCTTATTCACTATGGTTTGCATTTATAGAGCATTTCATTTCGTTACTTCATTTTTAGGATCTTGTCTACGATATTTTTGTTTAGATAAACCTGTGCTTTTTTCGAATAAATCATTTCTTTAGAATAGTTTCAAAATCCAATTTGCCGTTGATTCTCTGTTTTATTTTCGTAAATTTTTCTTCAATTATTGAAAACCCAATAAGTGTAATTATTTAAGACACTGCGGCGTACTGCATTATCTAATAAATGTAATGGGCTTAATCAGATGGCAAAGAAAATATCTTCATCTCTAGTGTTTTGATGTTTTACAAAGATATAAAAATGCTTGCTAAGCCGTTGGCACAATCATAGTGTATTTTGAGCGACAAAAGAAAAGGAAAATTGAGAAACAGAAGCGCATAATAAAAACTGATTAAAATCACACTAATTTCCCTTCTTTGTCGAAATAAGTGACCGGATTTGTGCTTTTTTTTCTTCCCGCCTCTTGTGTAAAAATCAGGCTTGAAAACGCAACACATGAAGACGATACGATTTAATTTTTCAGATTTGTTGAAATAAAATAAAATTATAAATAATTAAATAAATATTTATTATTATTTTATTTATTTACTTGGTGTAAATATAAAATTACATTATTTTAGTAAATTGCTTTATAAGTAACAAATAAACTAATGTATTACACAATTATATTATCAATTTAATGTTATCTAGAAGTAGAGATAGTTATTATTAATTAATAGCAGTATATTTAAACATAATATTGTATTACAAATAGTATATAAAATGCATTTAGTATGTAAATATTTCATGAAGCTGAAACATAGAAATGCGTTTACCACAGCAAACATGATCTGAAAACTGTTTAAACGATAGAATCTGAAACAGACCATTGATATATTTTATAGCAATGTTGAAATTTTTATGTTTGCATTTGCATACACTTTGAAAACAATCATTTTGCATTAAAACCGGGCAAAATTTAGCTTGAAAATTTGTAGTTATTATATCGTCCATTTTGCGATACATTAAAAATATTTGAGAAAATATCTTCATATTTTTGCTGGGATCTCTGAACTGGACCACTTATAAGCGGTCACGGTTTCCTACGAATTACCAAATACATATATATAACATTCCTAAATATATAATTAGATATATCAATACGTGACATAATGTAAGTTTTCGATAAACAGAAAATTTATAATGTATATGCAGTTCCTAAAAACCTTATTGTTTTCTATTTTTCTAATTTTTAGTAAATGATAAGCTATTTCAGCTGAATCTTCCGGAAAAAATGGCAACGGAAAATGTTCATTTATGTTAATCGGAGAGAAAAGTTTGCCTATCGTCTGGTTCAAACACCTACTTGATCCTTTGAACGGGAGTACAAGTTCATCTTTTGTTTCCTGTGTAGGATTTGGTTACCGATCTCTTCTAAAGTCTACTTCAACTCTATACTTCTAACGTCTCCAAATGAACTCTGAAATTTTATTCGCTAATTAAATGTTGACCTCCTCAAGTCTAGATTTAGCTTTCTATCTTTCCTGTTACCTTGCCCTTTCTTATGTTAATGTAACTCCACAAGGTACCTCTACTTTGAGTGGCTCTTGAGGCTTTAATTAGATGAACATTAGTAAAAAATAAATTGTTAATAAGGCCAATCCAATATTACTGCACCTGGAAGAGCAGTTATTGTGACTATTCCAAAGTGACTAGATATGGAGAATGCAACCCACATACATATTTGCTAAGAAAACTGCATGAAATAACCAGGAGCATTGGGCAGCATACGCATTTATCTACAGCCATGTTCATTTTTTTCACTCCTGAAAGATGTCCATCGTAAATTATTAGGTCCTCATTGCAAGATGTTAATATGTAACCGCCTCCACCTACAGGTTGCAATCCTAATCATGGAAAAGTGAGGAATGGTGTTGATATCACACCATTAAACGCTGAAAAATGAAGAACATTTTCTTAAGAATTTTATGCAATAGAAGAATATTTTCTATCAAGGCATTGATGCATGTAATTATTTTTGTAAATATTAAAAAAACAGAAGATTTAAAAGTCGTAAAACCAAAATGTATACCGCTTTTTAGCTTCAATTTGTGATATATAACTTGGGGAGGACAGATGAAAATTCAAGTTCGAATTCCAGTCAAATTTACTACATTTAAATAACGTTAGACAAGTATGAATTCATCTCTTCTCCCCAAGCTAAATAGCAGGACTGACTGAGTACTGTAGATTTGAGTAGCAACCAGTCTAGTAGAAGGATAGCACCGTATTCAAAACCCGAGAAGTGTCTGGATGTTCAGCTTTAAGAACTTTGCTGCTGGAGCCCCATACGTCAAAAAGCGACGTGTAATCCTCTCTCTTTCTCCCTCTTTCCCTTTTTCTCCGTTCTCTATATATCCTATATCTCTCTTCTACCTCTAACTTCTATCTCTCCTCCTCCTTTGTATCTCATCCTCTCTCTTTCTTCCTTTTATCCCACCCATCTCTCTCTCCCCTCCCCTCTTTCTTCCCCTATATCTCCCCTCTTTTCACCTCTCCTCTATCTCTCCCCTCCCCTCTCTTCTCTTCTCTTTCGCTCTCTCTCTCTCTCTCTATCTATCTATGTATATATATATATATATATATATATATATATATATATATATATATATATATATATATGTATAAACTACATGTAAATATATAGAGACATATATGTTATACGCAACTATTTACTACGTCAACATCAACTCTACGTTTCTCTGAACAAACCCTTTTTAAACAAAACAAATATTTGTATGTTTTTACCAGGTGGCTCGATAATCCTATTATTTAATGATTGCTTCAAAGCAGAATGTTCATATCACAGTTGATTAACCCAAAGTTCAACTCAATATTTTAGGTTCCCAAGCATTATATACACAACTTCGTAACAGATGAGAAGAAAAAAACAGGTAATTAGAAGATTCTTCATAAGATCAACAACGTTAGCTCACTGGGAAATATGAATCATATATTGTGCAGTACATGATAGGTTTCATAGGACAATAATATAGTAAGACAAATCAGATAATCACTGTGTCATGACTTGGTATTCGATATGCGAAATTGTAAAGTAGATTAGACATTATCAACCGCTCCTGAAATGAAGAAAAACAACTGGATCCGCAAAATTTGCTTCCATTCATATTGTATATTTTAGGATTTCTTAAATAAAAAAAAATCTGTACTTGATGCTTTCCATCATTTTGTTTGTCTGGGTCTGTTGGATAATTTCCAAAATTATTTTTTCTTATTCAAAAAGGAATCTAGTTTTCAAACCCAACTGGAGTGAAAATGTAAAACCTCTTCAAATATCAGGATTCTAAGCATTCATTCAATACGAATGATACAGGAAGAAGTAGAATCTATCTATCTATCTATCTATCTATCTATCTATCTATCTATCTATCTATCTATCTATCTATCTATCTGCACACACATACAAACACACACACACATATATATATACATACATATATATATATATATATATATATATATATATATATATATATATATATATATATATATATATATATATGTGTGTGCGTGTGTGTGTATGTGTGTGCAAATGATGTTCACTCAAGAGCTACTCAAAGTAGAGGATTATTGAATATGGTTTTTGCGCTGACGTAAGAGGAACTGAGTGCATGAGTATATGTACGATAGATAACGAGTGGCCCTAAAAGAGAAAAAAATTAAGTTTGTAGTATTCGGGGAAGTATCTCATCGGGAGTTCGTTTAATAAATGTAACGTTTCTTGGAAAGAAACTCTCAGTGAGGCGTACTTCTTTCCAATGAAATACGAAGGGGATAAGGCAAGGAGATTATTTGAGAGTACAACCTTCCATGATGACTGGAGAATATTCAGAGACTGGTCAGTGATTATAGAACTTTACTAATTTGGTTTTCATGGTATTGGATGTAACAAGATATTTCCTCCTCCAACTCTTAAAGCGAAACCAGAGGAAAATCTGCTGTCAGGGTCTTATCATCTAGATTTTCTTTATTATGCAACAGAATAAAGTCTGGACTAATTATAGAGTTTTATTTAACAGCTCTAAGAATCTTCAGCCCCCAATATTTACCTGAAGAATACATATACATAGGAAAAACACTTAAATACTTCCAATATCAACATTATTTCATTCACTAAGCGAAGAGAAATGCATACAAAATATACAACAAAAAACTGATAACGACAGTAATGACAACAACAAACTAGATAAAAACAGACATAAAATAATACTTACTAACTCCTTAACTTCCACTATCCAAAACAATCCAGTCTTAAAAATATCAAAATGATTACCACCATATCGAAAAATGGTATGATCAGAACCAACATTTTCCAAAAGAATAATTCTGAAGCCGGTATATATAAAATAAACATTTCCTTAGGATATGTTGGGAAGCTTGAAGACATTTTTAAAAAAAGTATCTATGAATATAAAAAGGATCTTATACATAACAATTTATGAAATTTATTAGTCATATATAGAAATAAGTTCAGCTACAACTTCGACCTAAATAATTTCACACTTATTAAAAAAATAATTAATTCATTGTTCTTTATGTGCCGTATTCCATCAGGACGTAGACGATCATGACTCACGAAAAAAATTAGTCTTTTTGTAGCTCTTAATAAAATTTGCTTTTATATTATTTCTCCTAAACCCTGTTTCGCCATCCATTTACTCAAGCTTTCTAATATATTATGCACTGTTTTCATCTTGCCCTCTTGCCTTTAATCTGTCCTGTGAGTATCAGATTTTCCAAGATCTCCTTCTTTATTATGTTCCCTTGGTATGTCATCTGTCTTTTCCTGATGCTAACTAACTTAGATAAACATTGCTTGACAGTGCCTCTATCCAATCTTAGTAAAATATAAAACTGCGTCACTATCTCCTTTCTAAAATATGTACTTCTTTCCAAAACAAACATATATGACCATAAAAATATTCAAAAATTAAAAGAAAAGGGTTAAAACAAAATCTTCTATTATTTAAAATAATTAAATGCATAAACTAATTTCTCAGACTAAACAAAAATTAATAATAATCACATTATTTTACAAAAGAAAATCAACAATAGATTTCGTTTATTAGGCATTAAAATATATAACTTACTATCCATATTTTCCTTGACTTTCAGAGTTATTCTGAACAATATTTATGGGCGTTCTGAAATTTAAAAGATTAGAAAACCCAACGATATTTTTACATCTGTTTATAAATAAATATATACGAATACACATGGAATTTGAACATGATTGGTCCTGATGCCATGCACGTGTTAAGAATGGACAAAAGTTAATCGATATTTATGCCAGAAACTCATAGGTCTTTAACACATTTCACACACACACACACATATCTATCTATCTATCTATCTATCTATCTATCTATCTATATATATATACATACATATATATATATATATATATATATATATATATATATATATATATATATATATATATATATATATATATTCCTGACTTAACATAATGTGGGAGAGCCGATGAACTGTAAGAATAGGTTTTCGCTTAAGCACACAGTTCGCTAATAACTTGAAATATTAATTGGTGAGATGTTTATTATGGCACGCTGTGATTCATGGCGTTAGTATACTGGTTGTATTTCCCATACAAAAAAGATAAACAGCAAATGTTAATACTTTATACATCTTAAGTTTCAAATATTGACATAATGCCTGCCGAAGGGTGTGCTGCCCCTTTTAATTTTAAACATAGAAATTGATTTTCTTTTAGATCGGTACGTGTCCTTCTAGAAATATTCACTATTATCAGTCAAATGTGGATTGACGGAAGTGCATAATCCTATCCCAGTTAATTTGTTTGTAGCCGATTTGAAATCACATTATTACAGTATTTCTTAAGTTTTTGGTCAGGTGTTGTAATTTGTCCTAAGGGATCCCTTGTAAATATTTTGTCATCATCACAATGTAAGGATATATCTGTAATTAGCACATCAGAAGCAATTTCACTTTCACTATTAAAGAATGAGGGGATAAATATCTTGTATCTTGAAAATTTAGTGGCGTGGTTCGAATTCATACAGAAGATATAGCATAATACGAAGGTGTTTGTAAACCAAATTTTATGGCCAGTTGGCGCCTTATTTATGTCCATATACATATGATGATACATTACACACACACACACACACACACACACACAAGCGTGCGCGCACACCTGAGTGCATTGGAATAGAGCATGCTGTATGCATTGATTCTTGCACTGAATATCTACCGTTATCCAGAGTCTCAATTATATGCGTTTCGTCAATCATCCTAATCAGTTCAGAAGTCCTAACATCCTAACTGACATGCCTGATAACTTTTTCTTTACTTTGCTGCATGGTAATAAGCAGTATATACCCATCCCTGAACCACACCCCGCTAATTCTCGATTCACTGAAGACTACCTTTGATAGTTTACAGGATTAGACGTTTATACTTGGTTTATCTTCGTTTTTTCGTTTTTAGTGCTTTTGCCATTTTTGCTTTGATATTGAAGAGTGACTTAGACTCGTTGGTGCCTTCAGATATGCAGGTGTGGTAATCACATACGCACTGCTATTATCACCAAGATCGCTAATTCACAAATATAGAAACAGATCAAAGAGTAGATATCGTAACTTTCAGATTTATATATTTTGTTTGAGGACGTATCCATGCTATAGTGTTTAGTTTTACAATCTGATATTGTTCAAGGTATTCATCAGTTATAGGCATAGTTTTGAATCACTTAAAATACATATCGCTATATGCACGTATATTTTTTAAAATACAAATGTTACTAATTTTATTATGTTTTAAACAGCATATATATATATATATATATATATATATATATATATATATATATATATATATATATTATAAAGAGACAGAATAGTTATCATATATATGGTGACCAACTTGAATATTATGTCGGGCATAACATTTCCATATATGTGTTTATAGATTAGAGTGATGACTAGATAGATTAATAGAAGAAAAGCGTCAGAAATCGAAAATATATGCATGTATGCAATAAATATTTCTAGTAAATAAAAATCCCTATAAGTTTGGAGAAAAAAATTCATATGGAATGTGGAACTCAAAATTTCTCAAAATGCAACGAGAATTGAAAATCTATTCATAACAAACTTCTAGGAAAACTTTATTTGGGTAATATATTAGAATAATCCAGAATATTTACTGGGAGCAAAATAACTACATACGGGTAGAAAATAAATTGAGTACACAAAAATAGAAAAGGGAATAACACATGGATGCGGTTTGTTTACCGGAGTTATTTAATCCTTTCACTGAGACTATGTTAACCGTACGAAGAATTGTTATCGGTGGACACAATGTTAACAAAAAGAGATGCACAGATGACACCGTGTTGGTGGCAAATGCAGAAAGAAGACTATAGACGTTGCTAAACAATGTACTAAAGGAAAGATGAAGAAAGGACTGAACAGCAACTGTAAGACGACAGAATGCATGATCGTGAGCAAGAAGAATATCCCAAGTAGTAAGCTACAATATGGAAATGTCTAAATCAAGCAAACACAAAATTTTAATATCTGGGAAACGTTTTAACAAACGTCAGAGAACGTGAAACCGTCACCCTAAAGTAACAAGAAACAGGAAAATTTCGTTAGAATCAAAGAAATGTTTGTTAAATCGAGGAGTAATATCAATTTGGCTATATAGTAGTGAATGATGGACAATTTCCTTACAGATTAAGAAGAGGCTTGAGGTAAAATAGATGAGGTTCTTCAGAAGGATTCTGAGGATCCCACTGACTGAATATGTGCGCAACAAGGAAAATAAAATAATAGGCTTTTAGAATCAGGTAAACAGTTGAAAAACATGAGACATATAAGGAGGAAATGTCTTGGAGAAATTAAAAATCACAAGATATATTAAAGTCAATAGGGGCAGTGAGAAAACGTGAGTAACCTAACAAACAAGCTGGCATAAATGCTTAGAAGAACAAGGAGTGGGAAGTATACCAAATGGACAAACAGCGCTAAGAGCTACAAATCATAGGTAGTCGGGGAGAGCCAATATCGCTCATGAAAATAATAAAGTTGAAAATTTCACGGTCCGAACGATTCAGTAAAATCAGACAATATATCCATTCATCGAAATTTGTTTGGCGTCTCTTCTTGGCAGATACGAGAACTTTTCAAATGCATTTCCTTTGTCGATATCGTTTATCCGAATTCATGAAAAAATGTTGCTTGGACACACACACACACACACACACACACACACACACACACACACACACACACACACACATATATACACATATATATACATATATATATATATATATATATATATATATATATTACTGATGCGATGATATTCATAACTGTAATCCTAATTATTCCCTGTTTTCCTTTTGAATCAAGTTTTCCTTACAACTTAGCAAAAAGAAGAATTTTCAAAGAAACATCCTAAGTGTATGGTTATCATAAAACTTGGTAAATCTACGATAATGGTGAGATAAAGGGGGTTTGAAACACCGTTAAAGAGTTTGCACTGAGTAAACAATCAGCCTTTGTGTAGTTTTAGTACGTATCGTTTTGTCTAATGTGTTGGACTGATGCATAGTTGAGTACATGGCACGAAGGTTGGTACAAAATAAATAAAACAGAATGAAGAATAAAAGAAAACACCAAAAACGATTGAAGTGACTGATAATGCTGAAAGAAAAATGGATAAAACAAATCTTGCAATAGTTTAAAAAGTCGTTTCTGTAAAATTAAAAAAGGAAGTAACTTGATAAAGAAAGATAAAGAGAGAAATAAAGTAGTGACATTGAAAACTAATATTGAAGATAAAAACAGAATGCAAAACAAATATTATGAAAGGAAAAACAATGAAACTATCAAAATCTATGTGAAATTAACTGAGCAAGCGAGTTTCTGTTTACACTTTACTCGAGAGATATGATTCAATTATTATTTATCTACAATATGAATAAAACTTGATCAAAAGTCCAATTTGGAAGATTGAAAGTGAGCATGGCGTACTAACGACAATCCGCTTCAAACCTCCACACCGAACAATATAATGCAGATTTATATTTAGTCCTGATAACTCTGCTAAATCGCCGAAAAAAGAGCATACTATGATGTAAAAATGTCCCAAGCTTAACGAAAACTAAGTTTTATCGTTAAAATATTTTTGCTATTATTAAGAGAAAAGATCAAATTATTTTTAAATATTTAATTAATTTTTTGAATCCTTTAAAACGTTCAGAATTTTTATAAAAATCTTCTTTGTCTTGCGTCAGCGGATCGACTATGAATTAGCATAGCAAATGTTAGCGTCTTTTATGCATTGAAAAGCATATTATTTTTTTAACTTCTTGCAAAAGTCAAATAATTGTCCAATTTTAATTCAACTTCCAGGACATATTTACAAATGAATGAAATTATTTAAGAAATGTTTTATTTTAGAAAATCTTGGTAATTTTTCAATCCATCTAATTTATGGAGACGAGAAATTCAACGAGATTTACAGTGACTACATTAGAATTAGAAGAGGAATTGTTTGGAGAATTTAACTGATCATCAATTTCTTTTTCAAAATCGGACCACGTCTTACCGAAAATCTGCTCTGATTCGTAAAATATACAACTAAAACATTATTTAATTCGAAAAGCTTTGATGAATTAGGAGGACAATATTGTCTTCAGAAAAAAATTTTCGATGAAAAATGAATTTTTAAAAGATTTGTTTTCAGTTTATTTTATTCTAATTACAAATGTATAAAGATTTTAAATCTTTTAAAATTCAGTTGCAATGGTGTAACTCTTAGGGAATATTGTTATTAAGTAAAAATATATTTACTAATTATATATTGGAAAACTTAATACAAGCTGACAACCACGTTTGTTTTTGTATGTGTGCAGACGTGTCGATTTTGGGAGATACGATCGCTCATATACGAAAATACAGTAAGAGCGATAACTATAGCAAATTTAAAAGTAAAATTCTCTAAAATCCAATTCAAAAATTAGATTTCGGAGAATATTGTTTTAATTTTTAAGACTACTGAGAACTTAAAAGGCCCTCAAGTTATATTCTAGAAATAATTTTTAGGTTAATGCCCCGTTACGTCAACCTTAGATAAAAATCTACCTCATGGTATTCAAAGTATATGACACATAAATTAATCCCGAAATAAAATAATTTAGATACTAATTTGCATAAAAATCAAAAACATCACTTACTTACTTTCGTTTATCAGACATTGAATTGTGTAACTTCGTGTCACCCGTAACTTGTATGATTTTTCAGCTAACCTGATGAATATTTATATTACCCATACTTAAAAAAATTGAAAAAGCAATAACATTTTTCTCATACTTAAATTCTTCTCTCAAAATAGTCTACGTATTCGCCTTGATAAAGTCTCCCAGATGTTTTCATTTTGACTTTATTCATATTGTCCTTTCACATATATATATATATTCCATCTGAACTTTTTATACAACACACACACAAAGACATACATACATACATATATATATATATATATATATATATATATACTGTCAACGACGAAATTATTCGTACACCCATCAATTTTGAATAATTTTATCTATTTCTCAGAATCTGATGCCTGTATGATGCCAGTTTTTTTTATGTTAATAAATACAAACAAGGAACATAAAGCATATTTTTTAGAACAATAGGTTAAATACAACAAATATGACAGGCCAATTATGCAAAATAGGAAAAGATAAAATTAGTGGTACAGTATGAAAAATAGAAAGAAAATTGAAGAATTTTCACAGTATTAATAGTCATGTGCATGGCCGCTCATTAATATAACTTGCTGCAATAGTTTTCTAAAGTTTTTGATGATATTTGAAGAAGACATTTCTAGGATTTTCTTACATTCTTCAATGTGTACACGTTCTAATTTCTGAATGTTTTTGGTGATCGATGAACATTTAATTCTAGCCATAGATTTTCAATAGGATTCAAGTCGGGACTCATGTCCAAAAAGCTCAATATTTGTTTCCCCACTTCATAGTACTTGTTCCCAAAAACAATTTTCCTTGTCCAAGAACATTTTGACAAAATTAAAACAAGCAACAATGTGACATGAATTGTGAATAGGGGTTCGTCGTGGTCGGTTACCAAACAGCTCATTTAAACAACGTATTATTGTATGAGTACTTACGCTAATACCCATCACATTCAAACATTTGGCGATGTCTTTCCAAACAACTCTTGGGTTATATTAATTTCACAACGCAGTTTTTGTGACGTTTTCGGTGACAATTTCGGTTTTCTTCCACGCCCAGTCAAATTCCCTCTCGAACTGAAATGTTTAAACTTCTTTATAACGGACTATACTGTATGTCTAGGGGTTTAGCCGGTTTGAAATAGTGCTGGAACTATTTGCCGACGCGTGGAAGTTAATAATTATTGGTCTTAAGAGAATTATTAACTAATATATACACACACACACACACACACACACACACACACACACACACACACACACATATATATATATATATATATATATATATATGGGGGTGCATAAAAATGCGATAGATAAATTTTCCTCTAAATTACGCCAAGATGAAAATAAGGCTGACATCTCATTTTAACATATAGTTACCAAACTTTCACCTCTTCTGGATGGTCACCTTGATTATGTTGGTGAATGCTGGCATAATCCTTAACTCCAGTTCATCTTTGCTGTTGCAAGGAGTTTTGTTGTTCTCTCATTCAAATGCACCCGACATAATAATTAAGTGGCGTTTTGTCTTTTTATTGTAGTTGCCAAGTTTCAGGTAAACATGTAACTTTACTCTATTTCTATTAAAAATCTTGTGTAATTTAGAACTCTTATGGAAGTTCTTATCAAGTAACTTTAAAGAAAATTCCCTATGTTAGATTTCGCCTCTAAATTAAAAGGAGGTGTGGTTAAATAATATCTCTATACCTCCTTTACTTCCTCATTTCCTGGTTCATTTGAAGTTTGAATTTCAACTTCTTCAAAAAGATAAATTTCTAGATACCCTACACGCTATTTATTTGGAGTTATGTTTGATTCTCACCGGTTGGTTAGATCCAGTGTTCACATATCTCAAATTTGTGTTGGGTTTCAGGTAAGGTGAGACACAGCCAGTTTGTATATTTAATTCTACATCCGAATATTGGACGACTTTCTTGTAAATTGTTGTGGATTCCGGGATGAAATCCGGTATCAAATAATAACAAACGCCAAGAATGAATATAGGAAAATAAATGTATTTACATAATAATACAAATTGGCAATACAGGTTAGTAGTTAGTTCCAGGAATGCGGGGTTAGTAGACAAATAGATATATAATGTCTTTGGTATTGACATATCGCTGTATGACTTCTTCCTGAGTCTACGTTCTTGTGACTATGACTCTTGCCGCTACATTATTCTACTGTTCTACTCGACCAACTCAACGTTCTACTAATACTGTTACTTGACTGTTCGGGTGTTCACTGGCGGTAGTATATGTATACAAGGGTGAGTCCATTTGTGTAAAAAAAGGAAGCCCCTCAACACCCCTCTCCTTAGATCCCTTTTGTGGCGAGTTAGTATTTTTTTTTCTCTTATGGTCGATAATCAGAGATTCGGTAGATTTTTTCTTCCTGTTTGACCTTCTAATTTCTGTGTCTTCCTGAGGTCTTTGAATCTCATTTTGTATTTGGTCAATATGTCTTCTGTGGGTAGACTTTTGGCCTTGTAATGTGTACATCACATTTCCTAGTCTGTTAATTATTGTACCAGGTTCGAATGATCTCTTGAGTACTATAGGTGTATGCCGGTTTTTGTTCTTGTTCGGCAATAACTTATCTTACACAGACCGTATGCTGCGGGCAAACGGCACGTTTCGCTTCTTTTTTTACTGCTGGTTGGACATTTTCTTTTAATTCAATCCTAGCGGCAAACTTGTTACCTCGTCGCAAACCGCTCGAAAATACTTCTGGGAATTGATTATGTAATTCTTCCTTTAACTTTGTCGCTTCTGATGGTTCGCACTTTACCTTTTTACAAAAAGAACTGATAGGCAAATCCCATACGTCGAACTTCTGTATCCAGTGTGCGCTCACTAGATTTTCTGTATCCTTCATTACGAATATCTTGAGTTTTTTTGAGTTTTTCCGTGGAATTTCACATTTAAGATCACTTCTCCTTCGAATTTTATACGCTTATGTATCATGGTCGGTCTATTAAGTTTTATCCATGTCTGTAGGTTAATTATTGTTAAATCCGAACCTGTGTCTAGTTGTAATTTTATCTTTTTATTTAAAATTTCAAGTTCCACGTATTTTCTTATGTTAATATTGTCTTCGTCGTGCATTCTAGTAGCTCTTATCTTAATAGTATTTTTTCTGTTCCTACATTGGGATGCCTTGTGACCCATTTTTCCACACGCTAGATATTTTTTTCTATTTAAAACGACAATCCTTATTCCAGTGTAGTCCTCCACATCGATAACATGCAGATGGGGGGGGGGCTTATATTTGCTTTGATTTTTGTTATAATATGTCCTATACGTTGTACTTTTTCCATTATTATAGAATTTTTGTTTTTTTTCCGGGGTGGGTGAAAATCTTTTTTCAGTTTTGAAAGCATTCTTTTGCGCATTTCACTATCCTTAGCTGAGACTAACCCTTGTACAAAAATAAGACACTTGAAATTGTCCGGAGTTAATTCTGCCAACTTGAAGTCGTCGCAATGTATATTCACGATTGCGGCGAACGTGGAATAGTCCTTCTTTTCGTCCTTTACGAGGGTAAGACCTTTCCACCTTTTGTGAAATAGTGACGTCTTTGGACTGAAAAGTTCTGTAAGGCATGTAACTGCTTCGTCAAACGTTAACTCATTTGTCTTTTTTGGCAAGATGTAATCCACAAATTTTGTTTATTCCTCAGTTCCTAATTTTCTGAGTAACAGACGTAGCTTCTTTGCTTCTGTTCAGTTTTGACAATCGATGTTGAAGATGTCTTCATGACGTCTGAAGTAGTCTCCAAAATTGTTATCCTCTTCTATGGAGTAACTTAATGTTTCTATCGTATTCCACACAGCGTCTTGGGAAAAAGTCGCCTTTTTTCGATATTTTGTTGTTGTTACCCGCTACCTTTAATATTAGTTCCTGGAGTTGCATTTGTCTTTCTCGATTTTCTTTCTACGTTTGTAGTAATTGTTTTTGCCTCTTCTCTTCCATTCTTCCTTGGAATTGTAATTGTTGTTCGTTTTGTCTTTCTTGGAGTTGCAATTGCTGTTCATTTTGGAATTTTACAAGTTCTACTAAAATACTTTTAAAATCCTCCATGATAAGAGTCTTACGAAAAGCTCGATTTTCCGTATTTTAATCCTCGTAAATCTTTGTCGCCAAGTTGTTGTGGATACTGGCAAAAAACGGCATTTTTTTCTTTTGAGTCTCCGAGAAGTCCAAAGTCTTGTCGCCCAAGCTGTTGTGGTGAGAAGAGAGAAATTTTTTCTTTCCGTGTAGGTCCCAATTTCTCGTCACCAAGTTGTTGTGGTCGGCCAGGGAGAACTTTTCTTTTTTCTTTTTCCTTTCCCGTTTGAGTTCGACTTCCTCGTCGCCAAGTTGTGGACAACGAGGGAGAATTTTGTTACTTTTTTCTTTCCCGTGTGAGTTTGATATCCTCGTCGCCAAGTTGTTGTGGACAACGAGGGAGAATTTTGTTGTTTTTTTTCTTCCCGTGTGAGTTCGAATTCATCGTCGCCAAGTTGTTGTGGATTCCGGGATGAAATCCGGTATCAAATAATAACACACGCCAAGAATGAATATAGGAAAATAAATGTATTTACGTAATAATACAAACTGGCAATACAGGTTAGTAGTCACATGAATGCGGGGTTAGTACACAAATATATATATAAAGTCTTTGGTATCGACGTATCGCTGTATGACTTCTTACTGAGTCTACGTGCTTGTGGCTATGACTTTTGCCGCTACATTATTCTACTGTTCTACTCGACCGACTCAACGTTCTACTACTACTGTTACTTGATTGTTCGGGTATTCACTGGCGGTAGTATATGTATACCCTGGGTGAGTCCATTTGTGTAAAAAGGTGAAACCCCTCAACATACATATCCACCTCAATTTGAAACCCGAGGCCCTTGAAGAATTTAAAAAGCAGCTTTCTAATTCTGTGGTTCATATTCTGTTGTCTGGTACTGTCATCAACCCGTCGTCTCTATACAGGTCGTGGTTGTTTATATGGACTCTTTCATTTAACTTATTTGAAATATACAGGCCAATTAATTCTGAAACCTCAGTACCGTCGAACGGGCCTTGTAGAATATCAAAGGTGTTCTTTTATTTCTTAAGCTATGTCCCGTCATTGTGAAAGCACACAAATTTACGACAATGCAAAAATATCACTACCATTTCAGTATATTAACAAAGCCCTTAACAAAATACAAAGCCTCAAAAGCCCTTTCTCAGATGTGGATGGATAAAAGTCCTTGATATTATATTTTATGAATGCATGCTTTTCCTTATTCATAATTCCATGGAAAGAAGACATACACTCATTTATGACTTTTCAAACTGTGTAGCAATACTTGAGCAATTACACAATCTTTGTAAGGTTCCCTGGCGTATTCTACCTCATTCAGTCAGTCGCGGGTAAATCCGGCGAAATAAAGGATCCCAGGGAATGTCATCCTTTTGATCCTTTATAGTTAGAAATGATTGTTTACTGCATAATATCTGGACCCTGCCACCTATACACAGCTTGGCCTTGATGTTTGTCGCCTCCTCATTGATGCTTTCAATGAACAAAGCTGGTGTATTTTTGTAAAACTTGGTGATTTCTTCATTTATTTTTTTCCGTAAGCACTCGGCTCATCATATTTTCCCTTTTTTATCGCCTTTAACCAGTATTTTTGGTGTTTTGTTTTAGTTTTTTTTAATTCGTTAGATAATATTTTTTGGAAATTACTCTTAATTTTTCGAAATTTTATATTGTTTATTACACCAAACATATCCTTTTTGAAGTCGGCCAGCTCTTCAATGGCAGGAGGGTTTCTCCTGGCTTTTAATTTAAAATTTCCATAATTTCCTTGCCCCTTACATATTTATGTGAGGAAAACAAGGCTTTCCATCTCATCTTGGCGAAGAATTGTTAAGATTTATGCAATAAATTTTGCATGTATTTATGCCTTCTTGGGATAGGTTTGATTTTAGCGTGTACGGTATTTTAAACTTTTGCAATCTAGTTTCCTCAGTCAACTTTTTAACTTCCGTCGTGCGTGTAAGAAACACGTTCACCAGTGAAGCAATTTGCACATAAAAGGTGTTAAAATACACGGATTATGCAAACTTAAATAAACGTTGCAAAAATACATCGAAAATAAAAGTTCACAGCCATAAAATAGGAGCAAATATTACAATGGTTAAACAGGTATTTGTCAGATGAATTAGACCACTAAATGTGTGCATTAAAAAGGGATCGATATTGCAAACATTGAAGTTTCTCCATGGGGTGGGCCTGAAGAAACCTCAATGGTTGAAACAATAGTAGCGCAAATGGTCGATCTTCCAATTTTTTTAATGTATATGTCCAGTGGGGGGAAACAAATATTCGTACACATAAAATTTATAATTTATTTTATTTCCAAATAATGAATAAATATATTTCTCATATAATTAACTGTGCACAGATTGATAATAAATAAATATGCATTGAAAACAGAAAATAAATTTACTTAATAGAAATAAATTTCATTTGTCCATTTTAATGGGTGTAAATGTTCAATAAAATTCAGATTTTAAAAATTTTCAATTGTTTTAATAGGCTAGATTATTCAGGTAAGATATCGTAGAATATTCCAATAATGCTATCAGTAGTAATTCTTAGGCTAAAATACAAACAGAATATTTTGTAATTGATATTCATCCGAAAAGTTTATCATTGTTGTGTTGTGTATAATGCTAAGTAAGCGTTATTGCCTTGTTCTAGATGGTGTCAGTTTATAAATATGAGCTACCTGCTCATATGCAAATTATACTAATTTGCATATCACTACATCTCCCTATAACGGAGGGGCCTTATGCCGCGAGTACTTTTTGTACTTCTTCTTGTGCCCTCCTGAACATCTTCCCCTATCTCTCTCCTTTCCCTTGGAGATCTAGATCTATCACGTTTATGATCGAACTGTCCCTCTTGCATGCTCTGGTCTTCTTCTTCTAACTCGTCCCATTCTACTTCTTCCTCCGCAGTTTCACTCTGCATTAACTCTTCTGTTACATCAATAATGGGCATCTCTGAAGGCATTTCCTCATCCGATTCTTCTCCTTGGGATCTTATTTGGTCAGCATGAACTAGAACACTGTTCCCATTTTCTTTATTTAATATTGCAGTATTATGTCCTTTCTGCATAATAAATTCGGCTGACTCGGGTTGCATATTCCTATTTCTTTTGTACCACATCTTTTGATTTGTGGCATATGACATAGTCAAAGGGGATCTTAATTGTCTGCCCATTAAGGCAGATGGACTTTCCGGCCTGCCCGCATGCGGAATTGTTCTGTAACTTAATAATAGTCTTGGTAGGAAAGCATCAATTTCCTCCTTCTGTTGCAAGCATGCTTTTATGCCCTTCTTTACCGTCTGGACCATCCTTTCTGCTGTCCCATTACTTTGAGGGTGGTAGGGAGGGGTCTTGTAAGGTCTACATCCTATTTTTCTTAGCCATTCATGCAAATCAACATCCGCAAATTCTGGTGCGTTATCGGTCACCAATGTTCTCGGTATCCCATTTCTCGAAAATATTACTCTTAATATTTGTTTTACGGTGGCATTTTTTTTATCAGGTACTCTCACCACTTCAGGCCAACCTGAATATGCATCTACTAATATTAATATTAATCCTATCCCATTGACATAGGCATGGTCCATGTGTACTCTGCTCCATGGTTCTACTTCTTGGGGCCACACATGTATTTTCTTTTGCTTGAAATTCCGGAGTTCTGTGCATTTTTTGCATCTTTTTACGTAGTCTTCTACGTCTCTTGAGTACCCCGGCCACCACGCTTCCAATTTTAATCTTCTTTGCGTAGCTGCCACTCCACAATGTACGTCATCGTGTACACTTTTTATAACCTGTCTCCACTGTGTTTCTGGGGGAACTACCAGGTCTCCATTACATATTACCCCGTTTTCTATCGTCATTTTATGTCTGATTTCTTTGAATGGTCTTTCAGCCATTGAACAATTTCCCCAACGATTCTGTTTTATCCTCGACATTATTCTATTTAACACTGGGTCATTTGTAGTTTCAGTAGACATTTTATCTACAGATATTACATCGGTTTCTACAAGGTGCAAAAATGTGTCTTCAAATTCCTCGTCGTTTTTGTCTTTCTCCTCTCTATAAAACCTCAATCTAGATAAGGCATCAACGTGCGGTATCGTATTCCCTTTAACATATTCAATGTCAAAGTCGAACGCCATCAGTCTAATCGCCCAACGTAATATTCTGGACGTTGTAACTTTCGGTAGTTCTTTTCTTGGGTTGAAAATAAATTCCAGTGGTCTGTGATCACTTTTCAACAAGAATTTTTTCCCATCAAAAACTGTCTTGCTCTATCCATTGTCCACACTATGGCTAGTGCCTCCCTTTCTATATTCGAATAATTGTGTTCAGTCGTTGTTAATCTCCTTGATAAGTACATTATGGGATGCCCCTCTTGTGACAAAATACCAGATATGGACTGCTCACTAGCGTCAGTAGTTAGAGTTATGTCCTTCTTAGGGTCAAAAATTTGTACTATTGGCTTTTTTGCCAGAATTTGTTTTAAGTTTTCAAAGGCTTTCTGTTGGTGTTCTAACCAAATGAATTCCACTTTTTTTTTCTTAACTTCGCAATTGGTTCTGTCAACTCATTATATTTTGGTACGTATTTTCTATAAAAATTTACCAAACCTAAGAAGGACACCAACTCTTTTTTATTTTTCGGTGTAGCCACTTTTAGAATTTTCTCTATTAGTACTTTATCTGGAGAGATCCCTTCCTTTGATATTGAGTAACCCAAAAATGATATTTCATTACTGTTGGTTACACACTTTTTTTGTATTTATTGTCATACCAGCGTCTCTTAGCCGGTTCAGTATATTTTCAGTTTTTTTTTCTTTAAATCATCTTCATTTAAAAATCTCCAACACATATATCATCTTGATAACAGATGGTATTTTCAACATTTCCTATTACTTTTTCAATAGCTTTTTGAAAAATTGCGCTTGCCGTTTTTATGCCATACGGCATCCTTTTCCACCTTAACAGACCTATAGGTGTGTTTATGGTCGTCACTTCTTTAAAATTTTCATCTATCGGTATTTGGTGGTAAGCTGATTTTAGGTCTATCTTCGAAAATACTTTCATTCCAGCAAGTTTATGTAAAGCTACTTCCACATTCGGAATAGGGTACGAGTCGGCGCAGACTTTATGGTTCACCCCTATTTTATAATCTCCACAAATTCTCAAGTCACCATCTTTTTTTTTCAATACCACAATGGGTGATGCCCATTTACTTCCTTCTGGAGGGGCCGGTTCTACTAAGTCTTCCTTTATTAACTTTCGCAATTTAGCTATTACCAACGGTAACAAATGCACTGGTATTTTTCTCGCTTCGTAGTAGGAGGGGGAAACATTTTCTTATAATTTCAGGCTAGCTTCATAATTTTTTAATATTCCTGTTTTTTCAATTTCTATCTCATTAATCAACTTCGTTGAATTTATTTTTAATACGTCATTCCCCAGTAGTCCATGCGTTTTTCGGCAATTTGTAACTATAATGGGTACTATTTCATATTTTTCTTTTAGTTCTATTGAACCTTCAAAGTAACCCATAATTGGTATAATCGAGCCATCAAACTGACGTAATTGTACATTGCTTTTTTTAAAAACGGTTTTCCCATTTTTTCCCACAAATTTCTGGTTACTATCGTGACTTCACTACCTGTGTCGATTTGCATTTCAACAACACAGTCGTTGATTTTCATTTTTATTTTTGTATCTCCGTTCTTAGATCCATTATTTTGTAGATTATCATTTTTTACATTAAAAATCTGTCTATTTTCATCCTCTATTCTTTCCACATTTTTCGTTTTACATACTTTTTTGAAGTGATTTTTTTTTAAACACTTTGAACATGTTTTTCCATAGACTGGGCATTTTTATTTTTTCATTTCATGAATTTTTCCACAGTACGCACAATTTTTTCTTTTTGTTTGTACCGTATATATTTCGGCCATTACTTCTTCGTAGGATTTATTTTTATTTTGGTTGTAGGTATGTATTAATTCCTGCTGTTGTATAAATTCTAGACACATATTCAAGGGCATGTTTGTAAGTTGTAACTGTTCCATTAACTTGTATCTATGTGCTGAATTATGCATACCTTCAATTAATCTTAGTTGGATTAATTCTTCTTCCGTTGTCTGCTCTCCTATTCCTAGTTTTTCGAATTCACAGTATTTACTCGCACTTCTTAACCGGTGTAAATATTTTACTATCGGTTCATCCACTTCCTGCTTTATTGCCATAAACTTGGTCCTTTCTGCAATCACCAGTCTTTTCCTTGGCCTCATGTTTCCCTTGATAACCTGGCTTATTTCTTCGAAAGTCATTTCTTCTAGTTCTCGAGGGTACACCATTGTAGCAAACTTTATGATCGCTTCACAACCATCGGTAGCCATGAACAAGTGGGTGATTTCATTTTCCCCTCCTCTGTTTTTGTTGTCTTTCAACTTTTTACATCTCGCATTAGCAGCGAAGCAACGAATCCACGTATCTACGTATTCTGGGTCTTCAAGGACCAAAGAGGATCCTATCGGCGACGCCATTGTTGTGTTGTGTATAATGCTAAGTAAGCGTTATTGCCTTGTTCTAGATGGTGTCAGTTTATAAATATGAGCTACCTGCTCATATGCAAATTATATTAATTTGCATATCACTACAATTATCATGGCAGAAGGTAAAGATGTAAAAAAATGTACAAAAAGAACTGATTGTTATGCTCTACAAAGAAGTTAAAAGTTACAGGAAAATTTCAAACAGGAACATTCCATTTACTACCATTAGTTCATTCATCGAAATGTATAAAAAAACATAAAACTGTTGAAAGCGAAGAACAAGGAGTGCTCCACGGAAGATTTCTTCAAGATCTTCGAGAAAATGAATGCGTCAAATTAAACAAATTCCAATGGTTACTCGTCAAGAGTTGCAGGATGGTTTGCTTTAATTAGGAATCTGTGTCACTAAAGGGACAATACGCAGTGAAATTTATAGGAACAATCTGCAGTCACACTTCACTCGGAAAACTCCATTGCTATTGAAAAGACACAGTGATGCGAGGTTGAAATACGTTCGGGAAAATAAGGATAAGTAAAAAATTGTATTGAGAAAGAGTATTATGGACAGATGAAACCAAAATTGAGTTCTTTAGACGTTATACTAGAAATCATGTATGGAGAAAAGATGGTGATGCCCTCAAACAAAATAATAGTTCCAAAAGTGAAATTTGAAGGTGGCGGCATTATGGTTTGGGGGTGGTTTTTTTTTGCAAAAGATACTGACAACGTGCCAGTAATAGATGGTAGAATGAATGCTGCGTCATATCAAAATATTTTGGGAACAAATTTAATGATTTCGTTTGAAAAAGTTGAACTTATTTCTGATTGGATCTACCAAGAAGACAATAATCCTAAGCACACGGCAAAATCTACGAAGATAGGATTGCTGAAAATAATGTAAATATCCTGAAATGGCCAAGTCAGTCCCCAGATTTAAACCCAATCTACAATCTGTGGCTTTATTTGAAAATTCAAATCCAATCGAGAGCTACACCATCCCAGTTCAGAAGGCCATATGCGAAGAAGATTGGAATAAATTACCAACTAAAATTAGCAAATCATTAATTCAGAACTAAAGAAGAGGTTGGTTTTGTAGTAGTGAATGATGGCTACTCTACAAATTATTAAAGGAAAACTACGTATTCGTTTTGTACAGTACGAATACTGTTTTCATTCATTAAAATGGATAAATGGGATATATTAAATCAATTTCTTTCTGTTTTCTATGCATATTTGTTTGTTATGCATCTGTATACAGTTAATTATATGAAAAGTATGATTTTTCATTAGTTGGAAATACAATAAATTAAAAATTTGTATGCGTACAAATATTTGTTTCTCCACCCACTGTTTGTGTTTTTATGTATATATATATATATATATATATATATATATATATATATATATAAAGATATTTTTGAAGGCACAAAATTTTATCACAGCAATAAACGTATTAAGCTTGATATTACTAGACATATTAAAAACGGGCAAAGCAACCGGTTTCGCTCCCGCTCATCAGGCTTACAACGGGAGATTTAATTTAAATTAAAAACACAGAAAATGCACAATGAAAAGGAAATGTGGAGGAGGAGGGGAAAATATTATGAGCAAAAGGAGCTAGAGGCAAATGACAGCGAGCCCCAACAAACACTCACGTTTTTTACACAAGGAAGGCTTGCGGGACGCGATGTAAAGTGCCTCCAGCACCTTAAGGTGAAATAACGAGTGTGAGCTTCACAAATCTGCTCTTTAATAAGCGGACCCCTAGGTATATATATATATATATATATATATATATATATATATATATATATATATATATATATATATATATATATATATATATGATATTGAATAAAAGGATCATATTTTATTCGTAAAAAGGATACAAATGTATCACAGCGAATAAAGTTTTAGGTAACTTTCAGCTGACATATATCCAGAAAAATAATATAGTCGACAAGTAAAACTAAGAGTTTGCCAGGAATGTTTTATCACAAATACCAGTGAGCGTAAAATTGTCAAGTTCAATGGAGTTAAGTTATATTGTCACCCTAAATGATATATGTATATGATAGACTACAGTGGATTGGTTCCGTGAGTCAAATATATACCGATAAAATATCCTCTTCCATCAAAAGCCATATTGATCTGGAATATTTTTCTGCCAGAAGGGTATTTCCCGTGGGCTGCAATGATGCATTGCCTGCCCATCAGAAGGGTTTAGTTGTTTATCAGTATAAAATCGATATAAGGAGGGATCGGCCATATTGTTCCGGGCCAAATACGTAGCATGAGCATGTAGTATCCGGGTGTTCACAGGCTCATGATTCCCTATCGGCGAACATTTATTGAAATCTGTTGCTTACAATATTATTTTTTCTCAAGATGAGTGGGTCGAAATGTACCTAAAAATTTACTCGCTGTGACGCATGTGTATCCTTTTTTATGAATAAAATATGATCCCTTTTTTAAAGATTATTTTATCCTGGTGTGGCAATAATAATTTGTTTAAACACGCATAGACATACGTATATATATATATATATATATATATATATATATATATATATATATATATATATATATAAAGTGAACATAGAAGTCAACACTTAGAGGCGACAGTCTGTTTCATGCTAGATGCAATCGTCAGGCCCCGAGTGCTGTTATTTTTCTCGACTATTTATATATACAGGTCAGTAGTGCATTGTGGGTAATCTATGTTGGTGGTTATTTTACCGGAAGTCGTTTATTTGTTGATTTACTTATTTGGGTTAAATTATTTTGCTTGTTTTTATTTATTTTTATTTTTATCTTATATATTTATTTATTTATTTTTATTTTTATTTTGATCGGTGTTTTTATTAACATAGTAAAAAATTGTTTATATAGCTTATTTAATAGTTTTGTATTTGTTTGGGAAGATAATTAAAGCTATTTGTTCAATTTTGGGGTTGATTGTTGTAGTTTGTTCTAAATATTATTTTGGCGGGAACAGTTTTTAATTTGTTTATTACTTCATGTATTTATCTGAATTAATTATCTTTACTTGTTTTTTCTAACGGATAGTTTATCGGTATCGGTTGTTAGTTTATTTATATATTTGGATGTATTTAGATCAATTTATTTTAATTGTTGTTATTCATTTGTTACACTGTATATTTTCTCTTTTTGGTTTTTTATTTTTAAGTAACGCAGTATGTTATTTTTTATTCATTTTTTTATCGTTATATAACAGTTATAGCTATTTTTTACGTCCCATTTTTTGTTTTGATTTTTATAGTCTAACTAATATTTTGGTCATAATAGTTTGCTAATTTGTTTATTATTTACTTTATTTAATGATTTTGTTTCTTATTTTTTATTCTATTTCGTCTATTCTAACTGGTGTGATTTGGTAATTTGTTTGCATTAATTTATTTTACTTATTTTATTGTCATATTGTTTGTACATGCATTTATTTATTTTTTCCGTTTTCGATTTTTAATTAACGTAGTAAAAATTTGTTTTCATGTCTGCATTTTGAGATGAGCTCGGATCTTTTATTTAATAATTTGTTTTGGTCTGGGAAGGTAATGATAGCTATTTTTTTCCTCCAAGCAAAGTTTGCAAGTTTCTGATTGGTTGTTGTAGGCTGGTGATCTTTTCCTTATTTTCCAAGATATTTTGTGGTCGGCGTTTTGTTTTTAATTACCCAGATATACTTAGAAAGCATTGTGCTGTTGGCATATTTACTATTTGTGAAAGATGTTTTGTGTACATAATTTCTTTGTTTCCAGGGTCCTTCAGTTACTCCTATGTATACTTGTTCTTCATTATCTGGTGATTTTATCGTGGCTTGGTATATTACATTGTTTTGTAAACAATTACCGTTTAAGGGACATTCGTTTTTTATTCTTCAGTAGCACATGGGTTTAATTTGTTCGTGTGGTTTGTTGATAATTTTCTTGTTGTGCTTTTTTATTATTTGTGCCATGTTCTCGGTGCAACTGTTGCTGATTTTTAGTGTGTTTTTGTTGAATATTTTGTGTAGGGTGCTTGATTCCGGGAAGTGTTTGTGTAAAAGTTTGAAGAATATTTTTCCTACGTTTGTTTTTACGTTTTGGCTGTACGGTGGGTTGAACCATATGATATTTATTTTCCTGTTGGCCTTTTCTGTGTTCTGTGGTGAGTATGTGAGTGTTGCTGGGAATCCGCTATCTTTTAGGGCTGTTTCGTAGTCTTTTCTAGCTTTGTTAAATATAGATTCATTGAAGGAATTGTCGGAAAGCCTGCGGTTAATCGATTTTGGTATCTATTTGATTATAGAAGGCGGGTGGTTGGAAGATGTGTGTATATAGAGTGGTTTATCATTGGGTTTTCTGTATGGTTTGTATGTGCCTTTTCTTAGGTTGAAGGTAACATTTAGAAAATCTACTTTGTTTAGGTTAGTTTTTATATCTATGTCGAATCCGTTATTTTTGAAAATCTTTATTATTGCTTTTGTAGTTTTGTCTGTATTTTGTTTGTTACAGTTTCTTAAGATTCTTCTCCCCGGAATCGATCCTCCAAGTCTATAAGTCTACCATTCGACCTTGCATGGAGTCTTGCTGCCATTTATGGTCTGGGGCTCCTGCGTGTTGCCTCAGGGTTCTTGATAAGATCCAGAGACGGATATGCAATGTGACTGGCCCTGATCTATCATCTCGTCTGCAGTCGCTCTCCCACAGACGCGATGTTGCATCGCTCTACCTTTTCTACGTGTACTTCCACGGTAATTGCTCCGAGGAGTTGCTTTCGCTTGTCCCTAAGCCTCGTGAATTTAAGCGTCCTACGAAGCTGGCATCCCGTTCCCACCCCTTCACCGTTGAAACTGTTAGATGTAGACGTCTTTTCTACTCCAATAGCTTCATGTCTCGCACATCTCGCCTATGGAACTCCCTTCCCTAGTACTGTTTCCCTGACAAATACAATCTCCAACGGTTTAAGTGTAGCGTCAATCGTCATCTCCAATTGCCTTGATCTATCCACTTCCCTTCTCCACTTCCTGACTTCTTTCATTCCTATCTGCTCTCGCTCTATATCTTCCGTAACCCCCCTGCCTTGATCGACCCTCCATCCTTCTCTTTCTCCACATCCCTTCCTTTACCACTCCTATCTGCTCTTCCTCCAACCCTTCTGTAACCCCATGCGTGATAGAGGCCACCGGCCTTGCTTGGGGTGATACGCTTAAAAAAAAAATTTTAAAAAAATTATGAGATCGTTGGCCCTGTAGAGTCCTGTGTCATTTCTATCTATTATTTTGCTTAGTTCGGGTAGTAAGTAAATACCTACGATTTAGCATGTCTCTGCACCGTCAAAGTTTCCCATTGTAGTGTCAAATATCCCATCTTTCTTTATCCATGCTTCTTCATGGTGAAATAGTAATGATTTACGGGAGTGCTTAATGATGTCAATTTCGTTTGGTTTTATTATTATTTGTTCCTGAGTTAAGTTGATGGCCTTATCTAACATGCGTTCTGTTATGGATGGGTAAACTTCTTTTATGTCTAATTGTAGGAAGTGGCAATTTTGTTTGTTATTTATGGTCTGGAACCAGTCAATACTTGCTTTTGTTTTTTCCACTGGTTTACTCCTAACTTCTTCATGAGTTCAGAATTAATTATTTCTAATATCGTTTTACTTATTTTACCTAAAAATGGCTGGGTTTATGAGTCTGCATGCAGGGTTGGTTTTAAAATTTTCTTTATGGTCTTTTAGTGTGATAAAGTCTTGAGCCTTGCTAATGCAACTTATTCGGTCATCTAGGTCTAATTTCTGGGCGATTGCTTTAGCTTTTTTATTGATATCGTGTTCTATTGTTTTAGGTGACTTTTTGTATGTTTTGGTTATGTTGTTCTTGAGTAATTTATTGTGCGTAGGAGGGCTTAGTTTGTATAAAATTCTTGTTTTGTCAGCTGTTATATATATATATATATATATATATATATATATATATATTTATATACTGGTATATATACAAACATATATTTGGATATATATATATATATATATATATATATATATATATATATATATATATATATATATATATATATCGGTATATATGTTTGTATATATACCAGTATATATATATAATATATATATATATATATTTGGATATATATATATATATATATATATATTGATGTACAGGCGTGTATATTCATTTCTATATAATATGTGCATGTGTGTGAATATACACGCCTGTACATCTATGCATATATATATATATATATATATATATATATATATATATATATATATATATATATATATATATGTGTGTGTGTATATATATATATATATATATATATATATATATATATATATATATATATATATATATATATATTAATTATTAATTAGAGTTTTATTATATAGAAAAAAGTTTACTCACTACAAAGATGCAAATTTGTTTCGGTGCATTTCAACTGCACCTCGACTGGTGAGAACCGAAAATGGTTATGAAATGTCCTGCTCGCACGTAAGCCGTATGTGAAACGTTACTTCCTTCTTCCATTTGCTTGAGAGAAAAAATATAGATAAAACAAAATGTTACGGAGTGAAACAATAGTGCTTGTTGATAGCAGTTTGGAGGGGGTGGATGGGTTGCTGAATTCTGTCTAGGGAAGATTCCTAACCGATAGCCACGGTCAAAACTAGAAGATAGTAATAAAATTGTAGGAGAGATAAATCCTAGCGATAGTTAGAGTAGCAAGTGGGGATGCTTTTTTTGGTTTAATATAAAAAATCAAGCTATAGCGGAATTGCATATATTTATGTTGAAATTATCACTACCAATTCTGTAATCAATGGAAGTGTTTTTTTAATTTAATTTAATAAATTAATATAACATTTATAATATTATTTTGATCAATTTTCGGCAGTATAACGTGTAGGATATGTATGGTTATAAAACAATTTATCTGAAAGTATTACTAGTAATATATATGCAAAATAAAATAAGGAAAAGAATATAAGAATCATAATCTGAGATATATTAGTGGACAGGTACATAAGAAGATAGGAAATATATCAAAGGAGGTGAATTATAATTTTAAATGTTTAGGGTTATGGAATTAAGAATTTATCAATGAACGTTAGAATTTATATATTTCTTTGGTTCTCAATGCATCGTATATATATATATATATATATATATATATATATATATATATATATATATATATACTTATTTATATTTATATATATACGCACATGAATATTGCATATATATATATATATACACACACACACATAACCATGTGTAAATATCTGGAAATCTTTATTTACATAACATATAATACTTCTCATACTCTAATCCGGTTGACATTAATTTCACGATTTAAAACATCTCGGAAGTCTACTTATAAGTGTGTGCATTAAATATAACGTTTTCGTCAATATGAAATAATATCGGATTAAAGAAAAATGTGTTAATGTTTCAGCTTCAAGAATAAAGTTAACATGGGTTTGTACAAATATGTTTATTGAAGTGTTTTGAAGTTGGAAACGGAAAACTGGGTCAGTTCCTGTATAGATAGTATCGGTCTAAAATTACCTGATGGGGCAATTAAACTATTCAATTAAGATGTTTTTTATCTTGGAAAAACCCTCAGTCTCTTCAGCTGCAATTCTATATACATCCCATGCAATGATGAAATACTTCCTGAGTACTTCAGTTAATGCAGTTGCTTTCAAAATGTTGCATGTAGGAAATTTATTGTTTAAATAATTGAGTAGAATTTTGAATTTTGGATATATTTTTTGACTTCAAATTATAAATGCAGCAGTAATTCAAAAAAAATGACTGTCAAGGAATTATAATGATATTAACTCACGTTTTAGAATGAGACGATTGAACATAGTTTTCCATTATCACCAAATGCATGAACGAACGAAAGCTTCCCTTTTTCATACTCTTCACTGCTTGCGATGTTACCGAATTCATAAAAGTAGCACTCGGCCTGTGGCTTTAAATGTTTCTAACTCCTTTGACAGTGTTTAATATGCAAACTTTCTCCATAAGGTTGAAGTGCTATGGTGTCTCTTGAGGAATATCTGACTTTATCCCATGGTTCTTAAATCGTGTAATGAAGATCATATTGAACGAACACCATTCTAGTTCATTTCACATTAATGCAGTATCCACAAGGCAATTATGTTGGCATCTAGGCTGGGTTAAAAATTCATATATATATATATATATATATATATATATATATATATATATATATATATATATATATATATATATATATATTCCTTTTCTTACCTGTATATAGTAAAAAGTAAACGGCATGACTCATGAAGAGAGTAAATATGACGACAGATGAAACTGTTATAGTAAAAAAGATAAAACTATTTCATGATGGTCTATGAAAGTTAAAAACACTCTATTATTATACAATTTATATTAATCTTTCATTAGAAAGCTGTTAAGTGATCGGAAATTCTTCATAATCAACTTCTGCCTTAATCAGTTTGAGATCATGTGATGGTAGTGACCAGAAGCACATGTTGATGTCATCTTCGGAATTACACTCTGTAATATGCCACTGTTAGCGTAGCTATGCCAATAAATGTTATTGAGCTAAGGGTTAGAGCAACTCTTATAAGAATATGCCCCTGTATTTTCCAAGCCTATCCTATAAACTCCACCGGTTTATCCGTTTCGGGCAGTGCATTTTCCTGCCATTATGTCCCAGACTAACAACATACACGCATCATTAAATTCACCTAATTCAAGAGAAATGAGATTCATCGTAGCTAGCAACATTCTTCCATTGAAAATCCTCTCGACAGTAGACATTGCTTAACATATATATTATGACAGGCTTCTGACCAAGAAACGCGGATGAATGAAGTGCGTGTTGATATTCATTTCTTCTTTTGATTGATTATTAATTTGATTTTACGGCATATCAATCATTCGCAGGTTATTTAATTCCGGAAAATATTTTTAGATAATAATGATTTACTGAAACAAGTCCTGTAATTTACTCTGCAGCAAAACTGGCGGATTCATAACTGTCCTGACGGTATTTGCGCGCAAGGGAATACAACGATCCCGACCTTAATTGGAACTCAGCTTTCCGATTTCCATTTCCAAGCCTTTATTCTTTACACCACCCGCACATCCAAGTTTACAGAAACTAGTACTCCCAAGCGATCACGCATCTAGGGACTTAACCGGTGTTTCACATGGTATGACCGTAAGCCTTCATTTCTTCTTGCACTATCATTAAAGCACTTTGCAATATGTGTAACAAAAACTTTGTTGTTGGCTCTTACGTCGGGAGAAAATCTCCGTTCATTTCTGTCAGAAATATATCTTGGCTGTCCAATGTAGTGTGATAATTTTTTTACTCCAACCGAGTTTAAGCAATTCAGAAATGATGTCGTTATGTAAAATTTCTGACTTCATTTTCTGCTCATAAGAAATTGCCTTTCTCCTTTAAGATCGCGAAGACACTGATTTTTATTGTGAAATTGGATTTCCGATCCTTGTGAAAATTGGTACCCATGTTGAAGTAAGTTTGTCCACATTCTAAGAGTTTAATTGGAATAAGGAAATTGTGTCATTGTCAAACTGGATCCATAGCCTGATCCAGTCTCCTCTATACAAGAATGTGGCCGTCTGCCCGAAATGTTTGAGTTGTGACTCATCAGACCAGTGGGCAGGGTTCTGGTCTTCTGACGATATTTTGTGGCCCAACCTACACTTCATATTGTTTTTCGATAATACGTTGCATATTTGCCACTTTGGATATAGAATGTCTCATCTCTCTATTCTTGACAATCATTCAAGAGGCAAATAGTATGAAACACCGTTCGTGTCTTATTACTACAACGAATACACTGTCACACCTAGACGCCTTTTTTCTACTATTTCACATATGCGTCATTTCGATGATTCCTATTCTACAAATTCGGCAGGGAGAATTCATCTTGCATACCACAGTCTGGAGTTTATTCTACTTCTGTTTATATATGTGACTATGTATATATATTTAGAAGTCTTTACGTGTGTCTATATATAGAGATATCTATGAATGTGTAAATATGTGAACGTCAGTGTTCCAACAACTTTAGCGATTATTTTATGGGGTTTTAATTCAATCTAACCGCTTGAACTAAACCTTGGTGGTGTTCCTTTGAACCGACCTGACATTTAAGGGGAATCCAGTCAACAATCTCTCTTATCATTTAAAAATAGAGGAAAAATAGCCAGCTCAATAGCCGAGGATGACAAGCTCATTAAGAATGTTCATTGATTCAATAATAATAATAATAATAATAATAATAATAATAATAATAATAATGTCTTTACAGCTTTCAAATTTGCGTGTACGCTTAGTAAGATTTTTCGTGCATTTATTTGGTGATCATTTGTATTTTTATTTTATTTTTCTACACATTTCGATCAAACCATTTTGCTACTGACTGGATGAATTGAGAAAGATAATTACGAGACCGGGCTGAATTGCGCATGTACTGGTCTGCGCATGCGTTAACATTTCAGCCAAGTGAATCTGCAATGTAATTATGATCCTTAATAATCGGCTGGGAACTCGACAAATGAAATGATGAAAAGACCGAAAGAAAAAAAAAAACACATTAACTGCCTGATATAGTCACGTGATTTTCCTTTTGTGAGTAAAAAAAAACCACTGTCAGTATTTCCCATCCACTATTTTTCTTTCTTTCTCTATCTTTTGTCAAGTCCTTTTTTATGTGCACTTTCTTTACTTTTTATTATGCTCATAATGATGTTAATGATCTCGTCTTGGGTTTTCGAAGACGAAGAAATCGATGAATCTTATTAAGGCCAAAAATAAAATATTAGAAAAGCGAAAATAATGATCGAAGAAAGAATACAATAATAAAATCCACTCAGGCTCTACTGCAATAAAACTATTGCAATAAAAATTGTAAAAAGTAAAAGTTAGCTATCAACTCATGATTTTAAAGCTGACTGATAATAACATACTACAGTCCATAAATAGCTATAGAGTCAGGAAGTAGAAATTGTAAACTATTGGTTGATAAACAGACAAAAAAAATGATCTTCGTTTTTATTTATTTATTTTTGCATTTATATTAAAACAGTTCAGATTTGTCGTTCGTAAAATACAACAGACTCTAAGGTGAAACAACTGAAGCCTTTTATTAAATCTTCAGCTCTATGTGGACTGCTAAGTAAAATCTTAACTTGCAATATCTTATGAACATTGAAATTACATTCCTTTAAAATAACCGTTTTATTTGAATTCTGGGACAATTGTCAGGGTAAATCTAAAGACGTTACTTCAATTTACTGTAGAGAATTTATTTGAAAAAAACTTATACTTGGATTCAAGTACAATATTGATGGTGCAAAGTTGACCAATGTTTAACTGACTGAACTCTCAGGCGATTTGATTACCACATTGATTCGGTCTAAACTAATTCACCTTAGTTATGAAAGTATCTAAACGAACATTTTGATACAAGACACAAAAATAAATACACAAAGGAAACTTCTAAATCTAACATTAAAATTTTCTTCTATGCAAAGAAAGTGTAGAATAATAGCAGATTAATATCAAATAATATATCCAGTATACCTATACTTTATTTAAGTCAGATGCAAAATGAAAACATTTTGTTTTTACTCTAAGAAGGTCAAATTATTATATATCTCTGAACATTCTTATAGAATTCATTTTTTCGATGTGTAAATATATTGTTTATTTAAATATATAAATTCATCATTTTTTGTATTTAAAATATAAATTTAATAATAGACCACTTGTTAAATTGTTTACGTGTTTTTAATACATAAATACTTAAATACTGTGGATAGAGTGGCTCATTACCCATTTTTTTTCTATGAAGATTTTTCTATCTTCTAATATTTGTTTTAGAGCTATAAAAGGCAGGAAAATTTGACGAGGCATACAGGTAGACGCTCAGAACATTCCTGTGATATTGAATTATAAACCAAATAAGGCTTGCACTCTTTGAAACATTTATATCTGTACCTGCATACCACGAGGCCGCATTCGTTGATTATGGCGACGGAGGTTCTGATTCAACATAGTCAAAAATGCTTTGTTGAAACATCTTCAGATTTTATGTTGGATGTTAAATAATTGTTACAAATACTATAATCGCAAATCAAATAATGGCATATTTATAGAATATAAATTTGTAATACAAATTTAAATTTTCTTCTTTTGAAAATGCATATAATTTTGACTGCAACTTACTTTTGTGATTGTGATGTTTTAAACTTTTCACACATGTATATTTCTTCGATTATGGCGACTTATTTCCGTATTTTACAAGTAATTGTATTACTTAAATTTTAACAAGGAAATTGTATGCCTTGCTAATAGAAATAATGATGATAATATTAATAAAGAACATTTAGAGTGCAAGTAAAATAATATTAATGCTCATAGGCCTGCAGGATTGGTTACTACTATAATATAATTTTTAAGTATACTTTGTTTAACACAATTTAGTCATATGGAAGCAATTTTGAAATATTTCAAAATTTACAAATATTTGAAAACGTCAGTATGAAATTGTAGACACTTACAGACTATGATTACGTTTATTCACATCGTATAAGATATTGTTTTACTTTCATCTTACGTCATTTCCTCTGGCGCCAACCATAAAAGCATTTATCTGGGTAGACACTATACCTTTTTCTTTTTGTTTCCAATAGTGTTATAATAATATTTATAATATTTGATTCGGATTTTCGTTGTATATCAATTCTTGTCTTATGCAAACGTATGATATGGCTGAGTGATTTCTTGCTTAATATGTACTGTTATATCAATATAACTAAACAGACACTACTATTGACATTGCTTGTTTTTGATTTAGTCGAATGCA
>OZ038477.1:73969871-73972371 GCA_964036315.1 Acanthosepion esculentum | reverse complement strand
TATTATTATTTGTATTGTGATTGCAATTGTTATTAATATCTTAATATATAAAATTTTAGATTTGTTAAAGATTTTGTGCTAAACTTTGCATAAATACTATTATTGCAATACTTAGTTCATAAGATCTTCATAAAGAAATACTATTTATGTCCAACTTAAAAAAATAAAAAAAATAAACAAGGTTTTTAAAGTAGGCCAAAAAAACCTTCAGCCTACCTTTTCATAATGTTATAGATAGATAGATAGATAGATAGATAGATAGATAGATAGATAGATAGATAGATAGATAGATGTTTGTGTACGTGCGTTGTGGTGTAATGGGTCACTGTTCGGAATTAGGAATCGAATTCCAGTCAAATTCGTTACACCCTTGCGCAAATACTAAAAGGTGAAAAGTATTAGCCCATCTCTTCTCTCCTGCCCCATGCTATGGGTTGGAAAGCAGGACAGACAAAACCCTACAACCTTGGTTAGCTATTGGTTTATCGCAGATATAATCGGCCACCTACCGCGGGAAATGTTCTGCATATTGTCATGAATCGAAAGAGATATGTCCACGTATGACACTTAACTAATATACATTCATATATAGTCCATTATGATGGAAAGGGTTTGCTATAGTAATAACAATAATTCATTTGCAGGGCTCTTTCTGTTCTTTTATTTCTGACAATTTCTTATTCGTGTTATTCAAACTGAAATGTCTCTTTCTGGTAGCCATTTTCCTCTATCGTTTTTGACAGAATGACTATTAATAAGAGTTAAAATTAATTTTTCATACTATTTACCTACTCATCACTGCTAAATGTCAGGAAATATTTCCCTACCAACATTTTAATAAAATGGATTCCTTTAAAGATAACTAAAGTAAATAATTTTCTTTTTATACCCTATCTTTCCTTTGTTTTCTAATAAACATAATAATAAGATAAAATAAATACTTTAATGTATTCTACCATCACATATCATAAATTTCTCTAAAGCAAGTTGAGATGTAAAAACATTGCTGGTCTTAGAATTTTAAAAAATCAAATACCACCATATGTTTCGCATCAAATAAATATAAGAAATGAATAAATTTTTTCGGTTAAAAATAGTTTAAAATTCCAAAATGAAATAATCTACTGAATTACCCAATGATTTAGCATTGTGACTTGTTCAGAATGGCACTTGTTTTTTTATAAAAATAAAATGACTTTTATTTTGCTTTATTTATTCTTTTTTTTACGTTTTTAAAATTTTAATTTTATTTAATTTTAATTTGCAATTTGTATATATTTTACACATATGAACAAAACTGATATTCATTTCAAATGATTACTTTTACTTTTATATCTTTGGACTAAATTTTATTTTAATATATGGTAGTTAAAACTTTACTTTTTTTATAAGAATATAACTTAAGTTTATTCTGATTACCACAATAGAAATAACTTATTTATTTCAAAAACTATTGCAACATCCATTTCACCATAAGTACGTCAATATCATTGTAAATTTTCTATTTTCATTTAAAATTTGTTGTTTTGTTGCTCCGATCTGAACTGATTACTTCATAAAATTAACTTACTGGTTTAATTCACATTGAAATTGTGCACTTGCGTAAGAACAAAATAGGGAGACATGCTTTATTATATGCAAATATATGGAAAAAAGCATTAGGATAGCATTGTAAATGTTGAATTATATAGTTTTTTTTTCATAATTTATAAATAAAACATTCTTTCGTTAAAAAATGTCACGGTTGCAAAATGTGTTCTGCATATACTCATGAATAAGCCGATTTAATTTTCGCATAGAAAAAAAATTATGTGTGCAGTGCAACCGGTTTACCCCTTATATAGTTCGGTCTCCTAAAATAACTAATCTTAAAAACTCGGCCTATCCTGGAGTAGATACGGTAATTTGAATATGAGGCCAACATTTTCCTTAAGTTATGTTGTTTTCGACTTAGCATTTCATCTGCGCAATTTTTGTCTGTACCCTTTTCTATCGTATGCATATAGATTCACTCAGATACATAGTATGATTATAAAATGCAAATATGCTTCAGCACACACACACACACACACACACACACACACACACACACACACACATATATATATATATATATATATATATATATATGCATACTTTTAAGAAGATATTTCTAGAAAGTCCATTCAATGTTGCATGCGTATTCACTCACACAAGTGAGCATAACCACACACACACGAGTGCTTATATATACACGTGTATATAGTAAGGCAAAGAACTAATGTTGAAGCTATGAAAACTTGTATTTGAAGGTTAGTAAATGTGTTTTATCCGCTGTCTGTTTGCCTTACTACCTGTATTTACATATAAGAGTCATTCATGAGGAAAGACGTCGTACTCGTCCGTTGATCATCGGCCGCCAATCATCGACACGGCACAAAATACTGTTTGCTGTGCGTTTTATTAACGAGAATTATTACTTTTTGTGTTAGCACAAAAATGTGCTCCCTCGTGATGAGTG